>CM068384.1:45923791-46523791 GCA_034770075.1 Aralia elata
AGCATAACAGGGGAGGCAAGAAAGACTTCTAATCTGGTAATGTGCCCCGCCCTCTGACAACGCCCCCGAATCCACAACTGGGAGGAATTGGCCCATACCTTCTTAACCCAATACAGCTTTCAGGCCCAGATGGCTCTTGACAGGTACCAAATGACAAAGGTTAAAAAAATAGCCTAGGGAATCCTTCAGGGAATATGCGCAACGATGGAGGGGCATGGCCGCACAGGTAACCCCCCCGAATGAGCGAATCAGAGATGGTAATGACCTTTGTAGACATTCAGGAGGCACCGTATTATGAGCGGGTACATCTCGGGGATTGGAAGACCCTTTTGCTGAAATGATTAAACATGGAGAGATGGTTGACATGGGGTTGAAATCGGGTAAAATCCGGGATCTTACTGCTTTAGAAACTGCTGGCCGAGCAAATACAGAATGGAAACTACGGTAGCACTTCCCGGAGGGTCAAAAGAAAAAGGAGGAGGATGTCTCCTCATCCTACAGGGGTCATCCAGAAAAGCAGAAGGTCATCCTCCGGTGCAGGTGCAGAGGGGAGGGCCATCCCGACAGCCAAACTTCACAGATCAAAGGGCAGAGGGGCGAAGAAGATATGAGGCCTCGCAGAATCGAGTATTCACCCCGCTCGGGGTGCCGCTTGAATGGGTATTAGCGGTATTAGTAGCCCAAAAGAAAATAGTTGGTCTGGCACCACCGAGTGACCCAAAGGGTAGAAGGTTTGACCCGAGCAAGCGATGTGCATACCACTCCAGTTCCCCTGGCCATGATACACAAGATTGCTGGACGTTGAAGCATCGAATCCAAAACATGATAGACAGTGGGGAAATTGTGGTGGAACAACCGGACTCCCCGAATGTTAAAGCAAATCCCCTGCCAAGACATGATGGAGGGGGAGTTAATGCGACGGAGGCAAGTGAGGCTGGGGGGCCGCCAAGGTTGAACTATGTGCAGAAAATTGAGGAATTGATCAACGTGATACATGATCATGGGAGTGCACGGGGAGCGCCCATCAGGTTGATAGGGATAAGTACAAATGGCATGGAAAGACCTGTCAAGTTGACAGCCCCGAGGCCCATCATCCTTTGCAGCAAGGCCGCAACTCCCTATCAGTGGTCTGAAGACTGTACCCTGGAATTATGGGGGGAATACCAGAGGAAGCGGCCAGTTGTGCTTCCGTGACGACCAAGGGGAACCCCTTATATCTTCCCTTCCCGGGCGAAGTCCTTGAGAGCCAAAAGAGAAAAAAATGAAGAGGTTTCCGAGGAAAGGGCCATAGAGTTTTTGGAAAAGGATGGATCACCCCAGAAACGAGGGGGATCCAGATTTTAAATGAGGGAATCAACCCTAACATCAGTCAATGGACTTGGTTGTTGTCATCCAGTGAGCATTGCAAAACCCTGATGAAGGTTCTGGATGAGGCATTTGTGCCCAAAGAAATTAGTGAGGAGGGTTTCGGCCAGCTGGTAGGCCACTTATTGGAAACCGATGCAATATCCTTTACGGGATGAGGACATTCCCAAAGAGGGAAGGGGGCACCGAAAACCGCTACACATCGCGGTAATCTCCTCAGGATATGTCATGAATGGGGTGCTGATCGACGGGGGATCGGCATTGAATATATGTCCTCTCAGCACGCTGAAGAAAATGAACATCAGTCCCAAGCGCCTACGGGCCAGTCATGTGGTGGTTCGGGCTTTTGACGGATCCCGGAGGGATAGGGATACCATCAGAGAGATAGAATTGCCAGTGGAAATAGGGCCCTGTACTTTTGATATATCCTTCCAAGTCCTAGATATTACGGCAAGCTACAACCTGCTGTTAGGGAGGCCGTGGATACACATGGCCGGGGCAGTTCCTTCCACGCTCCACCAACAAATCAAGTTGATCATCGATGGGAATCTGGTAACAATCGGTCCGGGCCGAATGTGATGACCCTTATTCTCCTCCCAGGAGTGGCCTACCAGTAATCAATGTGGATGAGTCAGCGGCGCCTGCCAGCTTTCAAGCACTAGAGATTAGCACTCCCCATTATAGATGCCTGGGAGCTCCAGCTGTGAAACCAAGGGTCTCTCATCCCGGAACTCACCTTTGTGGCAAGGGGAAATGATTAAAATGAACTTCCAACCCTGGACAGGGGACTAGGGAAAAGCAGTCAGGGAATCACCGAGCCCATCCACCTACCACAAGCAGATAGGCAAAGCAGGATTGGGATACCATGTGGGGCGCAGTACGGGGAACCCCCGTCAGGGTGCGACTCCGATTCGACTAGTTGGCAGTCCAGTGGACCAAAGTCGACAATAAGCAGGGGATCAGCGGACCTGTGATTGGGGCAGGGAATGAAGAGTTAACCCCCACACGTAATGAGTCGGGCCCGGAGGGAAAGTTTCCTGCGGGAGGTCGCAAAAGAGTTTGAAACCAAAATGCTATATCCCCGGACAATCAACAAGCAGTAAGGAGGGGACGAATGTTATCACACCACCGGGAGCCCAACAAGTTGTGCCTGTCATCGATTGGGCAGGGCTGATTATTCCTGGAGAAGATATGGAGAAGGACTCAGGCAACGTATCCGTAATCATCGGGGAGGTGTCAGATGTGAGGCACTCCTTTATACAGCGCATTACATATGACCTGACCAACGAAAATTGGACCAAGAAACCAGTGATATACAAACAAGGTTAAAGCTCGAATTCAGGGAGGATAAACCTATAGGATTGCCGAATGAAGAAGATTTATTTTGTTGTTGTTTTTATTTCTGCATAATTGTGTCGTTTCTTCGTGTTATTTGAAATTGCGATCGTCGTGAAATTTGATTCATATATGACAAGTTTTTTGTTTCATGTCTGGTGTACCCATTGGAGTAATCCTTGCCTAACAAATGGTCTTTCAAATTTGAATGATGATTATGATTTTTACATTGAGCTGGATTTCGATTTAATGGGCATTGAACAAGATGAAACAGATTACGACGACGCACCTGACGAGATCAAAGGATGGGTCGAGGATAAACCCAAACCCAACTTGGACCAAACCATCACCGTTGATATTGGAACCCTTGACAAGCCAAAGGAACCTCAAGATAGGGATGGACCTCACCCCCAGCCAGAAAGCCGAAATGACTGAGCTGCTAAAACAATATGAGGATGTCTTTGCCTGGTCTCATGAGGATATGATCGGATTGTCCACCGACATTGTGGTACACCGATTACCCATCAAGGAGGGTTTCAAGCCTGTCAAACAAAAATTAAGGAAATTGAAACCGGAGTGGAGCTTAAAAGTGAAGGAAGAGATCATCAAGCAGTTCAGGGCGGGAATCATTATGGTATCCCACTTATCCTGAATGGTTATCCAATGTGGTCCCGGTAGCTAAGCCTGGAGGAAAGGTGAGGGTAATGTGTAGACTACAGAGATCTAAACAAGGCCAGTCTCAAGGATAACTTCCCGGTGCCTTTCATACACATCCTGGTAGATAACACAGCCCAGTACGAAATGTATTCTTTTGTGGATTGCTTTGCGGGATATCATCAGATAATGGTGGCGGAAGAAGACCGGGAAAAGACCGCATTCATCACCCCCTGGGGCACTTTCTGCTATAGACGACTGGCTTTCGGTCTCAACAAATGCAGGGGGCTACTTATCAGAGAGCCATGATGGCCTTGTTCCACGATATGATGCACAAGGAGATAGAGGTCTACGTGGATGACATTATTGTGAAATCAAAGGTAGAATCTGATCATATAACTCATCTTAAAAGGCTATTTGATCGACTCAGAAAGTATAATTTGAAACTCAATCCAGCCAAGTGTGCTTTCGGAGTGCAGTCAGGCAAGCTCTTGGGATTCCTGGTTAGTGATCGGGGCATTGAGTTGGATCCAGCAAAGATTAAGGCCATTGTGGATATGCCGGCACCCCACACAGAGAAGGAGATAAGAGGATTCCTGGGGAGAATAAACTTCATCAGCCGTTTTATATCCCACTTGACGACTACATGGGAGCCGATTTTTAAACTGTTAAGAAAAGGGGTGTCCCAAGAATGGAATGAGCAATGTCAGAGGGCGTTTTAGACCATTAAGAAACAATTGACGGAGGCACCAGTGCTGGTACTCCCGAAGGATGGGATCCCTCTGTTTATGTATATATCGGTAAATGCCATCGCGATGGGATGTATGTTGGGACAGAAAAACGAGGCGGGAAAAGAGCAGGCCATCTATTACCTTAGCAAAAGATTTAGCCAATGTGAGCAGAATTACACTCCCATTGAGAAGACCTGTTGTGCTCTGGCCTGGGCTGCAGGGAGATTACAGCACTACCTCCATGGGCATACAACGTACCTGATATCAAGAATGGATCCCCTGAAATATATTTTCGAAAGGCCCATGCTGAATTGTCGACTATCAAGATGGCAGTTAATTTTACAACAGTTTGACATGGTGTACGTGACCCAGAAGGCCATAAAAGGGCAGGGAATTGCAGATCAGTTGGCAGAAGCCCCGGCAGGAGGGATGGAGCCGTTAGAAACTCCTCTCCCGGGCGAGGATATATTTTGGGTATCGCGCGAAAAATGTGATGACGAGGGACAATTCTGGAAGCTGTATTTTGATGGTGCCATGAATGCCGAGGGGGCAGGAGCCGGAGCGGTCCTATTCTCTATCACCGGAGAACAATACCCCGTGGCAACTAAACTTCGTTTCAGCAATTCGAACAACACCGCTGAATACGAGGGGTGTATCTTGGGACTCCGATTGGCCCGTGACATGGGAGTAAAAAGACTAGCGGTGTTCGGGGATTCAGAATTGGTAATCAGACAAGCAATCGGGGTATACAACACTAAGGAGCTTCGGTTACTTCCATACCATCGTTGTGTCACCCAGCTTATGCAAGAGTTCGAAGATATCGCCTTCCGCCATATTCCTCGGGGACGAAAATGATTTTGCCGATGCATTGGCGACTTTGGCTTCCTTAATCCACGTGATCAAGAGTAGGGACAGTCCACAGATTGAGATCACCGTACAGAATGCCCCGGCATATGAGGAAAATGTGGCAGTGTTATCAAACGAGGTGGTGTTGACGAGGCAGCCCTGGTATCACGACATAAGGGAAATATCTGAGAGATAGATCCCTTCCCGATCAGGCAAATCGGACTGAAAGGATGAGAATTCAAAAGATGGCGATGAAGTTTTACCTGAGTGGCGATTCACTTTACAAAAGGGATGCCGGGTTGGGACTGTTGCAATGCGTAGACGAAACGCAATCCCAAAGGATTATGAATGAAATCCATGGCGGGGTGTGTGGGCCACATATGAGTGGACCGATGTTGGCCAAAAAGATCGTGAGGACAGGGTATTATTGGTTAACGCTGAAGGCCGATTGCGGATGATCATGTCAAACGGTGTTACCAATGCCAGGCGCACGGTAATGTGATCCCATACACCTCCCAATGAACTGCACTGTAATGACCTCCCCGTGGCCATTTTCAATGTGGGGAATGGATGTAATCGGACCAATAGAGCCCAAAGTAAGCACCGGGCACCGATTCATTTTCGTCCATGATCGATTATTTCACCAAATGGGTAGAGGCAGCTTCTTTCCCTAAAGTAACTCAGGAGGTCATCATCGTCAACTTCGTCAGGAATAATGTCATTTGCCGATATGGGCAACCTGAGGTTGTGGTCTCCGACAAATGCCAAGAATTTAAACAACGCCCTCATGAAGGAACTGTGTGACCAGTTCAAGATTAAGCATCTCAATTCCGTCATTTACCGTCCTAAGATGAATGGGGCAGTGGAGGCTGCAAATAAAAACCATCAAGAAGATCATGGCGAAAATGTCTGCTAATCATCGGGGATGGCCGGATCTGTTACCCCTCACCCTGCTGGCATACCGAACATCAACGCGTACTTCTACAGGGGCAACCCCTTACGCTTTGGTGTATGGAATGGAGGTTGTCCTGCCAGTTGCAGTTGAGATGGCGTCCCTCAGAATAGTGATCGATGCTCAGATAAGCGAGGAGGATTGGATGCAAAGTCGATACGACCAATTGGCCCTAATTGATGAAAGGAGGGTGGCTGCTGTTTGGCATGGCCAGCTATATCAACAGAGGATCTCCCGATCATACGACAAAAGGATCAGGCCTCGGAAATTCAAGGAGAATGACCTGGTGCTAAAGAGAGTCATGCCTTGTCAAGACGAAGCCAAGGGGAAGTTTGCCCCGAGCTGGGAAGGATCATTCGTGATTAAGAAAGTGCTGTCCGGAGGAGCCCTCATATTGCAAGAAATGGATGGTGAGGTATTTCCACAACCCCTCAATTCTGACTCGGTGAAGCGGTTCTACGCTTAAATCATCAGTTCTTTTTTTGAGAGCGAACTACGTAGGACCTGATCTTCCAACTTGTGGGGGTACGTAGGCAGCCATCATGGCACGGTCCGATCCTTAAAAAAAAAAAATAATCCTTTCCCTAACCAAAACCAATTTTTGATAGCCAGATAAAACCTTCCTACACCCTCAAAACCTTCCCAAAACCAACTGCCTAACCAGTTTCATCCCCAGAATACATACCCTGATCCAACCCAAACAGTTATCCAAAATCTGAGAATTCAATCCGACGAAATCAAAAGGTGTGCGGCAATATCTGTCAAAATCTCCATCAAGTCTTGAGGAAAGAAAAGAAGGCGAAATGTCAAAATCATGGTCAGTTGGATAAAATGATGATCCAATGGATGGCAATGATACGACAGAAGGGGAGAAAATGACTAAATTTAAATGCATGTCTATATATATAAGTAGTTTTATTATAATATTTCTCTTTCAATAACTGTTGAAAACAAAATAGAGTATGCAGTAAATAAAATATTCTACTAATCTTAATCTAGCTTAAGCAGGTTGGACAGGGCGGTGGAAATATATGAAGCAACAGCATCTCCTGCAATCTGCTGCCCCATCATAATCAATACGATCCAGTAAAGCAGTAGCTCGGCTGACAGTCCCAAAATGAGCATCTAACCACTGCCCCTGGTCTGAAATACAATGGCCTCTCTATCAGCAATGGCAGCATCTCTAGCCCGAATGGCCTCATCTCTCTCGGCAAGGGCGGCATCCCTCTCGGCTTCAGTAGTAATCAAGGCCAGGCGGAGTCGGGAATCCTCAGCGACCCGACTCGGGGCAGAATCGGCTGAAATGGAATGGTCTGTGGTATCTTCTGTGAAAATCACTCCAGAGTCATCAAAGGCCCCAGTCCGACTCAAACTAGCCGAATCCAGGTCTCCACGCAACCACTGTACGTAGGCAAATGTCTGGATGTGACAGCTCGCACTATATTCGGCAAAGATCCTGCGATCCCAAAAGCTCGTATACCTGCAATAGATCCCTCTCTGTACAGGATGATATAAGGAATCGGTATGCGGCTGCACCCGCGAAGGGCTTGTAAATCCTGTGTCTGATCAAACTGCCCCATAACCGCCAGGGGATGATAGGATCGTCACGCCCCTTAACCCAGCAATGGGAATGAAAATCCATGCCAGGCACATGAGTCAAGAAGCTCATGAAGGAGCAATAGCCCGAGTAAACCAATAGATGAAAGGGGTCCTCAATGATAGACAAAAATGATGTCCAGGAGGCCACATCAGTACAACTCGCGGGACGAAGCGAAAAACTGCGTGGTTATGTCATGGCTGAAGCAAAACCCTTGGCGAACGTGAAAATGGCCGATTGGACTAAGATGAACTCATGAAACCACATATACAATAAGGTCGAACTCCCTCTGAAGAATCTCCCTCGGAAGGACTTGGCAATATGTGGCCGACATATAGGTATCCCGCCAATATTCATGGGGAGAATGGTGTGATCCTCCTGAAGGGCCCTAACGGCCGCAACAATCCGCATGTCCAAATGATCCGGATCCTGCAGGCAAATACAAAACTGAGATGACACAGGCCATCAGAACGCCCACTCTCAAGGCATCCTCAGCGCTCCTCGGACACGGAAAAATCACCGAGGAAAAGAACGGAAACTGTCAGGTGAGCCAAATCGGTCAATCAAGAATTGAAGAGGAACCATATGGTCTGATTGTGATTACCGGTAATAAGACAGCCCTCCGCAAACCGGTGAAAGTCAAGAATTGACGGCGCATGGAACCAACGGTAACCCTAGCACAGGGACCAATCCCAACGGCAAGCCGTTGAAGCGAGCATCACTCCTCAAGGGTGGGGGGTCAGCTCCTACTGTTCCCAAACCTAAACACCTGACGGGCAGGGGCCCAATAGCTCAGAAGACCATCCACGAAGCCCGCTGGCGCCTGAAAGGTCAATAAGGACCAAGAATGTCCCCAAAAGACCATCTGCGGTAATCCTATCGGCCGGCAGTAAATTGTCCAACCAGCAAAAGAGGCTGCCAACCAACCCTGTGGGAGGAGTGGAATCCAAACGAACCACGGCAATCTGAGGACGACATCTGTGAAAAAATAGTATCAAAAAAGACTGTACAGGGGTCATTCTCTACCCATAAATAAAAAGCATGCATCATACAGTTAATAATAAAGCAGGTGAATCCCATAAAGATGAAAAGAAAACTGTGCGTAAATAAATAAATGAGTTCAGTACATAGTGCATAAATGAAAAAGAAAATCTAAGCAGGTGCCGATACAAAAGGGCCCTATCCTATCCTGGTCTAAATAAAATCAGTATCATCTATGAAAGCAGGATCTCGAACTGATCCCCCCGGAGTCGTCGAGCTCGGAGGACCAAAAGTTCATATCAGGGATGTAGGGATGCGCTGTGGCATCAGATGAACTCGGGCCTGCATCATAACCTGCACCGTCAGGATCGTAGGTGTAAGCCTCCTCCGGGGTCCGGCCCAGCCCCCGAATAAACAGCGACAACTGATCCACCTGACGGGTCAATGTGGCGATCTGCTCAGCGTGGGTAGGGGTCCGAACACAGGCAGCCCAATCGGTCATCGTAACCGAGCCTGGAACCATGTCTCCAAGAAAGAAGGTGGCCCGAGTCTGGGGACCGATGGTACGAGGTACCCACCAAGTCCTGAAAGCCTCACTCGTACTGGGGCCTGTGGAAAGCATCCGACCGTCCTCCCCGGCGAGCATGATCTCCAAGGGCTGAGAATCCAGCGGCCAGAAAGTAGTGAAAGAAAGGGAGTGCGGGATGCGGATCTCCCCAGTGACGCATCTGAATGCGCGCTCTCCCAGATACATCACCCAGCCTCCAATACTCTGCAAAGTGAGGCGACGGGTGGAAAGCTCGAACTCCGGGCCGGAAGGATGCCCGTCAGCAAACCCCACGGTCAGATGCTCGGAGAGGTAGGGAATCCAGACGACGTCGGCAGCCGTGATCAACTCCAACTGAATACGACAATGTGCAAAGCTGCCCGACACGGGGACCTCCTCCAGAGTACTGTGATGCCATCGCCGACCCCGAGGATAAGTGTCCGGGCCCAGAGTAGTGATAGGCCTCAGACATGGCAGCCGCTCGTAAGCCCAAAACTGTGAATAGAAACAAGGCAAGGCATGAGTCACTATCAAATACAGAAAAGAGATGAAAGGAAAAGAAATACAGTAAGAGAGAGGAGGAGGGGACTCACCAACAGAAAGTGGTAGAAGCCGAGCCAGGCATCAGTCTGTCCCTCTGAGCGTAGACGCAGACCGTGGAGGAAATAAGCAAAAGTGAATGACCCCCAATCGTATTCGCCAATCCGGCCTACATCTCGAACAGCCCCTACGACGCTGAAGTGGATGGTAGAAGAGTTGTTCCCTAGGAAACAACCCCTCATGATAGTCAGGAACAGACGCCGTAGTAGGATGTCACGAGTGCCCTGGTCCGCTGGGATGGGCTGTGCGTATAGACCCCCAAACGGCATCGACGGCCAAAGCCCCGGACCGAATACTGACGGGCCTTGAAGACCCGATCATCAGCAGCGAAGCCTAGCAAAGCTTGGACCTCCACTGGAGTGATTATCAAGATCCAGGGGGACACGGACCCGGTGAACTCTATGCCCGTAATGTACCTCCAATCCCAGGGGGTCAGCACGACACTCGCAGTCAAGAAGATGGAGAGACTGCGTATGGTGGAACCATCCGCTCGGATAAAACCCTCATGTAACCCCAGGGGCACTGACGGGGAATGATAGTGAAGAAATGTCGAAAGCCCCAAGAGTCCACCATCCTCCCGGTAAATCACTATGCAGGGCCGCGTAGAGAGAGTAAATGTTGAACCAATTACCCCTCGGCTGGGTAAACTCAGGCACCTGTGAAAAATCACCAATGGGTCAATCCAGATAGAACCGGAATTTGAGAAATCAAGAACAAATGAAAAGCCGAATCGAGGATACCTCATTAGCCACAAGAGATGCCGAGGGATGACGACTGAGATCCCGACCTAATAAATCGGGTATCTGGACAGAAGCGCCAGATAAGGCGCGATGAGTGGGGGGAGCTGATGTGCTGGAAGACGGCTCCTCCACCGCAACCTCCGGAGGAGCAACCTCCTCAACGTCCGGGTGATCAGGACGGATGACAGACTCCGCCAAGCGACGAGCCTGACGGGTACGAGGGGGGATAGGGGCAGGTGCAGCCCTACGACGGCGAACACCCGAAGTCCGAGAGGCGGAGAAGCTACTGGACGTATCACGATCCATAGCTGGAATAGAACGGGCGAGAAAGAAGGTAAGTTCCCTTTTAAAATTATGTAATGAGCATTCTAAATTTCTAGCCTCATCATATGATTAATGCAACATGATGCATGGTTATGGTAAAAAAAAATAAAAAAAAAAAAAAAAAAAAAATCGGCAGAGTTCCGTATTGTAAAATGGACATCCCAGTCCCAGGCATAAGCCAAACGTGTTTTCCATCAATCAAAACCTCAAACAGATTTAAATTGCATTCATATGTGTAATTACATCATGTAATGCATGTTTCTCTTGCAGAAAAGGAATAACAATATGTGGGACCGCCTCATGAACATAAAATAGGACTCACACAGTTGATACATAGCATGTATATATGATGGTACATTGCATGAACATTGTGAAGCATACATTTTATGTCTAAACATGCAAATAGTCAAATGTATAGCAAAACATTGACGAAATTGAAAAGTGACCGGTCAAAGTGTTACCTGTAGCGCGTAGATCGACCCTACCGGAGAAGTTTTTGCAGGAAAATTGAAAAAATCGACAAAAAGCCCTTGCGAACAAGAAAAATCGAGAGAATTCCTGAGGATTGCAAGTTGAAAGTGACAGATCTGGAGGAGGCGCGTTGGTTATAAGGCCCGATCTTGGCCGCAGATGTATCTGCGGCTGGCCGCAGATCCATCTGCGGCTGGCCCTGGTGGCCCCCACCTTGCTCCCTTGAAGCCATTTGACGTGTTGAAGTGAAAAGTTTACGCGATGGGTGACCGGCAACGATACCCGGCCCCGACATGATGATCGACCGGCGACGATAACCGGCGATCACGAGATGGATGTCCGGCGACGATAACCGGCTCCGACAGATAACCGACCGGCGACGATAACCGGGGGTTACGAGATGGGTGACCGGCAACGATACCCGGCCCCGACATGATGACGATCGACCCGCGACGATAACCGGCGATCACGAGATGGATGTCCGGCGACGATAACCGGCTCCGACAGATAACCGACCGGCGACGATAACCGGGGGTTACGAGATGGGTGACCGGCGACGATACCCGGGCCCCGACATGACGATCGACCGGCGACGATAACCGGCGAACACGATATGTCTGTCCGGCGACGATAACCGGCTCCGACAGATAACCGACCGGCGACGATAACCGGGGGTTACGAGATGGGGGGACCGGCGACGATACCCACCCCGGCCCCCCGACATGACGAATCGACCGGCGACGATAACCGGCGATCACGAGATGGATGTCCGGCGACGATAACCGGCTCCGACAAGATAACCAACCGGCAAACGATAACCGGGGGTTACGAGATGGGTGACCGGCGACGATACCCGGCCCCGACCTTACGATCTACCCGCCACGATAACCCGCGATCACGAGAGTTATGTTCTGCGACGAAAAACCGGCTCCTACAAGATAACCAACAGGCGACGATTACCGGGGGTTACTCGATGGGTGACCGGCGACGATACCCGGCCCCGAACGAGACGATAGATTGAAAGAGGGAACCCAAAGACTAAACAAACACGGTCAAGGGGTTGATACATTGACAACTCTTACGAATGTCTTGCATGCATTACATCTTATGTTGCATCATAAGCTATATGTGTGGCATCATGTATGTACTGTCATTCTTACGCACTGTCATTCATGCATCGAGTGTCTATTCTTTTATCCTGTTCATTTCATTTATCATTTCATAAACATGATAAAGAGGGGCAGCTGTAGACACCCAAATTTTGCGTTTCCTTCTACTAACCATGACAGGAGGGCGAAATCGTCAATTGAACCGGCTTGCGGGAGCAAAGGAGCGGGCACAAGGGCAAGCGCCCGGCACCGCCGCAATGTTTTGGGCAACCTAAGTTTACGTGACAATAAAGCCGTCCGAGGCAGGCATTTCCGAATGAGGTGGCACGTCTCCCGGAAATTCCCGGACTGCAGAATACGAGCCTGTCAGAGAAAACCGACGTTGCGGCACGAAAATCGAGGCGTGGCACGAAAATCGAGAAAGTCAAGCCCGCCAGCCGCGGATAGATCTGCGGCCCAAGTGGGTGCGCCAGCACGGAAAACCAGGAAATCAGCACTACCAAGCTGAGTGCGATGGGGAGGCGCGCCAGCTGGCCAACCGCAGATCCATCTGCCGGCCAGCCGCAGATAGATCTAGCGGCTGGCTTTGGCCAGCCTATTTAAGCCCAGCTTCGGGCAGCATACAGGAGGTTGGAAGAAATTTGGAAGAAGAAGGATTCAGCACAACAGCAGCACGGAATTTGAGAGAAAAATAGTAGGTTTTTTTGCAACAAAAATAGGAAGAAAAGAGAGGAAAAAAGAGAGAAATTTTACTCCTTTAATTTTGATTGTATCAAATATATTTTCTCATACTATTCAAATACCAAGACTTCATCCTTTTGAGATCATTTTGCAAGGTAAAAATTCCCTTTGGTTATAACAATTCATATCATCTTATTTGCTTAGATGGGATGTAGTTTTCATGTATATCTGTTGAACAATCATGGATTAGGGATTATTAGTGAAGGTTCCACCGGAATAAAATTCTATCCTAATAACCCGAAGGATATCCAAGTGATGAAATTTCTAGCTTGTTTAGGGTGATTTTATTGGGTGTAATTTATTTAGATTGTCATTTCCGGATATCATGGTATATTAGATAAAATCCGGGTTGGTTAGTTATGTAGGGTTCATTTTGTAGGCATGTATTAATCTCGTGTGAGCCTAGGAATGCGACCTCTCGTGGTCCAAATCCGATGATGGACGTTTTGATGTACGTCATAGATTCAAGATGCTCGTTTTGTAACATGTAACCATTGGGCCTTAAAACGACGCTAAGGCGAAGGATCGGGTTTAAGGCCCCGTAACTAGTGGAATATGTGATTGTTGGCGTTCGGGGATATTTTTGATGGTTTACATGTCCCATGAATAGCCCCGACGCGTGTTCATAGTAGCTTGATTAAATCTTGTGACACAAAAAATGATTTCAAAGATTAAACCATGAAGATTTTCATAAAATCAATCAAATTAGGTTATTAGCTTCACGAAGATAAGAAATTGAAAGTGCCAACGAAATGTCGATTCCCATTTAACGAGAAAGCTAAAGAAAAATCGTTTCCCAAAATATCACATAAAATGATTTTTATAAATATGTAACGTTTTATTAAATTCTTTGTGCATAGGGCTAAAGAAGATTCTAGAAGTTGCCCATCGTTTGAGTTACGAAAGCAACGTATAGATCTCGATTCCTATTTTGAACGAAGGTTATAAAACTCTTGTTTCACCAAAACGACACCTAATGAAAGTCCTCATTGTTTTGACAAATTAAAATCAAACCTTTCTTATAAAGAATCAAGCTTTCTCGTATAAAATCGAAGGACATTTCCGAAGCATTCTCAAATCAAAGCACGATTTTCCCTAAAAAATCCAAATGATTCTGTCATACAAACCCACCACGACATTCACATAGGCACACAACAGACACACACACACGCACACAACACATACACACATTCATGGAATTAAAGGATAGGAAAGTATCAAGATTGCGGTAATCGTGTTTCACGGAAGTCGAGGGGTGCCTAACACCTTCCCCTCACTTAAGCAAGCCCCCGAACTCTATGAATCTCGATTCGCAGACCAATTAATTCGGAGTCACACATGAGCCAGCGATTTATAAAAAAACGAAAACTCGGATGAGTTGGTACATCCATTTCAAATATACCAACTGGCGACTCTGGTTAATTGGCTCATCATAAAACGCGATCTTTCAAAACCCCGTCGACATCAATGCCGACCTTTTCCAAACGTCATCTAAATCAAAAGGCTAAAATTGGAAAAGACTAGAAAGCGAGAAAACCCGGCGTCGACAATATGGTATGTTTTTGAACCCCTAAGCGTATGGACAATCCTTGATCTGTTCTTGGACTACGTATTGCAAGGACAAGTTCCTAAACTCATATTATTGTGAAAAGTTCTTGAACTCATAAAGTGTGGTAAGTTTGATGAACTGTACTAGGTTATAGAAAGGTTTTAGATTATGAACTAAGAATTTACAATATGACGAGCATTGGTGATGATAGAATGATTAAGTAATGGAGCAGTGAAGAAAAATTGGAGTTGATGGAGGAAGCGTAGGTATTCCAAATCTTCTAGCTATGCTAGATTTTGAATTTATTGACATCGTGCTGATAATTGCACTTTTGTGTTTTCGAAAAATATGTTGGATCAATTTTTGAATCAATAAATTTTAACAAGGTCCTATGATTCATATGTCTATGCTAATTGTTTCAGCTAGGCAAAATGATTTGAAATTATCAAAATGTATTTTTATATCATTAATGCATTTAGTGTAGAGATGATAAACGATGGAGTCATCAATGCAAATTAACCTAGTGTTGGATGTGATCTAAGGATCGTCAGCCCACTATGGTATAATATAGTATGTCAAAGTTACAAAATAGCGGAATCCTCAATGGACTGTAGAGACAGTGCAGAATCATGACGTCATAAAATGATTTTCAGAATTTTGAACCAGTTAAAGAAAAGTCAATGCCAATTAAAGTGGCTAGACAAATATTTCGATTGATGTTCGAATTATTAGTATACGTCTAAGCTATTTGATTCAGGTAGACAAATGTTTAGGAAAATTCAAGTATTCTTTGAGAATTTATGCCAAACCAAATTATTTTGGTGCGGAATCTTGTGTTGAGACTGAGGTGAACAACCCCGAAAAATGGGGATATACCGGTTGGATAAAATATTCCAATCTAAGAACGCAAATAGTCGTTCCGAAAACTAAGGTACGATAGACTGATCACCTGACGTACCCGCCTAGGTAGTTTACCTTCTTCGTGATTGTAAACATACCTTAACTTTTTCAGAGGTAGCAAGTAGGAATACCCTTAAACCTCAAGGTTCATGGTCTTTATGACCCTTCAGTCCGATATGAAAAGTTTTCTTGAATAAAACTTTACAGATTATTGATACTGCTTCACAATTATTGAACAATTGTGAAGGCTCCTGAATGATTGGAAGATATAAACACCTAGTGAGTAGCTATTGTAGAATGAGATGATTAGAAGAAAATTCCTCAAGGAGGAAAGAGAATTGTTTGCAAGACATTGAAGTGAAAATGTAAAGGTTAAGTTGAAAACCTAGTTTTGGTCAATAGAATGAGCTGAGAAATGAGTACGTTATAATTTTGAGGACGAAATTCTTAGAAGATGGGGTGAATGTGACAACGCGAAAATTTATAAGACTTATTAATAAAATATTGAATGATTAAATAAAGGTTAAGGAATAAAACCTAGATTGGAAATAGAGGACTGATTAAAAAAAAATTAGAAGAACTTATACGGTTTGATATTTGAAAGAATATAGAGAAATTAAATGTGAATGATAGAAGAATAAGAATTGAGTAAATAAATTTGTATCTTATTATATGTGATAAATATAAATATGTATATTTATTGCGTGTGAATAAATTGCTATGAAACAATTTATATTACAAAATGAAATCATTAGTTTAAGTATACAGAAATATTATATACTTTAAATAAAGGACATTAAAATAAATTCTAGCATTGAATTATTTTAATAAAGAGAGAATATTATTTTAATTGTAATATCTTATTTACTAAATAAATTTTCATTTGTATGGGAATATGAGTGAATATGTGTTATGTGAATTAAATAAGTTAGTTAACTTATTTAATTTAAGTGACTAAGAAATGAAAAGGAAAGCCAAGAAATAAGTATAATAATTATTCATTAATGATGGTAAATATTTTTGTGACTCATGTGAGGTATGTATGGGATTAAATAAATGTATATATTATAAATGTGTATATATATTTATTTATTTTATAAAGAGAATTAAAAAGAAAGCTTTGTAACCTAATATTATATATTAGGTATGAGAATTAAATAACCTAAGGGTTATATTTATTAAAGATTTCTAGTATTTAAAATATATACTATTAAACTAACTTAAGAGATTTATTTTATTTATCTTAACTTATTAAAGTATATTAACCTAATTAAAACAAGTCTAATTGGGTTAAATATAATTAAATTTATATGAGTAATTATTTAAAATCCTAAATGAGTGGATTAAAAATCCTAATTAAATAATTAGGGTAAGATAAAATTAAAGTATTGGACTATGCTAATCCACATGGCCCAAATGAATTAAATTGGAAAGCCTAAATGAACTAAATGGGAGCCAAAAACTTAGCCCTTGGGAGGGACCTTTAAGTCATTTGATTAAGCAAATTTGACAAATAAATAAAAATTAAAATTTAGGCAAAAGGAGGAAGTATCTAGACAAAGAGGGAGTAAATGAGCATGTTATGTAATTTTTTTTTCTTCAACAACTCTTACCAACTCTAGCCATGTGTCTCCATATTATTTAGCCACTTATTTTTGCCAAGATGTGCAAGTAAAGCAAGATAAGAGAGAGAAGATTTGTTAGGAAATCTAGTATAGATATACATATGGTATAGCTATACATATTCAATAATTATAAAAAGTTTACTTCTTATTTCATTTCTCTCCAAGTTAGCTTAAGAAAAGTTAGAAAGAGAAAATAAAAAGGGAGAGGGGGGTGTTGTCCGATTTATATAATGATAAATACGCGCAAGTATACGCGGTCAACAAGTAATAAAGAGTAAGTAGAGTATCGATCCCACGAGGAATTATTACTAATCTTTTCCAAGTACTAACCTTTTATCTTTTCAATCTTATTTAAACAAATGATTTTTGCATTTTTGTTGATTGGGATTAACTAAGATAACAATAATCAAGAAAATACAGAAAGCATTTAAGATAATAAAAATCTAATATTAAAAAGTCTAAGATCACAATTTCCCCCAACACTTCATTTAAATATCCTAACTCTCTCTTTTCAACTAGTTAAATCACAAGAATTGTCATCCGAGAAATCACAATTACATAAAATCCTCTCTCGATGGTTAATTATGAATCTTCGTAATGCGGCATGTAGGTATATGTTTATCCTACACACTATCAAGAGACCAATATCAAGAATAATTAACAAAACACATATCACGGGAAAATCTCGCTAACTACTCCTTCAATTACCAACTTTCGCATAGGAAGTCATTAAGAAAAGATTCTCAATTGGGTGCATACGGTATTTAGGTATATCTCTATCCTAAATACTATCAAATTATCTATTCTTGAGGATAATAGACACAAGCTACATAATCTTATAGATTACCCACAAGAATCTCTAACTTTCGCATGATATTATAACAATGTCTTAACACTATAGTCCATTTCTCAATTTCATATAGGTTTTCAAGGTAATTAATAGCTAGGTAATTAATATATGAAGCACAAATTATGATAACCAATTCACACATGATTAACCAATATCAAAGAGAGATCATTCAATTCAAACTAGGAGTTGGGTTCCATTGAAATCTTACAATAAGAGTTCTAGTTCATGATAGCTACAAATAACATCATAATCAATTTATACATCATGTTGGATTACAAAATAGAAGGAAAACTGTGACACCCCCAAACCCGGGTTACCTCAAACCACACAGATTTGGTGCTCACTATCCATACATAACCACTATCTAGCCATAAACAAAAGGTTTTAAGTAAAGCAAACTAAATAATAAAGCAAAAGAAATATCTCCCATAAAAGGATTACATAGCTTTTCAAAATAAGTCTCAGACTTTCTACCTTTATTACATCTTTTAAATACGGAAACGTAAATAACTATTAATTCTTAATTACACCACCATATAAATAAAAGTTAACCGGTCTTCATATAACAGCAAATCACAGTCACTTGTTCATTTTTCCTTTTCCTTTGCTAGTAAACGGCTCACTTGGTATGCCAACTTTAGCTGCAAGGGTTTAGTATGCAAGGGTGAGCAAAACAAGTGCCCACCAAAATAAAAATGAACACTTTTCAAAAATAATTTAATTTGTACGGTATAACTTTTCTGCTGAATAATAATTAAGAATGGAAACATCTGAAAGCTCAATAGAATATAAATAGAACATCAAGATATACTGAGAGTGATATACTGAGGGTCACAAGACCACGAACCATGTCCTAGGTTAACAGATAAGTTTGTTGTAACATTTAACAGTTTAATAAACTATGACTAGACTATTCATCTCGTAATCAGGGTGATCAGCCCGTTGTACAATGTATTGTGCACAACCATTCAACGCTTTCGCGTAAGTATTTCCCTATACTAGGGTTGTTCTACTCGGTTTTGTCATCCAAGAATTCAGTTCAACAAAATAGAATTTAAACAACTTAGATTATGATCAAAGATCAACAACAGTGATATACAATGATATAGATTTTGTATATCCAAGATATTAGAATAATGACTTCAATTAACTTGAGCTTTGAACAACAAGAACCCAAAAGTCGGAAGTTTATGACATGCAATGATAACTTGCTAAATGAGAAAATAGGATTTAGAAGCTTGCATATTTGTAAACAAGATATGAATAGAAAGCTTGCATTAACAGAAATCGAGGTAAGACAAGGAAACTTGCGTTAAGTAAATTTAAGATTGGAAACATGTTTAGTGTGAAAGAGTTGACAATAAGAAACATGCCTCGTGTGTAGTTTTCTTAATTACAAACCACGTACAATAAACAACCTACACATTCCGTTTGTATAGCAATAAAAATGATTAGTTACAATACTCACGTACATTAACACTCCAATCCTTATCTCAATTTCCAATTGATTTCTGATTATCAATCCTATTTCAGAAGCTACAAGCTTAGCTACCACAATATTACACTTTAAGAATTTCCAAAACTTATCTTTAAGTTAAGGTATATTAACTTTAAATTTAATCATCATCAAGTATACGCTTAGAATCCATCTTAACATCTGGGTATTCATTCAATACATAAATTTAAGTTTTAATCTTATATAGAGTAGCATATCATAAGAAAAAGAATTAAATAATAATAAAAATTTCATTCTCTGCAATTCCCGCCGGGGCGAGAAAATTACAGTACAAAATGCTCGCTGGGGCGAGACTTCGCCGTGGCGAGAAACTTAGTTCAGTGAGCTCGCCACGGCGGGGAAATTTAGCTTAATGAGCTCGCCGGGGCGAGCTCCCTGGATTCCAGTTTCTGCAATTTTGCGATGTGACGCCCCCAAATCTCTACACTCCCCTGTAACAGATCTGGTGCTCACGTGAAGCTAAACAACTATAAATATTTAATAAAATATGACTTCTATCTATCCAAGGTTCACTGTATCCCATAACAGGTACTAGTTCCGGTCAGAACGTTGTCTATGTTTGGATACCCTCACTTAGATATATAGATTCATATCTAATGAATACCTCTTTCATATTTATATTCCCTATCTATCTGACATTCACAGTATTAATGATACGATTGTTCATAGAACTGAGGGGCGCATTCCGATAAAGATGGCACCTTACCGACACTCATTAAATGTAACATCAGAGCTTATATGACTTTCAATATCCATATTAAATAACCCTCATTTTAGATGTATAGTTCGTATAGATATTGTATTTAACTTAGTACAACTATGCTAAACAAAATAAAGATCAGAGTATAACGCATTCGATGAAATAAAGGATCATAATATATTATATATCATTAGGTTCGATTACATTGTTCTCAGTACTAAGTTATTACAACAAAGCCTTATAAAAGACTTGAAATATTCAGAACAAAAATTAAAACTAATAAACACGTCCTTTTCCTTTATCTGTACCAGAGGTGCTGGGTTTATCATTTAAAGCTGCAAAGAAGATATGCGCAAGAATGAGCTACAAAATGCTTAGCAAGTTCATTTGAATATGTAAACATAATGTGTTTGATTTGAAAGATGTCAGTTGATGTATATAACTGAGGGTTCTGTACCGGAACCATATATTTCATTTAGTTCTATCAGTCTTCAAGGACTTAGAACCATTTGATTTCGGATATCTGGTAGGTGATCAACCTCACCAATATCCTAGGAGTATGCATATCATCCTACCATTTATGTCAATTTTATTCCATTGACGTCACACTACCTTATCATAAGGCTTTCGAGATCACCTTCCATCCAAGGTGTCTCATTTTACTCAGTATAAGATGTCGTACCAAAACAATTTGGTTTCACACACCAAATTTCAGCTTTAATATATGAACAACGATTCATTTTTAAGTTATGTTGAAAAAGAAGCAATAACTTCACAATAATTGATAGCAAGATGTATAATACTTGTATAATATAAGTTATGTAAGGTTAGGACACTTGCCTTAGCGTAGTTCGTTATAATTTAATTTCACACAAGGTGTCAGCGTACGTGGTCTACGTTGACAAATATATAAGGGTTAGAACTTATATAAACATGTATTACGCTAATCTAGACAAGTTTCATTAAGGTTCGACGTTGATTCGGTATCTCGGTCGCGTCCTTAATAGCTAAACACATAGATTGTTCGATAAAACTTCAATTGGAAGCTTAAATATTAGATTAGATAAGATAATTATCATTTCTAATATTTTTAGAACCTTAATATTATTTTTAAATAATTTTTATAAGCTTGGAAGTATTTTTAAATAATTTTACAAGCTTAGGAATAATTTTAAATGATTTTATTATCACTTAGAATAATTTTTAAAACATTAATATGTTATTAAATAATTTATTTGTCATTTAGAATATTTTTAGATATCTAAAATATTATTTAAATGATTTATTTATCATTTATAATTTATTTATTACTTATAATAATTTCCAAAGCTTAATTTAATATTTAAATGATTTAATTATCATTTATAATATTTTTAAATACTTTAATATATTATTTAAATAATTTATTTATCATTAATAATATTTAAATATTTAATATTTTATTTAAGTATTATATATAATAATTTTTATATTACTTTAATATCATTTTTAAATAATTAATATAATTATTAAATGAATTAATATCATTTTTAAATAATTAAGATAATTATTAAATGATTTATTATAATTATTATTTATTATTTAATTAAATTAAATAATATTTTTGATTATATAAAAAATATTAAAAATAAATTTTTATAATTTAAAAATGAATTTTCGAATATATTTATGAATTATTAATAATTATTTAATATTTATTTATTATTTTATAATTTATTTAATTAATTTTTATTTATTTTTATTAAAAATCCGTCGCTAAAGAGCTTTAGCGACGGTCTGCATCCGTTCTTAGCTTTCTGGGTTTGAACATGCATTTCGTCGCTAAAGGTGTTCTTCATGAAGAACACTTGGTCAATGTCCAACAGTGACTTTTGACCTCAAATTAATCTCAGCTCGTTCATTGTTTGTGTTTGATTTTTGTTTGTTGTTATAGCTAACATGGCAATGTACAACGACTTGTTAAATTTCATCTTAAATTAAATCATATCATGCTAGATAATTAATGGTTAAACTAGCCGGTTCAAACTGTTCTTGAGTTTCTGGGTTACGCAGAAACTCAATGAGTCATTGTCGGTCAACGTGGTTTGACCATGAATAACTTTGATTTCAGTTTAGCTAAATGTGTTTTTATGATTTGTAAGTATTGTTTACATAGCAAAGAACAGCTACAAACATTACAACCTCATAAATTATATCGTTTAGGCATGATCTAGGTTGCTTACTTTCTTGTCAGGATACTGTCAGAACCTTCAAACGATTTCTGTACCCAGAAATCAGTTTGCATGGTCGGTCAATGGGCTTTGACCATTAATAACTTTCATTCTAGAGATAATTTAACCATTCTACAAGTCGGATCTTAAAGCTAACATGGCATACTACTGATTTATGCTTTAAAACACATCAAACAAACATTTTAAGCCGATCAAAAGCTCTGACAAAATAGCTTGTCAGACTGTTCATGACTGCCAAGAACAGTTTGGGTTTTTGATCAAATTCGACCCTTTAAACGTTATGGTTACTTGTTTAACCAACCCATATCATCATATAACATGTTTATACATACTCCTAAATATCTAAAACATAAAATTTTTACAGGCTTGAAGATCAAACATAAAATTAGGGTTTTACACATTTTTCTTCAAATTTTTGATTTTTGGCTTTTGATTCTGAGCTTGTGGTTGCAGAGGCTTGTTATGGTATGTTTATAAGTGTATAAGCTTTGTAAAATTCGTAGCTTAACTGACCAGCATCTCATTCTATTTATAGCAACTTGGAATTAGGGTTTCTTAGGTTAGTTTCCAAACTTTGCCTCCAAAAATATCCTAACCTTGGGACTTGTGCTGCTCTCCATCTGATCTTGTTCACCTACTTGTGCTAGAGTTATGAAAATATCTGATTTGTGTTCTTATCCTATTTTAATTGGTTTTAACTTTTATTTTTGATTTATTTACTTACTAATTAAACCTAGATTTTTGCTAATCATGATTACGATGTTTAATCATGTTTAGTAATAACTTAATTAAGATAATATATCATAATTCAAGTTTATCATTTCATAATTTAGTGTTATCAAATCAAATTAGGATTTTAGGGTTCCAAATTAGGGTTTAGGTTTTCAAATTAGGGTTTTCAATCTTCAATTAGGGTTTTAATATAAGTTCAATGATTCATAATTAATATTATGATTCATTACTTAGAATCTAATTATATCAATTAAGATTCTTATACCATAATTAGGGTTTTAATTGACCAATTCGGACAACTTTTACCGATTAGGGTTTTCTAATTAGGGTTTCTATTTTAGTTTAACATTTTAAACCCTAATTAACTTATTTTAGAATTTTATCAGTTAATATAATATTATATTAACTCCGAAGCACGACAAATCACTTTGTCATTTCGAAGCACGACACAACAACTTCTAAAAATAATTTGTCGGAACGCTTCTCGGTGAATTCGCCGGAAGCACGACAAATCATTTTGTTCGTGTAAGCACGACACAGCTGCTTGGTGAAAATTTTTTATTTGACCTAATTCTTAAATAAAATACACAATCACATAATACCAAGTCAGATCATCAAAATTCATTTATTAAACACATAATTTACATATACAAATCTTATTAGGGTTCAGAATATTACATTCACCCCCACCAATAAGAATTTCGTCCTCGAAATTACAGTACAGATTATGAAAACAAGTGTGGGAAATTTTCTCGCATTTTACTCTCGAGCTCCCACGTAACTTCCTCTATGTTTTGATTTCTCCAAATAACTTTGACTGAAGGTATCATTTTATTTCGTAGATGTTGTTCTTTCCTATCTATGATTTCGATAGGAACTTCCTCATAAGATAAATCCTTTTCGATCTGAATGGGTTCATAATCAATAACGTGTTTATATTCAGGTTTATATGGTCGTAACACGGACACATGAAACACGTTATGGATATGTTCTAACTAAGGAGGCAAGACTACCTCATAAGCTACTTTACCTATCTTTCTTAATATTTGAAATGGTCCAATAAATCGTGGACTCAATTTTTCTTTCTTGCCGAAACGTATTTTTCCTTTCCACGGAGAAACTTTTAAAAATACATGACTACCGATATCAAAATCTTGTAGCTTCTTGTGTTGATCCGCATATTTCTTCTGTCGATCTTGAGACGCTTGTAATCTTCCCCGTATAATTTGAACTACCTCAGCGGTTTGTTGAACTATTTCGGGTCCTAACATTTGTCGTTCCCCAACCTCGTCCCAACATAACGGCGTTCTACATTTTCTTCCATACAGTGCTTCAAATGGTGGCATTCCTATGTTGGCATGGTAAAGATAAGTGCATGATATTCATTTATTTTCATTCCTTTATATTTAGTTTATTGCATGTTTTATTGTGTATATGCACTTATTAAATTGTTTATTGATTTCAGGAGGATTCAGAGTCAAAAGTGGAAAAAGATGGAAAATCAGAGCTCAAAAGAGAAAAAGTTGAAAAGTTGAAAATTTGAGGTTCTCGCCCCGGCCCAGACCTCTCTGGAGTTTCTCGCCACATCGAGAAACTCAATACAAAAATCCTCGCCCTGGCGAGAAAGGCGGCGTTTACCAAGTTTGACCAGCTTTGACTTTTTGTAATTTTTGAGGATTTCTATTTCAGATTGGATTCTTAATTCTTAGAGACTTAGGATATAATCTTAGGACTATAAATAGATGTTTTTAATTATTATTAGGGAGATCTTGACAACTACAATTGTAACCCTAATTGGAGGAGATTGAAGGCATGTCAGGCTAATCTCTTACTTTCAGTTCTAAGGGATGTTAAACTTTATTTACAGTTAGTGATTTAATTAAGTATTCATTATTTGTTTCTTCTTATATGAGATTTATTCTAATAATCTGATTGAATTGCTTATATGCTATTGGATTGACTGATTTGATTTCTACGGGATTAAATTGGTTAACTAATATCATCTGCTAGATTAAGATATAGTATTAAGCAAACGATATTGTATCTAATCATAAGTAGCAATTAATAATACTTGATTGTGGACAAGCTTTTGGGTGTTATTATGATTATCAGAAGGCAAGTTAAATAATCCCTGATAGTGTGATTGTTGCTTGGAATAGTCTAATTCTCTAATTCTTAATGCTGCTGTTATATTAAATCTAGACTGATAGTTCTGGATTGTATGATAGTTAGGGTCTAGTGGGGCGATTGTCACATTAGATTTAAAACCTAAGAAAAATTTCGGATAATTAGCGATTGCGATTATCTAGGACTATTAATTTCATTGAAGGATAAATAATGTTACACTTGATTAATCTGTTATTGTAAAAAGGTGATACTGAACTTATGAACTAGAACTTTTAATTCATTAGTTATTTTTATTTATTTACTTTTGTTAGGTAGTTAATCAAACTCAAAACCCCGCCATTCTTTATTTTCATTGTTTAATTAGATTTAGGAAAATAAAAGAATAAATATAAAACAATGCACTCTCTGTGGGACCGACCTTTGCTTGTCACTATACTGATTTCTGTATCAGTAGAGTAGAAGTAAGGATTTAATTTTGGGGTGTAAACGACAGCTCCCAAATTTTGGCGCCGTTGCTGGGGAGTGTCACTTGTTTTTATTTATTCTTTATTTTCGTTTATTTATTTTTATTTTATTTTATTCTTATTTTTATTTTTGGACTTGATTCTTTCACTTTCTTGAACTGAATTTTGATCCAGAGTTAGAGAGAATTACACGAAGGGATGGCTGTCAATAACAACAGGACTTTGAAAGAATTAGTTTCGCCTAATCTTGATTAATCATCATTGTGTATTGAATATCCTACTTTAGATGCTACTTTTGAATTACAATCAGGACTAATCCACCTTTTGCCTACTTTTCGTGGTCTTATAGGTGAAGATCTATACAAGCATCTAAAGGAGTTTCATGTGGTGTGTTCCACCATGAAGCCACAAGGAGTAACAGAGGAACAAATCAAGCTTAGAATTTTTCTATTTTCCCTAGCAGATTTGGCAAAGGATTGGTTGTACGATCTACCTTCAAGGTCAATACGATCATGGAACGAAATGCAAAAACTGTTTTTGGAGAAGTACTTTCCTGCTTCAAGAGTTTCTACCATCAGGAAGGAGATATGTGGCATCCAGCAGTTTAATGGAGAGACTCTTTATGAGTATTGGGAAAGGTTCAAGAAGTTGTGCTCTAGCTGTCCACCACATCAAATTGATGATCAGCATTTAATTCAATATTTTTACGAGGGACTGTTGCCCATGGACAGGAGTATGATTGATGCAGCGAGTGGCGGGGCACTAGTTGATAAAACTTCAGAGGTTGCGAAAAATTTAATTACAAACATGGTAGCAAACTCACAACAGTATGACACTAGGATTGATAATACACCTACAAGGGTGAATGGGGCAAACACATGTAATCTTGAGCGACAAATTTCTGACTTAACTGTTTTGGTTCAATAAATGGCTGCAGGGAGGATGCAAATTGCAAAGGTACGTGGAATTTGTTCCAAATTAGGGCATGATACACATGATTGTCCAATGTTGCAAGAGGATATAATTATTCATCAAGTCAATGCTGTGGGGACATTCTCAAGACAATCCACATCGCTATGATCCTTATTTTGAACGGATTCAGCAGCAACATCAAACACATGAACAAGCAATTCCTACCAATTATGGACCATCTCTTGAGGATATGTTCAAAGCTTTCATGAATCAAGCACAACAGTTCCAACAAGAAACAAGGACTTCCATACGCGATTTGGAGAATCAGATGGGTCAGCTTGCCACCACAGTAAGCAGATTGGAATCTCAAGGATCAGGACAAGTACCCTCTCAGATACTTGTCAATCAAAGAGAGAATGTGGGTGCAATTACCTTGAGAAGTGGTGAGAAGGTGTGGAAAAGTTAGTTCTTCCAGTCCAAAGTATGTCGCGAAATGGTGAAATAGGCAGCAGTGCTGAATTTGAGGAGGAGACAGAACCATCTAAGGTAATTATTAATTCTGTGATTCAGGTTGCTACTAATCCCTTACCTTGCCCATCCAGGTATCCAAAGTCTAAGAAGGAGGAGTATTCGGAAGAGATACTAGCAATATGTCACAAGGTTGAATTGGATGAGCTAAAACTTCCTGCGCATGAGGCCATAAGGTATATTGGTGATGTCAATTCTGTTTGTGAGTTTGATATTATTGACCCTATAGTGCAGGAGAATTTGACACTTGCAATTACCAATGGATGGGAGCTGGAGAAAAGTGCAGGAATGAAACTGAGTCAAGACCTAAAAGATGGGCCCAACTTAGAATTGGAACCATTATCAGCTCACCTGTGACACCCCCAAATCCAGGTACTTAATTTCCACTGATTTGGTGTTCACTATAACATACATTCACATCTATCTACCAAAATTAAGAACAATTAAATAAACTTAAAGAAATATCTTCCCAAAATGGTTTACATCTCCAAACTATTAAATATGCGAATCCCAGGTTATCTAAACCTTAATACATCAAATGCGGAATAAAACGTAATTTAAAACAAGTCTTGTTACAAACAATCATCAAGTAAATAGCAGGTCATTAGCTATTTATGCATCTTGCCCTTGCCTTTGCTCGTGGACGGCTCGTCCGACTTCTCAGCCTTAGCTGCAATGTTTAGTGCAAGAGTGAGCAAACAATTGCTCACAAGTAACGATAGCAATAATATTTAAATGAAATGGAGTTCAAACTAAGGAATAATAATTTTCTGAGTCTCAGTCAATAAAAGATCAAAGTCTAAAAGCTCGTTTGAATACTCGATTCAAAGAAATAGATTTCGAGATTTAGAAATTATAATCTGAGGGTCCACAAGACCTCGAACTATGTCCTAGGTTGACAAGTATTTCTACTGTAACCTTTAAACAGTCCATATAGACTATGGACCAACATCTCGTACTCAGGGGGATCACAGCCCGTTGTACAATGTATTGTGCACAAACATTTTAACGCTGTCGCGTAGGTAATCCCCTATATTAGGGTTGTTCATCTCAGTTTATCGTCTGAATCCATACCAAAAAGGAAATTGGCTTGGAACAAGTATAGAAAACATTCTAAGTCTTTGAAACGCTCATCAACTAAGGACTAGTTGAATCAATAAGGGTTTGCTAGTCTAATTCATCAATAAAGTCAAACAATAGAATTTCTGTTCAAAGGTTGAATAACGATCAATGATCGGACAATAATCAACTGGAATAAAGCTTTAGTATTTAATCATGACAACAGTCTTGCTTGAATAACAATAAGCTAAGGTAAATATGCTTGCTTAATGATAGTAAACTCGCTTTAAGTGAAATAACAAGTTTAAGATAGGAAAACTTGCTCAACATAAAGTAATAAGTTGAGATAAGGAACTTGCCTCAAGCGTTGATTACAAATTTAAGTAATTCACGATCCTTAAACGACCTATACATTTAATTATAAAATAATAACATAATTAGTCACAAGACTTAAAAAAAACATTCTAGGCTAGCTCTCTATCCCATTATAATATAACACTTCGGTTATCATTCAATAATCAAAGAATGCTAGCTTAATAATCATCATGATCACTCATTGGTCATTTAATTCTTTAATACAGACTTTAGACATGTATAAAGAAACTTAATAAAACCACAAAACAATTTAATAATTAATAATAATATTTTTTTTAACAACTGTTCCACCGCCGGGGCGGTGGATTCTTCATCAACATGTCGCCGGGGCGAGAATCACAGAGTATTTCTACCGCCGGGGCGATAGACTCTGTTGTCGTCTTCCCAGTTTGCGAAACAGTGAAAACTTAGGCCAAATTTGGCCAAATTTTCCGAATTCTACCATCCAGAATACAAATTAAACATGCCCAGACATCATATATGCCAGAAAACATTTACCCAATATGTTTACTAAACATTATAATCATTCTAACACATAAACAACCAACTTAAATCAAAAAATTTCACTGTTAAAATCAAACATCAAGTTTCAACCGTTCTTATGAAATTAAACTCTGTAAATTCACTTTTCAACCAATTAAAACCATTCTTCTTGTATTAATCTTGTTTTTCATCACATATTCATAATCAAATGATAATTTTACCAATTAACAAACAATTTGAATATTAACTTCATACATATATACTACTCATGAAAATAAACTCGGAAAAACTCAAAAACTCTATTCTAAACATGTTTTTATGGATTAATCATTCCAATTAATCTATAATCATCACATAATCATCTAACACATGTTTTCTAACAATTATAACCAAGTAATTCATGTATTTAGCATATAATTTCATATACAGTAAAATAAAACTCGTATACAGAGAAGTAAAATAATAACAATATAATGAAGAACAAAGCTAAAAGAATTATACCTTCAAGCTATATATGATTCTTAGTAAGCACTTCTTTTCCTTCTGACTCACAATTCTCAAAGCTTCCAAACTCTCAATTTTTTTCTCTCTAATTCTCTCTTCTTCTTCTCTGTATATTCTTCCTTCTCTGTTCTTTCTCTTCTTTCTTTTCTTTTTACAACTGACGTAGTATAAAATATAAAACTGATGAATAAAATAAAAACTGATAAAACACAATTGAAATAATAAGTTAGGATTTTCAAAAGCCATAAGAACGTAAAATCCATAAATTGAATCATCAGTTAGGATTTTCAAAAGCCATAAGGCTTTGTTTGGTAAACACTAATAAGAATAACTTATTATTCTTATGTCTTGTTTGGTAAAACACAATTGAAATAACTCATTTTTCCAACCAAAGGTCATAAGGCCTAGTTTGGAAAAACTAAATTAAAACTCCTTTCATTTATTTTAATAAACCAATATAACATATAGTTTAAAATGTCACATATTTAATTTAATTGAACTTATTATTAAATAAATTCAATTAAATATAATTAACTCAAATAATAATTTCATTTAACAAATAACAATAATACCAAATAAATTCTCTTATTCAAATAAATTATTTATTCAAATAAACCTTTTCATCATCTAATTTAATTATTAAATTAAATTAGAATAAACATAACAATCACATTCAAATATCATTTAACATCATTAAGCTTAACATATACCCATTTCACAAAAACTTAATAAATTATTTACTAAGCTCAATAAACTAATAAAAATATTTATATAATTCAACAAATATTTTTATTCAACCACAAAAATTGCATTCGTTACATCTTTCCCTCCTTAAAAGGATTCTGTCCCCAGAATCACAACGCAATTAAATCATCCGTTACACTCTCCCCTCCTTACAAAGATTTTGTCCCTAGAATCGCAATATAACAATTAGACAAACAATTGAGGGTAATTCTGCATCATTAGCTCTTCGAGTTCCCACGTTGCTTCTTCAGCACTGTGGTTCCTCCAGATTACCTTTACAGAAGGTATCACTTTATTTCTAAGTACTTGTTCCTTCCTGTCCACTATTTGTACAGGGACCTCTTCATAAGACAAATCTTTCTCGAATTGGATCGGTTCATATTCTATGACATGTTTATAATCAGACTTATACGGTCGTAGCACCGATATGTGGAAGACATTGTGAATGTGGCCTAACTCAGGAGGTAAAGCTACCTCATAAGCTACCTCACCCATCCGTTTCAGCACTTCGAAGGGTCCAATAAATCGCGGACTGAGCTTACCCTTTTTACCAAATCTGATCTTTCCCTTCCAGGGAGATACTTTGAGGAACACAAAGCTCCCGACTTCAAATTCGCGATTTTGTCGGTGTTGATCAGCATATTTCTTCTGTCTGTCTTGAGCGGCTATTAATCTGATTCTTATCACCTTGACAATTTTAGCAGTTTGTTGTACCAACTCGGGTCCCAATAGTCGTCGTTCACCAACCTCATCCCAGCATAATAGAGTTCTGCATTTCCTTCCATACAATGCTTCGTAGGGTGGAATGCCGATACTCGCGTGATGACTATTATTGTAAGCAAACTCGACCAGAGGTAAATGATCATCCCAGTTGCCTTTAAAATCCATGACGGATGCTCGAAGCATATCTTCCAACGTTTGAATTGTTCTTTCGCTCTGGCCATCGGTTTGAGGATGATAGGTTGTACTCATTCTCAACTGTGTCCCCAAACAAGCTTGCAAACTCCTCCAAAATTTCGAGGTGAAACGTGGATCTTTGTCTGATACTATTGATATTGGAACTCCGTGCGTTGAGATAATCTCTTTGACATATAATTTTGCCAACTGATCCAAAGTAAATCTGATTTTGATCGGTAAGAAATGCGCTGATTTCGTCAATCTGTCAACTATAACCCATATCGCGTCATAACCCTTCTGAGTAGTTGGAAGTCCTACTACAAAATCCATCGTTATATGCTCCCACTTCCATTCTGGTATTTCCAAGGGCTGTAACAACCCACTTGGTCGTTGATGCTCCGCTTTGACTCTCTGATAAGTGAGACATTTCGTAACGCATTCGGCAACCTCTCTTTTCATGTTTGGCCACCAAAAATGTTGGCGAAGATCCTGGTACATCTTTATACTCCCCGGGTGTATCGAAAATCTTGAACTATGAGCTTCGTTCAAAATCTCCTCTCTGATTGCCAATACTGACGGTACCCAGATTCTGCCTTCAAATCTCAACAACCCTTCAGTATCGAGTTTATATTTAAGCTCTTCTCCCTCAAACACTCTTCGCCGAATCTTATCACATTCCTCATCGTGAAGTTGCGCTTCCTTGACTTTTTCTATCAAAGTTGGTTGAGTTTCCATCTGGAACAATTTTTCATTAATCTCTGCCAGACCCTTCACCTCTATTTCCAACTTAGCCATTTCCGCTACAAGCTTCTCCTGATTTGTTAATAAAAGTAGTTTCTCCCGACCCTTTCTACTCAAAGCGTCAGCAACCACGTTAGCCTTCCCTGGATGGTATAGAATTTCACAGTCATAATCATTGATCAATTCTATTCATCTTCTCTGCCGCATATTTAAATCCTTCTGCGTGAAAATATATTTCAGACTTTTATGGTCTGTATATATTTCACACTTCTCCCCATAGAGATAGTGCCTCCAGATTTTCAAAGCAAACACCACGGCTGCTAACTCTAAATCATGGGTCGGATACCCTTTTTCATAATCTTTTAGTTGGCGCGATGCATATGCAATAACCTTACCATTCTGCATCAACACACAACCAAGTCCTTTATGTGATGCGTCACTATACACCACAAAATTTCCTGTATCATCTGGTAAAGACAACACAGGTGCCGAACTTAATCTCTTTTTGAGTTCTTGCAAACTTTCTTTGCACTTCTCCTTCCAAACAAACTTCACTGATTTCCTTGTTAAATTCGTTAACGGAGTGGCGATCCTGGAGAAATCTTGAATAAAATGTCTGTAGTAACCTGCCAAACCCAAGAAACTCCTCACTTCTAACGGTGTCTTCGGCTGATCCCAGTTCATCATAGCTTCGACTTTCGCTGGATCCACCGAAATTCCGTCTTTATTAATAACATGCCCAAGGAATTGAACACGCTCCAACCAAAATTCGCATTTTGAAAATTTTGCATATAATTTCTCCTTCCTTAACGCCTCCAACGTCACTCTCAAATGCTCCACGTGTTCTTCTTGAGTTTTGGAGTAGACCAAAATGTCGTCTATGAATACCACCACAAACTTATCCAAAAATGGTTTGAACACCCTATTCATTAAGTCCATGAATGCTGCAGGCGCATTCGTTAAACCAAATGACATAACCAAAAACTCATAGTGACCATATCTAGTTCGAAATGCCGTCTTTGGTATGTCCTCTTTTCTCACCTTCAATTGATGGTACCCACTTCGTAAATCTATTTTCGAGAAATATCTTGCTCCCTTCAGTTGGTCAAACAGGTCATCAATCCTTGGCAACGGATACTTGTTTTTGATCGTGACCTTGTTCAACTCTCTATAATCAATGCAAAGACGCATCGACCCATCCTTCTTCTTAACAAACAATACCGGCGCTCCCCACGGCGAAACGCTTGGTTGAATATACTTCTTATCTAGCAGCTCTTATAGCTGCACCATTAACTCCTTCATTTCTACCGGAGCCATTCGATACGGGGCTTTCGATATAGGGGCCATTCCCGGTGCTAAATCAATTACAAACTCGATTTCCCTATCTGGCGGTAATCCTTGCAAATCATCAGGAAACACGTCCGTAAAATCCCTGACTACTGGTATCTCCTCCAATTTTGCACCCACCTTTCGGGTATCAATTATGTAAGCTAAATATCCCACACATCCTTGTCTCAACATCTTTCTAGCCTGCATCATCGTCAGACAACTCGTTTGTCTAGGCGACTTGCTGCCATAAAACACTACCTTTGACGGAGTCATAAGGTTTACACACTTCTTTTGACAGTCAATAACTGCCCCATGGTTAAACAACCAATCCATACCCAAAATAACATCAAACTCCCCAAGACGAATTGGGATTAAGTTGACAGTCATCACATGATCCTTAATATCTACCTGACAGTTCTTGTGGACAAACTTAACGGGAATCACCTCCCTATTCGCAATTTCTATGTTCATGGGGTAATCTAACTCTTCCTGGGGTAACCCTAATTTCTTAGCAAAATCATCGGATATAAATGAGCAAGTAGCACCCGAGTCAAACAATACATAAGCATTAACATTATTGACTGGAATGATACCTGACACTACATCCTTTGACTGCACAGCATCCTGCACCGTCATGTTGAATGTTCGAGCGGTAGGTCGGTTGGGCTGTGTCGGTCCGGTGATAGTCAGATTGCCTCCACCGCTGTTCCCTTTTCCTGCACCAGCTCCTCCTGTAGTTGTTTTCTTAGGGCACTCTCTAGCAAAGTGATCCTTCGACCCGCAGATGAAACATGCTCTTTTCTTCGGATTAGGGCAATTTGGTGAAATATGACCCTCTTGTCCACAGTTGAAGCACACCCGCTTACCCTTCAAACAAACACCCATATGGCTCTTTCCACAGTTGCTGCACACCTCTATCTTCTTTTTCTGATTACCTTGTTGACTTCCCGCAGAGTTACTATCATTCCATTTCCTTTTCTGGCCACTGCCCCCATGGCCACCACTTACCTTGTTTTCATTCTCATTCTTCTTTTTCTTCTGCTCCTGGTTGTACTTGGACAGAGCATCACTGCCTCCTTCAGCGATAATCGCCTTTTCCAGTACTGCTGCAAACGAGTTTAGTTGAAACAATGAAACTCTACTATATAACCAGGGTTTCAGTCCCTGCTCAAATCTCCTAGCCTTCCGCTCATCTGTGTTGACCTGGTATGGCGCAAACCTCGCCAGCTCATTGAACTTTGCAGCATATTCAGGTACCGTCATGGTACCTTGCTTCAATTCCAGAAACTGCACCTCCATTTGATTTTGAGCACTTGCCGGAAAGTAGGTCTCGAAAAACATCTCCTTAAATTGCTCCCACAGAATAACCCCTTGGCCACCTCGAGTCTTATTTGCTTGCCACCAATAGCTAGCTTCTGACTTCAGCATAAAGGTTGTAAATGCCGTCTTTTGATCCTCATTGACCCTAGCGACATCAAACACCTTCTCCATCTCCATGACCCATGTTTGAGCCTCTATCGGATTCATAGACCAGTGATATTCCGACGGTCCGACAGCCTTGAAGTCTTTAAAGGTTGTAGCTTGAGCTTGTGGTTGATTTGCAAAGGCTCCCGTTAGCAGATTCACCAACTGCTGCATCGGATTAGCGTTGGCTTCTTCATTATTGGTAGATCCCTCTGGGGTCTGTTGACGTGTTGGTTGTCTTCTTGGCGGCATTTTACTGTTAAGAATTCTCGTTATTAGACTATTGCCCAATTACTCAAACATTTAAGTCTAAACTTAAACATTTATAAATAACACTTAAACACATAACACATCTGATAAACTTTCACATTTTATTCATTAACTGTTTCAAAACATAATAAAGATTACATCGTAGTTATTTACATCATCTATCCTGAAGTCACAAAGTTTCAGGATTACAACATTATTCTATCCCATTATATAGAAACTGGGATTTACAATTTATTAACTCATAAATTTCATAATAACATAACTAATCACAATCTATGATGACATCCCATGACGCACAGCTTCCTGGCGTTCCTGCTCCATAATACGTGTCATAATCCTACGATCCATCACATCTGGATGACGATCAGCTCGATCTTGAGCTCTATCTATGGTAGTATGAAAAATATACTCCATCTCATCAATCTTGGCCTTCTTTGACCGCATCTCACACTCAACACGATCTGCGCGATCAGCCTCCCTCAGCCAAGCTGTCTCTGCTCTCGCCCGCTTAGCTGACTCCTCTTTCAACTCATCTCGTACAACTTCATTCCTGGCTATCAGCTGTCCTCGTCGATACTCAGACTGTGCTAACCTCTGCTCAGCCTCTGCAAGACGTGATGAAAGGTCTTGAATCTCAGCATCCTTCTGCTCTAAAGTGGCTTGACGTTCCGCAACCTGTTCCTCTAACTCCTCCTTTTCACTCTCTACATGAACCAGCTTCCACTCCACGTCTCCAAGACGTATGTCCAGCTCCTCGATCTCACTGTTCTTCTGCTCCAAAGCAGTCTGTCGCTCAGCCAGTTGCCCCTCTAACTCCTCCACTCTGTCCTGCAACTCTATGTTGCGATCATACACCTATTCGTACATCTGAACACCCAAAGTAGATAGTGGTATCTCTTCAGGGTCCTCCTCCTCCTCAGGATCCTCCTCAAGGTCCTCCTCAGGATCAGTCTCAGGCTCATACTCGCGACCTATAACTGTAATCAATGGGGATGGCTCCCTCTGCACTAGCTGCTCATGAACTACGTGAATATCTCGGGGTTCCTCCTCCCTAATCTGGCTGGGCTCTCCTCTATCAGTCATTCTGACAACAAAATTTTAAGTTTTAATTACTAATCGATAATACTCGCGAGCACATAAGTTTGTTATCAAATAAGCACATAGCACATAATCGTTTTATTGTCTTTAATGAATTTCCGTAATTCATTCCTTAGAACTCGATAAGAGTTTATCACCACTATATTCTCTATCTTCTAAAAGGCTACTACCCTAAGGTTTTCCCCACCTAAAGGCTCATAACCTATCAGCTCTGATACCAACTTGTGACACCCCCAAATCCAGTTACTTAATTTCCACTGATTTGGTGTTCACTATAACATACATTCACATCTATCTACCAAAATTAAGAACAATTAAATAAACTTAAAGAAATATCTTCCCAAAATGGTTTACATCTCCAAACTATTAAATATGCGAATCCCAGGTTATCTAAATCTTAATACATCAAATGCGGAATAAAACGTAATTTAAAACAAGTCTTGTTACAAACAATCATCAAGTAAATAGCAGGTCATTAGCTATTTATGCATCTTGCCCTTGCCTTTGCTCGTGGACGGCTCGTCCGATTTCTCAGCCTTAGCTGCAATGTTTAGTGCAAGAGTGAGCAAACAATTACTCACAAGTACGATAGCAATAATATTTAAATGAAATGGAGTTCAACTAAGGAATAATAATTTTCTGAGTCTCAGTCAATAAAAGATCAAAGTCTAAAAGCTCGTTTGAATACTCGATTCAAAGAAATAGATTTCGAGATTTAGAAATTATATCTGAGGGTCACAAGACCTCGAACTATGTCCTAGGTTGACAAGTATTTCTACTGTAACCTTTAACAGTCATATAGACTATGGACCAACATCTCGTACTCAGGGGGATCAACCCGTTGTACAATGTATTGTGCACAAACATTTTAACGCTGTCGCGTAGGTAATCCCCTATATTAGGGTTGTTCATCTCAGTTTATCGTCTGAATCCATACCAAAAAGGAAATTGGCTTGGAACAAGTATAGAAAACATTCTAAGTCTTTGAAACGCTCATCAACTAAGGACTAGTTAAATCAATAAGGGTTTGCTAGTCTAATTCATCAATAAAGTCAAACAATAGAATTTCTGTTCGAAGGTTGAATAACGATCAATGATCGGACAATAATCAACTGGAATAAAGCTTTAGTATTTAATCATGACAACAGCCTTGCTTGAATAACAATAAGCTAAGGTAAATATGCTTGCTTAATGATAGTAAACTCGCTTTAAGTGAAATAACAAGTTTAAGATAGGAAAACTTGCTCAACATAAAGTAATAAGTTGAGATAAGGAACTTGCCTCAAGCGTTGATTACAAATTTAAGTAATTCACGATCCTTAAACGACCTATACATTTAATTATAAAATAATAACATAATTAGTCACAAGACTTAAAAAAAACATTCTAGGCTAGCTCTCTATCCCATTATAATATAACACTTCGGTTATCATTCAATAATCAAAGAATGCTAGCTTAATAATCATCATGATCACTCATTGGTCATTTAATTCTTTAATACAGACTTTAGACATGTATAAAGCAACTAAATAAAACCACACAATAATTTAATAATTAATAATAATATTTTTTTTAACAACTGTTCCACCGCCGGGGCGGTGGATTCTTCAACAACATGTCGCCGTGGCGAGAATCACAGAGTATTTCTACCGCCGGGGCGATAGACTCTGTTGTCGTCTTCCCAGTTCGCGAAACAGTGAAAACTTAGGCCAAATTTGGCCAAATTTTCCGAATTCTACCATCCAGAATACAAATTAAACATGCCCAGACATCATATATGCCAGAAAACATTTACCCAATATGTTTACTAAACATTATAATCATTCTAACACATAAACAACCAACTTAAATCAAAAAATTTCACTGTTAAAATCAAACATCAAGTTTCAACCGTTCTTATGAAATTAAACTCTGTAAATTCACTTTTCAACCAATTAAAACCATTCTTCTTGTATTAATCTTGTTTTTCATCACATATTCATAATCAAATGATAATTTTACTAATTAACAAACAATTTGAATATTAACTTCATACATATATACTACTCATGAAAATAAACTCTGAAAAACTCAAAAACTCTATTCTAAACATGTTTTTATGGATTAATCATTCCAATTAATCTATAATCATCACATAATCATCTAACACATGTTTTCTAACAATTATAACCAAGTAATTCATGTATTTAGCATATAATTTCATATACAGTAAAATAAAACTCGTATACAGAGAAGTAAAATAATAACAATATAATAAAGAACAAAACTAAAAGAATTATACCTTCAAGCTATATATGATTCTTAGTAAGCAATTCTTTTCCTTCTGACTCACAATTCTCAAAGCTTCCAAACTCTCAATTTTTTCCTGTAATTCTCTCTTCTTCTTCTCTATATATTCTTCCTTCTCTGTTCTTTCTCTTCTTTCTTTTCTTTTTACAACTGACGTGGTATAAAATATAAAACTGATGAATAAAATAAAAACTGATAACTTAAAAATATAAACTGATGTTTTAAATAATAAGAACGTAAAATCCATAAATTGAATCATCAGTTAGGATTTTCAAAAGCCATAAGGCTTTGTTTGGTAAACACTAATAAGAATAACTTATTATTCTTATGTTTTGTTTGGTAAAACACAATTGAAATAACTCATTTTTCCAACCAAAGGTCATAAGGCCTAGTTTGGAAAAACTAAATTAAAACTCCTTTCATTTATTTTAATAAACCAATATAACATATAGTTTAAAATGTCACATATTTAATTTAATTGAACTTATTATTAAATAAATTCAATTAAATATAATTAACTCAAATAATAATTTCATTTAACAAATAACAATAATACCAAATAAATTCTCTTATTCAAATAAATTATTTATTCAAATAAACCTTTTCATCATCTAATTTAATTATTAAATTAAATTAGAATAAACATAACAATCACATTCAAATATCATTTAACATCATTAAGCTTAACATATACCCATTTCACAAAAACTTAATAAATTATTTACTAAGCTCAATAAACTAATAAAAATATTTATATAATTCAACAAATATTTTTATTCAACCACAAAAATTGCATTCGTTACATCTTTCCCTCCTTAAAAGGATTCTGTCCCCAGAATCACAACGCAATTAAAGCATCCGTTACATCACCTGCAGTTTACAAGTCCGATTACATAGATTGAGAAAATCGATGTCGGGCTAACGACGTTAACCAAATGCGCTGCTTGGGAGGCAACCTAAGATTTCAGATTTGCTTTTCTATCCCTTTTTACTTATTTATTGGCTTTTTAGTTATTTCGCTCGTCTTTTGCATGATTGTCTTACATTGGGGACAATGTAAGGTTTGAGTGTGGGGGAGGGGTTTAGGTTAGTATAGGGTAGGTAGGTTTGCTCTAAATTTGAAAATCTGAGTTGTTTGGTCAATTTTCAAAGGTTTTTGGTTTTAGAATGAAGAATTGATGCCATTGATTGAATTTGTTTGATGCTGAATTAATTGATAAATGATGATAATGAAGTTAAGACCCATAGTTGACTGATTTAGATTGAGTTGATATTGCATGAGTACTTGAGTATGAGATACATGTTTACTTGACTAAGTTAGTTGTAGAGTTGACTTTGTGCGCTGATTTCATGATTTAGAACTGTTTAACTGCTTATCTTATTTCCAGGACCATGTGAAGATAAAATTGAAAATTTGAAAAAATTGAGAAAAAAAACTGAAAAAAAAAACATTTTGTCTCAAAAGGAAGACATGTGGTGGGTTGAGATGGAGCGTAAAACGCACTCACCCATAAACACGTGTAGCGAGATGGAGCGTAAAACGCACTCGTTGGTGAGAAGAAAAGTGAGATGGAGCATAAAATGCACTCGCTTAAGAAAAGAATGCGAAAGGTGAAATGGAGCATAAAATGCATTCACCTGAATAATCTTGATGAATGGCAGGAAAAAAAACATGTTCTGGTTTTGAGTCAGTGTGCACGGTTGTTGTTTCATACAAACTGAGTTGAGTATCTGTGTTAATCATAGGAGATGCTTATGTGGTTTCAATTTGATTTATAGATGTTCAGTGGGGAATGATGAGGTTATTGTTATTAGTTGATTGATGAAGTATTGAACAAATTTCCGTTGATTGGTATTAGTATTCATGGATGCTAATTGAATTTGAACCGTTGGGAGTTTGGTTGAATAGAATTCAAATGATTTTAATATAACTTTTGTTTTAGTTTACACGAGGACGTGTAAAGACTAAGTGTGGGAGAATTTGATAAGTGCATGATATTCATTTATTTTCATTCTTTTATATTTAGTTTATTTCATGTTTTATTGTGTATATGCACTTATTAAATTGTTTACTGATTTCAGGAGGATTTAGAGTCAAAAGTGGAAAAAGATGGAAAATCGGAGCTAAAACGAGAAAAAGTTGAAAAGTTGAAAAATTGAGGTTCTCGCCCCAGCGAGAACTTTGTACTAGGATTTCTCGCCCCGGCGAGAAGTGCTCTGTCTGTTTTCGCCCCGGCCGATCCAGAGCTCGCCTCGGCCCAGATCTCTCTGGAGTTTCTCGCCCCGGCGAGAAACTCAGTACAAAAATCCTCGCCCCGACGAGAAAGGCGGCGTTGACTAAGTTTGACCAGCTTTGACTTTTTGTAATTTTTGAGGATTTCTATTTCAGATTGGATTCTTAATTCTTAGAGACTTAGGATATTATCTTAAGAGTATAAATAAATATTTTTAATTATTATTAGGGAGATCTTGACAACTACAATTGTAACCCTAATTGGAGGAGATTGAAGGCATGTTATGCTAAACTCTTACTTTCAGTTCTAAGGGATGTTGAACTTTATTTACAGTTAGTGATTTAATTAAGTATTCATTATTTATTTCTTCTTATATGAGATTTATTCTAATAATCTGATTGAATTGCTTATATGCTATTGGATTGACTGATTTGATTTTTGCAGGATTAAATTAGTTAACTAATATCATCTACTAGATTAAGATATAGTATTAAGCAAACGATATTGTATCTGATCATAAGTAGAAATTAATAATACTTGATTGTGGACAAGCTTTTGGGTGTTATTATGATTATCAGAAGGAAAGTTAAATAATCACTGATAGTGTGATTGTTGCTTGGAATAGTCTAATTCTCTAATCCTTAATGCTGCTGTTATATTAAATCTAGACTGATAGTTTTGGGTTGTATAATAGTTAGGGTCTAGTGGGGCGATTGTCACATTAGATTTAAAACCTAAGGAGAATTTCGGATAATTAGCGATTGCGGTTATCTAGGACTATTAATTTCATTGAAGGATAAATAATGTTACGCTTGATTAATCTGTTATTGTAAAAAGGTGATATTGAACTTATGAACTAGAACTTTTAATTCATTAGTTATTTTTATTTATTTACTTTTGTTAGGTAGTTAATCAAACTCAAAACCCCGCCAATCTTTATTTTCATTGTTTAATTAGATTTAGGAAAATAAAAGAATAAATAAAAAACAATTCACTCTCTGTGGGATCGACCTTTGCTTGTCACTATACTGATTTCTATATCAGTAGAGTAGAAGTAAGGATTTAATTTTGGGGTGTAAACGACATCTCCTAGGTAACTATTGTTGTAGGCAAATTCTACCAAAGGTAATTAATCTTCCCAACTTCCCTTGAAATCCATGATGCAAGAGCGCAACATGTCTTCCAATGTCTGAATGGTTCTCTCACTTTGACCGTCAGTTTGTGGGTGGTATGATGTGCTTAGTCTCAACTGAGTTCCTAAATGTTTCTGGAGACTCGTCCAAAAATTTGAAGTAAATCGTGGATCTCGGTCTGATACTATAGAAACAGGGACTCCATGTCTAGAAATGATTTCATTGATGTAAAGTTTGGCTAACTGGTCAAGGCTGAAGTTAACTTTTATGGGTAGAAAATGAGCTGATTTGGTAAGACGATCTACAATTACCCAAATGGCATTGTGACCTTTCTGTGTATTTGGGAGACCTATAACAAAATCCATGGTAATATGCTCCCATTTCCACTCAGGAATTTCTAAGGGTTGTAATAATCCACTCGGCTTTTGGTGTTCAGCTTTAACCTTTTGACAAGTTAAACATTTACTTACCCACTCTGCTATTTCTCTTTTCATGTTAGACCACCAAAAATGTTGGCTTAAATCCTTGTACATTTTTGTACTCCCTGGATGTACAGCGAATTTAGAATTGTGGGCTTCTTTCAATATTTCATCTTTTAATTCTTGTACTGAAGGTACCCAAATTCTATCTTCGTATCTCAATACTCCATCTTTGTCCACTCTAAATTTGACATTCTTTTTATGGGTTATTTCCGCCTTACACTTCTGACACTCTACATCTGTCTCCTGTAGTCTCTTGACTCTCTCCAATAAAGTTGAACCATTTTTCACAACAAATAACTTTTCATTAGAATTCACTGGAACTCTTACCTCGATCTCAAGTTTGTCAAACTCTTTTATCAGTACCTCGTTGTTGGTGATTATATTCAACTTTTTTTGGTTCTTCCTACTTAATGCGTCTGCTACGACGTTGGCTTTCCCTGGATGATATAGAATTTCACAGTCGAAATCTTTTATTAACTCTAGCCATCTCCTCTGCCGCATGTTTAACTCCTTCTGAGTGAATATATACTTCAGACTCTTGTGATCTATGTATATTTCACACTTCTCCCCGTACAAGTAATGCCTCCAAATTTTTAAAGCAAATACTATAGCAGCTAACTCAAGATCATGTGTAGGATACCTCTTCTCATAATCTTTGAGTTGTCTTGACGCATATGCGATTACCTTCCCATGTTGCATTAACACACAACCTAATCCCTTGTGTGACGCATCACTATAAACTACAAGGCCTCCTGTATCATCTGGTAAAGATAAGACTGGTGCCATACTCAATCGTTTCTTCAACTCTCAGAAGCTTTCTTCACATTTATCTATCCAGACGTATTTCACTGTCTTTCGAGTTAAATTGGTTAGCGGGGTCGCTATTTTTGAGAAATCTTGTATAAAACGTCCATAGTACCCTGCTAAACCGAGAAAACTTCGTACTTCTATTGGAGTTGTTGGTTGTTCCCAATTCACAACCGCTTCTATCTTTGCTGGATCTACTGCAATCCCATTCTTGTCAATCACATGACCCAAGAATTGGACTCGTTCCAACCAGAACTCACACTTGGAAAACTTTGCATAAAGTTGTTCCTTGCGTAATATCTCTAATACGCTCCTTAAGTGTTCAGCATGCTCCTCTTTTGTTCTCGAGTATACTAAAATATCATCGATGAACACTACAACAAATTTGTCTAAGCATGGTTTAAACACTCGGTTCATCAAGTCCATGAATACTGTCGGCGCATTTGTTAATCCAAAAGACATCACAAGAAACTCATAATGTCCGTAGTGTCTCCTAAACGTTGTCTTCGGCACATCTTCTTTTCTTACCTTTAATTGATGATAACCTGATCGTAGGTCGATCTTCGAAAAGTGTTCGGCCCCTTTCAACTAGTCAAACAAATCATCAATTCGTGGTAAAGGATATTTGTTCTTTATGGTTAACTTATTTAATTCTCTATAGTCAATGCATAACCTTAACGTACCATCCTTCTTCTTTACAAACAATACTGGTGCTCCCCATGGTGAAACACTGGGTTGTATGTACTTCTTATCTAAGAGTTCTTATAACTGCACAAGTAACTCCTTCAACTCTACGGGTGGCATCCTGTACGGTGCTTTGGAAACTGGCGCCGTACCATGTGCAAGATCAATAACAAATTCGATCTCTCTATCCGGAGGTAAACCTGGTAAATCATCTGGACACACATCAGGAAATTCTCTAACTATAGGTATTTGATCTAATTTTGCTCATTCCTTTCGAGTATCTACTATATATGCCAAATAACCTGTACAACCCTTCCTGAGTAATCTTTCTGGTTGCATTACTGTCAAATATCTAGATCGCTTTGGTGAACAACCACCGTTGAACACTACCTTTGACTTCGACTCAGTCAACAGGTTTACACGTTTCAGATGGCAGTCAATCATTGCATTATGATTGACCAACCAATCCATGCCTAAGATTATAGCGAATTCCCCTAGCTGTATAGGAAAGAGGTCCACAAGAAACTTGTGTCCCTTAATCTCTACGTTACAACCTTTATATACAGTTTTAACGGGAATTATCTCTCTATTTGCAATTTCCACATTGAAAGGTATGTCTAAGTCTTCGCATGGCATTTTCAAGTTCTTAGCAAAGCTATTAGACACAAATGAACAGGTAGCACCAGAGTCGAACAACACATATGCATTTAAAGTGTCGATAGGGATGATACCTGTTACCACGTCCGGTGCAGCAACAGCATCCCTCATCGTCATATTAAACGTTCTGGCAGTTGGACGACTCGGACCTCCAATTCCTGCTATTGTGGGTTTGAGGGTGTTGTTTGGGGCTTGATTTCCTCCCCCTATTTGGTTCCTATTCCTTGGACAATTCCTCGATATGTGACCCGTTGCGCCACAAATATAACACTTAAAATTCTGATTTCCTTGATTGGTGTTATTATTAATCTTCTTGGGACAATCAGAGGAATAATGTCCCTCTTGGCCACAACTATAACAAGTAACAACCCTTCTGCGGCATACTCCCGGGTGGTTCTTTCCACATGTGCCACAACGTCCTATCCTATTATTATTATTTTGGTTTCTGTTGGTGTTGTTGTTGTTATTATAATTATTCCCTTTTCTTCCAAAGTTAGTAGAAAAAGTGGTATCCCACTTCCTCTTGTTGTTATTAGTACCCCCTGTACTAGCTTCTCCTTTGAATTTTCCACCTTCATTTTGACTCATCTTCTCCTTATGAAACTTGAGAAGATTTTCATTTTCGATTTCAGCTATAACGGCCTTCTCAAGAATCTCTGAAAACGTCTTTAACTGGAAGATTGATATTTTACTCCTTATTTGAGGTTTTAATCCTTCCTCAAATCTTCTAGTTTTTCTCGTTTCAGAGTTCACTTGATGTGAAGCAAAACGAGATAACTCATTAAACTTGGCTGTATACTGGGATACAGTCATTTCTCCTTGTTTTAACTCTAAGAATTTTACTTCCATTCGGTCCTGCATTATTTGTGGAAAGTAATTTTCAAAGAATAATTCCTTGAATCTTACCCACGGAACTACTCCTTCATCGGCCCTGATTTTTGTGGTTTCCCACCAAAAGTTTGCCTCACCTTTTAGGAAAAACGTTGCAAATATGGTCTTCTATTCCTCACTTACATTGGTTATTGTGAAAAACTTTTCCATTTCAGTGATCCAAATCTGGACCTCCACTGGATCCGCAGTTCCTTTGAACTCAGGTGGTCCAACGGTTTTAAAATCCTTAAATGCCGACCTATGTGGATTATTTGGGTTGGGCTGATGTAGTGGTTGACCTTGTAAGGCTCCTAACAGTAAATCTACAGGTTGTTGAGTTGGGTTTGGTTCAGTGGTTTCATTTATGGTCTGGGTTCTTCGTCCTGATGCAATGACTCTAAAATAAAGAAAAACATGTATAAATACCAGGATACGCTACGCATAAAACTAACACTTTGATTGTACAAACAAAATTTGTATATAACATGCAAAACGGTTACATATTCGACTAGTGGTTTATACTACCACTAGTTAGTACATCAGATTTCCTATTTTACAAACCAAAATTGTTATAATACAAACTACTATAACCAAACTTAAGTACTAAACTAGACCGATCGATCACGTACCTCCTTATAGGCATCTTGGATCATATGACAAACCACTAACCGGTCTATCATATAATCCACCATGTTCTCCTCCACTGAGTACTTCAGCACCCTATGCTCTAAGTTGCCGAATGTCTCCTCGCATCCCTTATCCGCTCGGTATAAATACATCTGAGCCTCTTGTCTCTCTTTTTGAGCATTCCGGAGAAGTGTTCTAAGACGACGAGTGTTATCCCTTTCACTCTCCAATAATACTTCAGCTATATGTGCTCGAAAATTAGCCGCCTCTAGATCTGTGGCTGACTGCTGGACTAATACCGTCACTATCTCCTCGTGTCTGTCGACACGCATCATCTAACTCGCTCCAATTACCTCATCGGGCTCTGGATCTATCAGTTGTCCATCTATAGGATAATCAGCATTCTCCTCCGCCTCTAATATCTCCTAATCATGCAGGAGTTCTTCCTCCTCGGGTTCCTCTTCTGGGTCCTCCTCTAGGTCCTCCTCTAGGTCTAACTCAGGAGTGGCTGGCTCATAATCTGGAACCTCATTTGGCTCACTATCTGATAGTCATCCTACCATGTGTTGATCTACCACTGCCATCCTACAAAAGAATTTTAATTTGTTTAGTATTAACGCGAAGCAAATTTACACAGAATATAAAGTTTTTAAGATTATTTTATGTATAATTAAGTATTTTATGGACTCAAAGACTATATCCTAAGGTATTTCTTAACTACTTTAGAGCTATAATCTACAGCTCTGATACCAATCTGTGACGCCCCCAAATCTCTACACTCTCCTGTAGCAGATCTGGTGCTCACGTGAAGCTAAACAACTATAAATATTCAATAAAACATGACTTCTATCTATCCAAGGTTCACAGTATCCCAGAACAGGTACTAGTTCCGGCCAGAACGTTGTCTTTGTTTGGATACCCTCACTTGGATATATAGATTCATATCTAATGAATACCTCTTTTATATTTATATTCCCTATCTATCTGACATTCACAGTATTAATGATACGATTGTTCATAGAACTGAGGGGCGCATTCTGGTAAAGATGGCACCTTACCGGCGCTCATTAAGTGTAACCTCAGAGCTTATATGACTTTCAATATCATTTAAATACCCTCATTCAGATGTATAGTTCGTATAGATACTGTATTTAACTTAGTACAACTATGTTAAACAAAATAAAGATCAGAGTATAACACATTCGATGAAATAAAGGATCATAATATATTACATATCATTTGATTCGATTACATTGTTCTCAGTACTAAGTTATTACAACAAAGCCTTATAAGAGACTTGAATTATTCAGAACAAAAATTAAAACTAATAAACATGTCCTTTTCCTTTATCTGTACCAGAGGTGCTGGGTTTATCATTTAAAGCTGCAAAGAAGATATGCGCAAGAATGAGCTACAAAATGCTCAGCAAGTTCATTTGAATATGTAAACACAATGTGTTTGATTTAAAAGATGTCAGTTGATGTATATAACTAAGGGTTCTGTACCAGAACCATATATTTCATTTAGTTCTATCAGTCTTCAAGGACTTAGAACCATTTGATTTCAGATATCTGGTAGGTGATCAGCCTCACCAATATCCTAGGAGTATGCATATCATCCTACCATTTATGTCAATTTTATTCCATTGACGTCACACTACCTTATCATAAGGCTTTCGAGATCACCTTCCATCCAAGGTGTCTCATTTTACTCAGTATAAGATGTCGTACCAAAACAATTTGGTTTCACACAATAAATTTCAGCTTTAATATATGAACAATGATTCATTTTTAAGTTATGCTGAACAAGAAGCAATAACTTCATAATAATTGATAGCAAGATGTATAATATTTTCATAATATAAGTTGAGTAAGGTTAGGACACTTACCTTAGCGTAGTTCGTTATAATTTAATTTCACACAAGGTGTCAGCGTACGTGGTCTAAGTTGACAAATATATAAGTGGTAGAACTTATATAAACATGTATTACGCTAATCTAGATAAGTTTCATTAAGGTTCGACGTTGATTCGGTATCTCGGTCTCGTCCTTAATAGCTAAACACATAGATTGTTCGATAAAACTTCAATTGGAAGCTTAAATATTAGATTAGATAAGATAATTATCATTTCTAATATTTTTAGAACCTTAATATTATTTTTAAATAATTTTTATAAGCTGGGAAGTATTTTTAAATAATTTTACAAGCTTAGAAATAATTTTAAATGATTTTATTATCACTTAGAATAATTTTTAAAACATTAATATATTATTAAATAATTTATTTGTCATTTAAAATATTTTTAGATATCTAAAATATTATTTAAATGATTTATTTATCATTTATAATATTTTTAGAAAGATTTAAATGATTTATTTTATCATTAATAGTATTTTTAGAATTTATTTTATTATTAAAATAATTTATTTATTAGTTATAATAATTTCTAAAGCTTAATTTAGTATTTAAATGATTTAATTATCATTTATAATATTTTTAAATACTTAATATATTATTTAAATAATTTATTTATCATTAATAATATTTAAATATTTAATATTTTATTTAAGTATTATATATAATAATTTTATTTACTTTAATATCATTTTTAAATAATTAATATAATTATTAAATGAATTGATATCATTTTTAAATAATTAAGATAATTATTAACTGATTTATTATAATTATTATTTATTATTTAATTAAATTAAATAATATTTTTGATTATATAAAAATATTGAAAATAAATTTTTATAATTTAAAAATGAATTTTCGAATATATTTATGAAATATTAATAATTATTTAATATTTATTTATTATTTTATAATTTATTTAATTAATTTTTATTTATTTTTATTAAAAATCCGTCGCTAAAGGGCTTTAGCGACGGTCTACATCCGTTCTTAGCTTTCTGAGTTTGAACATGCATTTCGTCGCTAAAGGTGTTCTTCATGAAGAACACTTGGTTAATGTCCAACAGTGACTTTTGACCTCAAATTAATCTCAGCTCGTTCATTATTTGTGTTTGATTTTTGTTTGTTTTTATAGCCAACATGGCAGTGTACAACGACATGTTAAATTTCATCTCAAATTAAATCATAGCATGCTAGATAATTAATGGTCAAACTAGCCGGTTCAAAGTGTTCTTGAGTTTTCGGGTTACCTAGAAACTCAGTCAGTCATGGTCGGTCAACGTGGTTTGACCGTAAATAACTTTGATTTCAGTTTAGCTAAATATATTTTTATGATTTGTAATTATAGTTTACATAGCAAAGAACAACTACAAACATTAAAACCTCATAAATTATATCGTTTAGGCATGATCTGGGTTGCTTACTTTCTTGTCAGGATACTGTCAGAACCTTCAAACGATTTCTGGGTTACCCAGAAATCAGTTTGCATGGTCGGTCAATGGGTTTTGACCATTAATAACTTTCATTCTAGAGATAATTTATCCATTCTACAAGACGGATCTTAAAGCTAACATGGCATACTATTGATTCATGCTTTAAAACACATCAAACAAACATTTTAAGCCGATCAAAAGCTCTAACAAAATAGCTTGTCAGACTGTTCTTGACTGCCAAGAACAGTTTGGGTTTTTGATCAAATTCGACCCTTTAAACGTTATGGTTACTTGTTTAACCAACCCAGATCATCATATAACATGTTTATACATACTCCTAAACATCTAAAACATAAAATTTTTGTAGCTTAACTAACCAGCATCTCATTCTATTTATAGCAACTTGGAATTAGGGTTTCTTAGGTTAGTTTCCAAACTTTGCCTCCAAAAATATCCTAACCTTTGGGACTTGTGCTGCTCTCCATCTGATCTTGTTCACCTACTTGTGCTAGAGTTATAAAAATATCTGATTTGTGTTCTTATCCTATTTTAATTGGTGTAAACTTTTATTTTTGATTTATTTACTTACTAATTAAACCTAAATTTTTGCTAATCATGATTAGGATATTTAATCATGTTTAGTAATAACTTAATTAAGATAATATATCATAATTAAAGTTTATCATTTCATAATTTAGTGTTATCAAATCAAATTAGGATTTTAGGGTTCTGAATTAGGGTTTAGGGTTTCAAATTAGGGTTTAGGATTTTCAATCTGCAATTAGGGTTTTAATATAAGTTCAATGATTCATAATTAATATTATAATTCATTACTTAGAATCTAATTATATCAATTAAAATTCTTGTACTGTAATTAGGGTTTTAATTGACCAATTCGGACAACTTTTACCGATTAGGGTTTTCCAATTAGGGTTTCTATTTCAGTTTAACATTTTAAACCTTAATTAACTTATTTTAGAATTTTATCAGTTAATATAATATTATATTAACTCCGAAGCACGACAAATCACTTTGTCATTTCGAAGCACGACACAACAGCTTCTAAAAATAATTTGCCGGAACGTTTCTCGGTGAATTCGCCGGAAGCACGACAAATCATTTTGTCCGTGTAAGCACATACTATTTGTTCATTGTTACAATATTCCCAGATAACTTGTTCTTATTACAAATAAGTCCTAAAAGACTTAAAAACAAATCTCCATTCCTCTATCAGAGACTTGCAGTATTAGCAACCAGTTAGTTCCCAGGAAAGAGGGGGCTTTCCGTTAAAACGGCGTGCAATTAGATGACCTAACCCCTTTCCTCGTCAGAACTCTCTAGACATTGCCAATAATGTTAATCTAGCATAGTTTAAATGCCTTCTACATCTTCAACTTAAATCTTTATACCTCTATATCAGATCTGGTGTTCAAGCTTAACTAGTTAACCACCTATTACATATTCCATAATATATAACTTCTAACTATCCAAGGTTCACAGTATCCCATAACAGATAATAGTTCTCGTCAGAACGTTAACTGTGTTTGGATACCCTCACTTGGATATATAGATTTATATCTAATGTATATCTCTTTCATATCAATAGTTCCTATCTATCTGACATTCACAGTATTAATGATAAGATTGTTCTTGGAACTAAGGGGCGCATTCCGGTAAAGGTGGCACCTTACCGGCGCTCATTAAGTGTAACCTCAGCGCTAACAGAACTCTCAGTATCATTTAAATACCCTCATTCAGATGTATAGTTCGTATAAATACTGTATTTACTTAGTACAACTATGCTAAAGAAGGTAAAGATTAGAGTATAACGCATTCGATGTAATAAAGGATGATAATATATTACATATCATTAAGTTCGGTTACATCGTTCTCAGTACTAAGTTATCACAACAAAGCCTTATAAAAGACTTGAATTATTCAAAAACAGTAAATAAAACTAGTAAACATGTCCTTTTTTCTTTGTCTGTCCCAGAAGTGCCGGGATTATCATTTAAAACTACAAAAGAAGATATATGCAAGAATGAGCTACAAATGCTCAGCAAGTTCATTTGAAAAATGTAACACAATGTGTTTGATTTGAAAGATATCAATGATATATAACTGAGGGTTCTGTACATGAACCATATATTTCAATTAGTTCTATCAGCCTTCAATGACTTAGAACCGCTTGATTTCGGATATCTGGTAGGGGATCAGCCTAACCAATATCCTAGGAGTATGCATATCATCCTACAATTTATGTCGATATATAATCAACGGTCACCACCTTATCTTAAGGTTTTCCAGTTCACCTTACATCAAGGTGTTCCATTTCTCAGTATAAGATGTCGTACCAAAACAATTTGGTTTGACACAACAATTTACGCTCGAATAATCAATATATGAATAATGATTCATTTCTTAAGTTATGCTGAACAAGAAGCAATAACTTTGTATCAATTGATAGCAAGATGTATAATATTTGCTTAAATGTAACAAGGTTAGAAGACTTTCCTCGTATATCCTTTACAGTTAATATAACGATCTAAACGTTCGTCGTAAATCCTACACGATTATAAGTTTATGTAGACAAATAAGCGTTTAACGATTAAATCTTTTAAGTTTTATTTCGAGTATCATAACCGCATATAAATAAGACTTCTTCTACAATATATGAAATAATTTTAGCATTATAACTGCATATAAAATGAATATTCATCAACTATATTTAAAATAAATTGAGCATTATAACTGCTTATAAAATGAATATTCGGCTATTATATTTGAAATAATTTCAGTATTATAACTGCTTATAAAATGAATATTCTTACTAAATACTTGAAGAAAATCGGACATAGTAACTGCTTATAAAAATATATTTTCTAATATATAAGAGAAATAAATCGGACATTATAACTACTTAAAAATAGGACTTTTGTACTATATACTTAAAATAATTTGGGCATTATAACTGCTTATAAAAGTATATTTTTACTAAATAAATAAAGAAGAATAATAACTACTAGAGTAATACCTCTTGTAGTTGCTAGCTTTACTTCCAATCGCGTAGCGCTTCGATGCTTAGAAAGTAATTTTTATCTCACAATATCTCTCAGAATATAAATATAAAGTGTTTTTGCTCTTGAACTGTGATAAGTAGGTTTTATACCTACTTATTGGATACCATTTTACTTTAATTGTTGCTTAACCTGTAGCTCCATAGTATGTTTTCATGCATTTTTCCCTTTCTTTCAGTACTGTTTCACTATTTGCATTCTATGGCTTTTGCACGGTTTTTGGTTAGTTTGACACGAGTTATGATGCATTCGTTGTTTGCGAGCTAAATGATTATTTGTTGCTTGTATAGGACACGAGAATCGAGAAATCAGGTTACAACAGTACAACAGTAGATTGGCAGCCGGCACAGCTGCGCCCAGCTTGGCCTTGTGGCCGGCGTAGCTGCGCCCTCCTGTTCCTGCCATGCCCCCCCGGCGCAGCTGCGCCCCTTTTGCAAAGGGTGTCGGCGCAGCTGCGCCTGTCGCCAGCCAGCCATGCAGACACGTTCTAGCCAGCGAAGCAGCACGTCCATATAATCATGCAATGCCAGATTTTGAGGTTTTAGTGGAGCAAAACTTTATTAGTGGGAATCAGAATAAGTCAATAGAAGACAAATTAAGCATGTAATATATTGAATTGAGACATCAATTTGGAGAGAGTTCCTCCTCCACGAAAATTAGGAAGTTTACTGCATTATTAGATAGAAAATAAAAACACTCCAGCTGAGCTTCAATTTTGCTTGGGAACTGAAGAATGGAGCTACATGGATGCTGAATTAAAGCTTGGGAGCAAGAAATCAAGAATCAACACAACTTAGAAAATCATCAAAAGTTGCAGAACGGAAGAACTGAAACAGGGAGCTTTAATATTTTCTATTTTTGATTAATTTTCCTATTCTGTAATTATGATGATGAACCAATTGTGTATGATTAATTCTATTATTATTATTATGAACTAAGTTTAATTCTTGGGATTATAATGGATCTTTTGCTTAACTGAAAATTGATATGCTTCCTTATTATTGCTAGTTGGTTATGAAATGAATGTCTAGCATAATCCATACTTATTGTTTAATTGCTTGATCACCAATTACTGTGATAATTTATATGGAATTGAGAAAGGAAATATAAATTGAGATCTAATTATGCTAGCATATGTTCATAATTTTTACATTCCTCGTGAAGATATGATTCGTGCTTAGGATAGAGATATACCGAAGTACCATATGTGGTCATTTGAGAACTTGTACTTAAACCCTCTTGATTGTAACTCACATAGAAATATAGTGCGTTAGTCATCTAAGGTGTTCACATTCATTCTATCAATTGTGGATTTAGTGTGATTTGAATATGGTGCATCGAGAGGTGGTCATATTTTACATTCGTGTTCTTGACAAACATTCTATAATAATCAATTAGCAACAATAGGAAGCATGGAAATCTAAGTTTGCATTAAGTGAAATTATAATCCCAAGCACATAAAATTTGTATTTATACAATCATAATTTGTTCTATTTGTTCATTTAGTAATTATTGGATAATTTTATCATTGTAACCAATTGTTTAAAGAGACCGAAATAATTATAAAATCGGTATTTGTAGTCATAAATGCAATTCTATTCCTTGTGGGATCGATACTTTACTTACTTTATATTACTTGTGGATCACGTGCACTTGCGTGTATGAGTAGTATTTGTTATACATACAAATATCCCAACAAACTGCTTTTGAAAAATAGTAAGGAATGAATGAACTGAGCTTGCTATTTATAGAAAAACCAAGTTTCACTAATTGCACGTTAGGGGCTCGGCTTATTACACTTTGGTACCTAGGTTAATTACACTTTAGTACCTAGCAAATTCTTAGAATATTCTTCTAAGCTCCTTAATGAAAATATCTTCCAAGCTCGACAATGCAGCTTGCAATCTAAGCTCCTCAATGAAAATATCTTCTAAGCTCGACAATTCAGCTTGCAATTGAACCTATCTTCTAAGCTCCTCAATGAAAATATCTTACAAGCTCGACAATGCAGCTTGTTATCGTAAGCACGACAAAGCACTATATCAGTTTAAGCACGACAAATCAGCTTACTAAAAATAATTTGCCGGGATACTTCTTGGTGAAATCGTGGAAAACACGACAAATCATTGTGTCAATGTAAGCACGACTAAGCAGCTTGACAAAAAAATTTTATTTGACCTAATTCATCGTTTACACTATATAATCACAAAACACCTGCTTCGAAATATCATTTCGATCTTTATTAAGCACATAAATTCGAATCTCATTAGGGCTTAAGGCTTTAAACTTCTCGATACCTAATTTTAGGTTACTAAATTAACCTCTAACCATATATGATCGTATTTATAAGCCTCATAAATATTCGGGGTATTACACTTATACTCACCTGAAAGTATACGTAGGGGAACTCAGATCTTATGTTGAAGATGAGAGTCTCAGAATGCAGCTCTTCTAGAAAAGTTTGACCGATGAAGCAAGAACCTATTATGCTCGACTTGACAACTCCAAAATCCACAACTAGGAAGAATTACCACATTCTTTCCTGAATCAGTATAGTTTCCACTCCTAGATGGCTCCTGATAGATATCAAATGACTAAGGTCAAAAAGCAACCCAATGAGTCCTTCCGAAATTATGCCCAAAGATGGAGGCAAATGGCTGCTCAAGTAAGTCCACCAATGGAGGAGAACAAAATGGTAATGACCTTTATCGATATTCAAGAGGCCCCATATTATGAAGGGTATTGGCTGGCATTGGCAAGCCATTTTCTGAAATGATAAAGCACAAAGAGATGGCAGAAATGGGGTTAAAAGCCAAAAAAATCAAGGACTTCACTGCATTAGAAGCCGTAGCAGAACACATCTAGTCCGATAATTATAGGAATGCGCCCAAAAGAAGCTATAAGAAGAAAGAAGAGGATGTCTCCCTAGTGCTACAGAGGCAATTTCGAAGGAGCGGCAACACTCCGCCCATCCGAATGCAAGGCAATCATCCTCAACTGCCACCACTAACGGTCCCTCAAAATTAAGCCTAACAGAAAACCGTTGAAGACAGGCGCATGCATGAATTCACTCCTCTTAGCGACTCCCTTGAAAATATATTGACTTTACTGATGGCTCAAAAGAAGATTACCGAACTTGCTCCACCAGCCGATCCTAAAAGCAAGAGGTATGATCCCAGTAAGAGATGCGCGTACCATTCTGGATCCCCTGGTCATGATACCCAAGAATGCTGGCCTTTAAAACATAAAATTCAAAACCTGATAGAGAGCGGGGAAATTGTGGTGACGCCAGTTGAACAACCAAACGTTCACACTAAACCTCTCCCTCAGCATGATATAGGAGGAGTAAATATGACTGGCTCTGAGAAGGTAAGAAATCACAAGAATTTGAGGAAGATTGAAGAATATCCTCCGCAACCCAAGACAAGTACTCTAGAAGGGGAGTTTTCAGAAAGCAGCCATGCAATGAGATAAGAGTTAGTAAATATAAATAAGTAGTTGGGTCAGCTAGCTGAATTGATCGTGTACCAGCATCAGCTCACGCGGTAAATGATTAGTCAAGTCTCAAAGGCTAAATCAACCACCGTTCCTCCTAGATTCATTTCCCTTACTAAGGAGGATCATACTAGGCTCCAAGAACAAGAAAGGTGGGAAGATAAGATAGCCAGGGAGGCTAGGCTGGTGAACAAGGAAAGGATGAACCGCGTGTTGGCTATGAATCGAAAGTTCACTCCTCTAGGACAGTCCAAGGAAGAAACACTGCACCTGTTGATAAGGAAAGGGAAGGTCATAGAGTTATTGCCACCCATCAGCCCTCGAGCGAAGATATATGACCCTACAAAGGTTGGCTTGTACCACTCAAATTCACCAGGCCATGCCACAGAAGAATGTTGGGCACTTTAGCATAAAATTCAAAAATTTATTAAAAATGGGGAATTAAGAATCGCAAGCGATATTGAAGTCATTGCCATTGAGGGAAATACCATGGAGGTGAAGGGTTTGTCGTACCCATCGGAAATAGAAAGATCAAAGGATATTATGGCTATAATCACATATCTGGAAGGTGAAAGTAGTATGCACACAAGCCAATCATATTTGATATAATGTAGCATATACTTTGTAATCTTATTCGTTTGTTAAAGGCATTTTACTTTATCTACATGGTGCTGTTATATTAAATGTGATAAACCCATAGTTTTGAGCAATACTTTAGAATCATGATGGTGATCATGCTAATGAGATCTAAATTCAAGATAGCTCAAAAAACTAAATTCGTTCCTAATCGATGGATTACTAAAAAGGGGATTAGTGAATCTGAATAGATTAGTACATACATTGCTTGCTCTTATGAAGAGGATGATTGATCTCATAATCATTTGTGTGGAGACACTAAAGCAAGTATGTAGGTGCTTATTAGAGAATAAGTTCACTGAACGTGGCTCGCTAAGGAATACCTAATGGAGTTTTACTTGCCTGTCAATAGGAATTCCTCTAGTGATAGTAGTACAAGTGATCCTTGGACTTGAGATCATCATAGTATCTTGTGTATGATGAGTTATACTTTGACATGTCCCTTAAGACCCTGAGGGTATATCAAAGGGTATGATTGGGTATAATAAGTTGTACATCGAGATAGGTGAATGATCAACAAAGAATCTACCACTTCTAGTAAAAGAAGAGAATGTCCTATGTGATTCGATAAATGACGACTCAAAAGTCTTTGGCCAAAGCAGAATGAAATTAGAAAGGAGTTTCTAATTTGCATTAATCAGAGTTGTGCATTTGAGAATTGAAATATATATAATTAAATAAAATAAGACTTGATAGTAATTCCATTTCTTATATTTAATTGGGACATTGTATGGTAGAAGGATTGAATTGTACGGTAACTATTCATTGAAAGGTTCTTTTGTGATTGATGTTGAAATCTATATTATCTGGAAAGTCGTTGATCGCTAAGGGGGCTTACCCTTATTGTAGAATAAATATTATTTATTTAAATGAATTAAATAGTTTAATTTATTTATTTAAATAAGATTAGAATTGTTCTAATTGATTTATTCACAATCGGTTTAATATGGAGAACCTAAAGGGTCACACCGCAAAAGAAAAATATTTGTTTAAGAAGTAAATGACATAATTGTAATAATAAGTTAAGTGTATTTAATTTAATCTATGGAGATAGAATAAATTAAATAGCTTAATATTTGTTATTTAATATTTTGGAAATATTAAATATAAATTAATAAGAAGAGTCTTATTATTATTATTACAATTACTATTATTTAATTCCTAATAGGGATTGGGAATTAATTAATAGAAGTATTCTCTCATAAATTCCTAATTGGATTAGGAGTTTAATTAATTAAAGGAGTTTAATTAAAATAAAAACCCTAATCCTAAATAGTTTAGGAGGGTTCCCTATATCTATAAATAAGAGGAGTCTTATCATGATTTAGGGTTACACGGTTAGACAGTTAGACTGTTAGACAATTTACACACTCTTCCATGAGAATTGGAGAGAGAGAGTACTTGCAATTTCTATAGAGATAGAAACTAGGGTTTTGCCAATACCCATTTTCTTGAACAACTATTATTCCTTGGTGGATCACCTCTAGAGGCCAAACACTTGGGTGGCTAACATTGATCAAAGGAAGGAATTTAATCGGTGGAATTCAAGGAGAACGCGAAGGACTTGGAGGTGAACTCGCGCATCCTCGGCTCTAGCACGTTTTGCAGACTCTTATCTCAGCTCACTCTTTAGTTTCTAGACCTCAGCTAATAACTCCTCCTTTTGGCTCTCTGCCTGAACTAGCTTCCATTCCACGTCGCCAAGACGTATATCAAGCTCCTCAATGTTGCCATTCTTCTGTGCCAGAACAGCCTGACACTCAGCCACCTGCTCCTCTAACTCCTCCACCCTATCCTGCAACTCTATGTTGCGTTCATACACCGGCTCATACATCTGAACACCTAAGGAAGATAATGGTATCTCCTCAGGGTCTTCCTCCTCCTCCTCAACCTCTTCAGGATCCTCTTCAGGATCTGACTCAGGTTCATACTCAGGTTCTATAACTGTGGTCAGTGGGGTTAGTTCTCTCTGCACTAGCTGCTCCCGGACTATATGAATATCTCGGGACTCCTCCTCCCTAGCCTGACTGGAGCCTCCTATATCAGTCATTCAACCATCAAAATTTTAAGTTTAATTACTACTTGATAGTACTCGCGAGCACATAAGTTATAACACATAAGTTATAGCACATAAAGTTCTTTTTTTATCATTAATAAATTCCTTAATTCATTCCTTAGAACTCGATAAGAGTTTTAACACTACTATGTTTTCGATTCTTTACAAGGCTAACTCCTAAGGTTCCCCACCTAAGGTTCTTAACCTACAACTCTGATACCAACCCGTGACACCCCTAAATCTGGGTTCTTCAATCCCACAGATTTGGTGTTCACTATTCCAGGATGAAAGACAATATAATTAAACTGAATAAACCATCTTCCCATAATAGGGGTTACAACTTACATCTCTTAAGTAAATACATCCCAGGTCATCTAACCTTTAATACACCAATGCGGAATTAAAACATAATATTAAATAAGTTCTATTATAAAACGTTCATAACAAATAACAACACGCTAGCTACTTCTATATCTTGCCCTTGCCTTTACTAATAGACGGCTCATCTGATTTCTCAGTCTTAGCTGTAATATTTTATATAAGGGTGAGCAAACAATTGCCCACAAGTATAATAACAATAGCAATTAAATAATCAATAAAGTAGATTTTAACTGAGGTATAATAGCCTTTATGAAAATAATTTACAACAATCAAAGGACTGAAAGCTCAATAGAAAACGCAGTTTAAGAATTGAATTTAGATATCAGGATCAAAAGTAAATCTGAGGGTCATAAGACCTCGAACTATGTCTTAGGTTAACAAGTAATTCTACTGTAACCTTTAACAGTCTTATAGACTATGGACTGTCCATCTCGTACTTCGGGGGATCAGCCCTTTGCACAATGTATTGTGCACAAACATTTTAACGCTGTTGCGTACTTAATCCCCTATGATAAGGTTGTTCATCTCAGTTTAACGACAGAATTCGTAGCAAAAGAAACTTGGTTTGGAATAACTTCAAGATATTCTAAGTCTTTAAAACGCTCATCAACTATGGACTAGCTGAATTAATAAGGGTTAAGCATTTAATTCAACAATAAAATTGTACAATTAGTTTATATTTGAAGTTTGAATAACGATTAATGATCGATTAACAAATGACTGGAATAAATCATAAGCATTTGACATTATAACAATCTTGCTTGAACAATAATAAGCTAAGGTTAATAAACTTACTCAATGAAAGTAAAGTAAGAAACTTGTTTGAGTAAAAGTTAAGTTTAGGGAACTTGCTTTCAATGAAATAAAGAGAATAAGGATAGAAAAATTGCCTCGTGCGTAGATTACAGGTTAATATTCACGTTCCTTAATCAACCTTCTATTGCTTTGAAAACTTAGTTAATCCTCCTTGGTTGAATTCTTGCTTCCAATTTCCAAAATCCTCTCTCAATTTATCTCTTCTTCTTTGTATTTTTTTCTTTGGCTTATGAAACTAAGCTGATAAAACTTCACGTGGTTTTATCAACTCACCAGTTACAAACCCAAACAGCCTCATCAGTTAGAAAGCTAAAGGGTCACAAGGCCTTGTTTGGCTAGAACCTATAAAAATCCATTTTTTTACCAACCAAGGGTCACAAGGCCTTGTTTCGTTTAGCTAAAATAAAACCCTTCTTCCATTTATTTTAATAACCCATTATACTATATAGTTTTATTGTCACACTTTCAATTTAATAAGACCCATTAGTAAATAAATTCAATTAAACCTTACTAATTTAATTATAACTTTTATTTGACCAAAAACACTATTACCAAATAAATTATTTTATTCAAATAAATCCTTTATTCAAATAAATTATTTTATCATCTAATTTAATTATTAAATTAAATTAGAATAAACACATCAAATCACATTCAAATAACAATTCACCTAATTACACTTAAAGTGAATTACTCCACAATTCGTCCGTTACAGACAGTGAATCCAAAAGATGGCGTTAAAATTCTATCTGAGCGAAGACACCTTATACAAAAAAGACGTCAGCATGGGACTCTTGAGATGTCTAGACAAAGGCCAAGCCTAGAGGCTAATGAATTCGGTACACGGCGGGGTATGTGGACCACACATGAGTGGCCCTCTTCTTGTCAAAAAGATCCTGAGGACAGGGCATTATTGGTTGTCACTTAAAGCAGACTGCGATGATCACGTCAAGCGATGTCATCAGTGTCAAATACACGCCAATATCATCCACGCACCGCCCAACGATCTACACTGTATGACCTCTCCATGGCCTTTCTCCATGTGGAGAATGGATGTGATCGGCCAATCGAGCCCAAAGTAAACAATGGGCATCGATTCATATTCACCATGATCGATTACTTTACCAAATGGATAGAAGCCGCATCTTTCCCCAAAGTGACGAAAGAAGTGATTGTCGATTTCATCCGAACAACATCATATGCCGATACGGACAACCGAATATTCTAGTATCAAACAATGCCAAGAATCTAAACAATGCAATGATGAAAGACCTATGCGAAAGGTTCAAAATCAAACATCTCAATTCAGTCATTTACCGAGCAAAGATGAACGGGGTTGTAGAGGCGGCGAACAAGAATATCAAGAAAATTATGGAGAAAATGGTAGCAAACCATCGAGGGTGGCCGAATTTGTTACATCTTACCCTACTTGCTTACCGAACATCAATCCACACATCAACTAAGGCAACCCCCTAATCCTTAGTATACAACACAGAGGTCGTATTACCAGTCGAAGTCGAAATGGCATCCCTTAGAACGTTGTTCGACGCCCAAATTGAGGAAAGTCAATGGATACAAGATTTATACGACCAATTAGCTTTGATAGATAAGAAGAGAATGATCGCCATCTTCTATGGTCGATTATATCAACAGCGCATTTCCAGATCCTATAATAAAAAGGTATAATCCTGAGAATTTAAAGAAAATGATTTGGTGTTAAAGAAGATCATTCCTTGCCAAGACGAAGCTAGAGGGAAATTTGTGCCGAATTGGGAAGGATCGTTCGTTGTTAAAACAATATTGCCCAAGGGAGCTTTGATACTTCGAGAAATTGACGGCGAGGTGTTCCCTCAACCTCTTAATGCGGACTCTGTGAAACGATACTATGCATAAAAAAAATCATCAAGTCTTGGGTTATGCTTAGCCTGAACTAAGTGAGACTTGATCTCCTCATTATTCTGGGAGTACGTAGGCAACCATTTTCGGTGCGGTCTGATCTTTATAAAAATCCAAAAAATAATCTGTCGATCATGATAACATTACCAGTGGACCACCTGATCTGTCTAGCGACCAACTAAATAGCCATCACAAACACAATTCCAACCAAGATATGAATTCCCCCCAAACCAGACTTTCTGAACAAACCTAAACCATTGTTGTCACATCCCGAAATCCACCTACTTGCTTGGTCGGACTTCGTGCTGATTTGTAGAACCTTTACATACTACTATAGAAATCTTGACTTCTAATAATCAGAGTATAATACAGAAAAGTGATAATATTATAATATCATTCGTTCATTGTTACAACATTCCCAGATAACTTGTTCTTATTACAAATAAATCCTAAAAGACTTGAAAACAAATATCCATTTATCTATCCAAGACTTGCAGTATTAGCAATAAGGCAATTCCCAGGAAAGAGGGGGCTTTCCGTTAAAACGACGTGCAATTAAATGACCTAACCCCTTTCCACGTCAGAACTTTCTAGACATTACCAATAATGTTAATCTAGCATAATTTAAAATGACTTATATATCTTCAACTTTCTTTGTACCGCCAGAATCGTCTGGTAATTATTCCTTAGCTGTAATTTGTTTTAAGATAATTGCAAGAATGAGCATAAGAATGCCAACAAGTCTAACAGATATATATATGAGAAGAGAATCACCTTTTCAAGATATATATATATATATATACAGAATAAGCTGATATAAGATATCAACGATTATCAATATAGTAAACTGAGTGGTTCCTAACCAGTGAACTAATGAATTAGTTCCCAGTCTCATCAACACTGCAATAATTATATCTACAGTGTCTAACACTTCTACGATACATCTACACTGTGACAAATGTTACCTCAGTAAGTTAGATCGGTTTCCTAACACATCTTAAACTCCTGCCCATACAAGAGAGTTGTTCAACTCAGATACTAACATGGTCTTCAATTAAAAATCAACAATCACTAACACGTTGCACATAACAGATAACAAGCATGTTAATGCACGGGGTGCAAAAGAAACAATACTTGCATAACAACAAACTTCATAAATAAGACACGTTATTGCACGAAGTGCATTTCAACAAATAAGTAGACTTGCCTTTTATCGCTTCGATCGTTTATGCTAGTTCGCGTTCTTCATACGACCTCTTGAAGTGTAAGCTTTACTTTCCTTTGATTATGCTAGGCTAATTAAGAATTTTAACGATTAAATCTTTTAAGTTTTATTTCGGGTATTATAATCGCTTATTATAAATAAAACTCCTTCTAATATATATGAAATATTTTCAGCATTATAACTGTTTATAGAATGAATATTTTTCAACTATATTTAAAATAAATTGAGCATTACAACTGCTTATAAAATGAATATTCGGCTAACATATTTGAGAAAATTTTAGTATTATAACTGCTTATAAAATGAACATTCTTACTAAATACTTGAAGAAAATCGGACATAGTAACTGCTTATAAAAGTATATTTTCAACTTTATAAGAGAAATAAATCGGACATTAGTAAATAGGAGTTTTGTACTATATACATAAAATAATTTGGGCATTATAACTACTTGTAAAAGTATATTTTTACTAAATATATAAATAAGAATGAAAATAATAAGCACTAAAGTAATACATCTTGTAGTTGCTAGCTTTACTTCCAATCGCATAGCGCTTCGATGCTTAGAAAGTAATTTTTATCTCACAATATCTCTTAGAATATAAATATAGAGTGTTTTTGCTCTTGAACTGCTTTTGAAATAGTAGGAAATAATGAAGAACTAAGATTGCTATTTATAGGAAAACCAAGTTTCACTAATTGCACGTTAGGGGCTCGACTTATTACACTTTGCACCCTAGTATATTCTTAGAATATTCTTCTAAGCTCCTCAATAAAAATATTTTCCAATCTCGACAATGCAGCTTGCAATCTAAGCTCCTCAATGAAAATATCTTCCAAGCTCGACAATGCAGCTTGCAATTGAACCTATCTTATAAGCTCCTCAATGAAAATATCTTCCAAGCTCAACAATACAGCTTGCAACCGTAAGCACGACAAATCACTTTGTCATTCTCAAGCATGACACAACAACTTGTCAAAAATAATTTGTCGGGATGCTTCTTGGTCAAATCATGGAAAGCACGACAAATCATTTTGTCAATGTAAGCACGACTAAGCAGCTTGACAAAATTTTTATTTGACCTAATTCATCGTTGACATAATATAATCACAAAACACTAGGTTTAAAATATCATTTCGATTTTTATCAAGCACATATATTACAAAATTCGAATCTTATTAGGGCTTAAGGTTTTAAACTTCTCGATACCTAGTTTTAGGTCACTAAATTAACCTCTAACCATATACGATCATATTTATAAGCCTCATAAATATTCGGAGTATTACAATTGTATCCCTTTAACTCAATCAACGACCCACTCCAATGAGATCGGACTGCATCTAGGCGTTATTCATCAAATCCAACGCGAAACCCTCAAATGGTAAGTCAACCATGTGTTGAGATCGTAATCATCAACAAGAAGCGGCTAATCAGATAAGTGGGGGAAGATGCATCAAAAAAGGGAAGTTAACTCAAAAGCGTAATCTTTGTTATATATTCATTTGTTTGATATACATTAATTTTCTATGATGAATGACAAAATGATATAGTTTATGCAGAAAAGTAAGATATAATCTACAAATATGAAGTTAAAGAAGCCAAGAGTGAGAGGCAGGCTGCAATCTTCGGAGTCTCAGGGGCGGAGCGAAGCTCCTGCTCTGCTATCTTAACCCGTCTCAATAAAGTCAGCACAGTACGAATGGTCTCCTCCTGGTCATCCAAAACTCGACAGGCCTGATCAACAACCTCCTCCGCATAATCTCGATGAGCATCCCTCCCAGAAAAAGTCGTGTCTCTATCAGCCAAAGTGGCATCTCTCTCAGTGTGAGTAGTATCCCTACTAGCTACTGCAGTCATCATAAGTGCCCGAGCTTGATCCCGCTCGAATATAAGGCTGCGAATGCGACTCTCCAAAACAGCTATCGATGTGGCAGTGGGAGTAGAGGCAGAAGATACATCTCCAGCCAAGGCCTCCGTCAGATCCACAAATAACGCATCCTCTGATAAATCTACCGGACCCTCCTCAAAGTCCTCCATGGGCTCATCCTCAAACAAGCTATCATCGATATCTGCGACGTTAAGCAACAGACCAAACTTTATCCAAGCCAAATACTCTGGCGACTGACCCAGATGACCGCCTCAGAACTCTACAGTAACGCGATGGGCCTAAAATCCATACACTCTAGCTAAAACACTCTCAATAGAGGATAGAATGGGGAATCGATACTCATCAGCTCCAACAAAAGAATATAGATCCTGCCTCTGATCGAACTAACGCATCACAACCAAAGGATGATAAGTAGTAACGCCCCTCAAACCAGCTAGAGGAAGGAAATCCAAGTGTGCAGCATGGGTGATGGCGCTGAAAGGCGAGCAATGACCAATATACATCAATATAGAAAATGGCTCCTCAATAGCCTCCAGAAAGGTTATCCAAGATGCTGGGTCCACACACGACGAGGGACGAAAATAATACCCCATGGCAATACTGTGTCCCAATTAGAAACCATGTCGGCAAAAACTACCAATCGACCTCAGATGCATCATAAACCAAATGTACAACAGAACGGAAATGCCATGAAACTCTATATCCGTAAAGGTCCGGCAATATGTGGCAGATATATACGTCTCAGCAAGAATCAAGTGCAAAATGGTTTGGTCCTCATAAAGTGCCCTGACCACCATCACAACTCCGACGTCCATATGATCTCCATATGTCCTCAAGATAACAAATTCATCTCTAAAGGGGACAAAACTCCTAGGGGAACCGAACCTATCAATCAAAAAATCTAAGGACACGATATGCCCGGCAGTAATCTCAGACAGAACTATCGATCGCCTCATGCTAGTAGCAAGCATAAACTGTCGGCGCATGTGACCCACAGCAACCTGAGCACAAGGGCCCACTAAAGGAAAATCTGTAATATGAGCATACTCCTCAAGGGTCGGCGTCAGCTCTAAAGACCCAAACCGAAAAACATGACGAGCCGGAATCCAATGAGCATAGCATCAACAAAACCCTCTGGCACTTGGAAGGATAAAAATGACAGCAAATGCCTCAACAATCTACCAACCGCAGATCGATCCTCAGCGGGCAGATCATCGAAACAATCCGTAAGTCTAGAAGCGATACTGCTAGTGGAATGGTGATCCAGACGAGTAATAGAAGATGAGGCCATCTATAAAAATAGTATCAAAAGACTGCACAGGGGTCAATCTTATGCAGTTTATATATAATAAGCATACATCACGATATAAAAAAAATGAAATGAACAACCATGTACATTAGCATCTCTAACTGATCCATACATACAAAACTGCGAATTGTATATAATATTGTTTATATAAACATCATCCTTATACAATATATGAAAATATGAAAGATAAAATATATAGGGAAAAGGGGCACAAGCACTCGACAACTAATACAAGTCTGCTAAATGAAATCTACATCATCTGTGAAAGCAGTATCATCATCGAACAAGCCAACTCTAGCTAAATCCTCCTGGCTCGGTGCCTCTGGATCGAAGTTCAAGCCAGAGCAATAAAAGGACGGTGCTCCTCCCTCCGGAATATCAGCGACACCTGGACCAGATGAAGAACCAGTGCCTAATCTAGCACGTTCACATGTGTAAGCCTCCGACGGATCCTTCCCCTGCTGGCAGATAAAGAAGCACAACTAATCCACCTGATGAGTTAAACTAGCAATTTGGGCCTGATGTGTAGGCTCGCGAATACAGGTCATCCAGTCAGACATCACCACCAATCCAGGCATAAGATCCCCCAGTAAATGTGTAGCTCGGGTTTGGGCACCAATGGTCCGAGGCCTCCACCAGACGACAAAATCCTCTGAGCTGCTAGGACCATCCAACAGAAGGAATCCATCCGTACCATCAAGGGGAATCTCTGCAATCTGTACATCGATAGGCCACGATCTCCGAGGAGGAGGATGGAAGGGGATGCAGATCTCCCCTGAAACACACCGAAATGCCTTGCTCCCCGAGGTAAACTCCCAGCCTCCAAGGGTCAACATGGGAATGCGATGAGTGGATAACGCAAACTCTGGTATGGTCGGGAAACCACCCTCAAAACCCACAACCAAGTGCTCAGCTGTATATGGAACCCAGACCACGTCGGTGGCGGTGATCAGCTCAAGCTGGAGACGGCAATAGGTAAAGCTGTCAGAAATAAGGACCTCCTCCAGAGTGGTGTGATGCCATCGATGACCCCGAGGATAGGTATCCAAACCCAAAGTGGTAACCGGACGAAGGCACGGGAACCTCTCATGAGCCCAGAACTGGAAAAAAATAACAACAACTACATCAATCAAAATGACGAAAGCGAACTGAACTATGAAAATGAGCAATTTAAAAGAAGTTTACTAAGAGAAAAGGGAAAAAACCAAGCCAATCATCGGTCTGTCTCTCTGAGTGAAGATGCATACCCTGGAGGAAGTATGTAAATGTGAACGATCCCCAATCATACTCCCTAATACGGTCCACATCTTGGATGGCGCCCACTAAGCTGAAATGAATGGTGGCAGAGTTGTTCGCCAGGAAATAACCCCTCATAATTATCAAAAAAAGTCAACGAAGAAGCCGATCACGCTCGATGGGGTCCACAGGAAATGGCTCCGATAAAGCTCCTCTAATAGCATCAATCGCCAGAGCTCCAGAATGAATGTTATGGGCCTTAAAGACCCTATCACGAGGAGAAAATCCTAGTAGTGCATGGACAGCCATGGGGGAGATGCCAGTATCCAGAGCAACCTGACGACCAATAAACTCAATGCCCGTAATATAGCGCCAATACAAAGGTGTCATCGTCACCTCGCAGTCCAGCAAATAGAGAGATTGGCTCTAGTGGAACATCTCTTAGATAGAGCACGAAGATAACCCAAGGGGCTACGTCGCGGGGCTATAGTGAAGAAATGCTCAAGACCACAGGAATTTACTCGAATCCGATAATGCTCATGAAGGGTGTGATAAAGGGACTAGACACTAAACTAGTTGCCCCAAGGCTGTGTAAACTCAGGGACCTATAATACCGAAAATTGAGATAATTACGACAGGGGATCAAAATGACTCAAGGATCTCGTTAATATACCTCGTTAGCGCACAAATGCACCGACAAATGGCGACTCAAATCAAGTCCTAAAAGATCTGGAATGGCCACTCGTACGCTAGGAAATGAATGACCACGAATGGGCGGAACAACTACAGTAATATCAGGAAGATCCTCATCCATATCATTGTCATCGGCGCGATCTACCCCGATCAGACGAATGTAGGCCTCCGCCAGGCACTGGCTGTCTAGTAACAAGAGGGAATTGAGCAGCAGCTGCCCTACGGCGACGAACTCTTGAGGATGCCCGGTGGTAGTTTATTTGTGTTATCCTTGTCTGTCTAGTCGTGTTGTGTTGGGTGGTAGCCAAATTTAAGTTTGGGGGTAGTACTTCGTATTTGCGTATTTATGTGTTTAATTTAGTTTTTGTGTGATGTAAGTATGTTGTTCTTTTTATTCAAAAAAAAAAATAGTTTTAGGATGTGTCCCTTGAGCATTGTTTTAATTTGATTTGAACTATAATCCAGGGTCTATGATAAGGGCTTGTTTGAAGAAATTCTAACTCATGAGAAGTAGACAATTGTTGCTTAGTCTTTGTGCTTATCGTTTATTGGTTATTATTTTGCTTATGCGTCTTTTCACTTTCATGCACTTACCCATGAGTATTAAGCTAGTTGTATGCTTAGAGAAGACTTTTATAACCGAATGCTTGTGGAAAATATCTATAAACTCTAGAACTCGTTTAAACATCACTCGAACCAAGGTGTCCAATTTTGTTATGTTTGAATTGATGGTCATGTGGTGAGTTGAGATGGAGCGTAAAACGCACTCACTCATGGACACATGCGTAGGAGAGATAGAGCGTAAAACGCACTCTCTTATAATTGTGATTAAAAAAAAATTATTTATTGCAAATTTTGCATCGGGTTGAGGTTGAGCGTAAAACGCACTCGCCCATATGAGCGTGCTTAAGGATTGAGATGGAGCATAAAATGCACTCACCTAGAGCCCTTGGTTCTCAAAATTTTTGGAATTGTGATTTGTACACCTTTGTATTGAGTGATGTGATAAGCATGTTGTTTTGGGGTTTATTTTGATTATTTCATAAGGTAATGTGGTTGCTTAGTTTTATTCGAGCTTGATTGGTGTAGTGCTATTGGGTACTCACACACACACGGAAGGGGCCTTAAGCAAAGTATGACTAGCTAACTGAAATTTTAGACTTGCAACACTTTGTTTGTTCTCTTGAGTTCTATGTGTTAATGCCTTTGAGACCATTTTCGGCTTATTAATTCATTGCTCAAGTTAGGTTGTATTAGAAGTTTTTGAATTGTTTAGTTTAGATTTGTTTTGCTTGAGGACAAGCAAAGATTTAAGTTTGGGGGTATTTGATGAGTGTGTTTTATACACACAATGTGGGTACTTTTGACCTTGATAATTTGCAAGTCTTTAGGTATTTTATGTGGTTTTTATGTATTTTTATCTTATTTCTACATAAATTAGTTTTTAGTTATTTTTACATGTTTTATGTTGCTTTGATGCATTTTCATTATGTTTGTAGGAATTGAAATAAATACCGCTCGGATCGTTGTTTGTATTGACTCAATGTCCGTGCCTAGACGTCTGTGCCCGAGCGGTAGTATGATGGAAATTTGTGCTTGGCGACGCTCGGTGCTTAATTTGACAACATTTGGTGGTTGGGCGTGCACGGCGTCGGAAAGCGTGCACGGCGTGCGGCGTCGGCCAAGCCACGAGGGCAAGCCTGTGCCTAGATATCCGTGCCCGAATGATTACACAGTGAAAATTTATGTTTGGCGATGCTCGGGGTTTAATTTGATGACATTTGGAAGTTGGGTGTGCACGGCGTTGGAAGGCGTGCACGGCGTGCAGCGTCGACCAAGCCGCGGGCACGGCGTGCGGCAGACGGGGCGCCAGCGTGCGGCCCAGGCGCTGGGCGCGGGCGCATGGGCGCGGCGTGCGGGCGCGCGCTGGGCGTGCAAAAACTTGTTGGTCGATTTCGCAATCGATAACACACACGTGCAAGTATACACGGCCCACAAGTAATATATGATAAGATAAGAGTCGAACCCACAGGGAATTGTGACAAATAATAACCAAGTACCAATCGTATATCAATTTGATCTAATTTAAACGATGAAGGTTTGATTGTTTGTTGATTGGTTGAGTTCACAAGTTAAGTAATGAGTAAAATGCGGTAAAAATAACAAGATAGAAAGGTCTAAGATTACAATTCCCCCCAACACGTCATTTAAATCTCCTAACTCTCTCTTTTCAGTCAATTATAGCATACGAATTGACAACCGAGAAATCAAAACTACATAAGAGCCTCTGTCGATGGTCAATAACGAATCTTCCTAAGCGGGTTTTGCATAGGTATATGTCTATCCTATACACTATCAAGAGACTAATTTCAGGAATGATTTATAGACACGTGTCACCAAATCTAATTAATCCTCCCTTCCATTACCAACTTTCACCTCGGAAGTCATTAAGACTAGATTCTCAATAGGTTGCATGCGGTAATTAGGTATATATCTATCCCAACTACTATCAAGATACCTATTATTACAGATAATTAATAAGACACACGTCACTTAATCCGATTAATAACCCACAACAATCTATACTCTCGCATGTTATCATAACTAGGTCTCAACCTATAATCCGTTCGTCAAGTTCATATAGGTTCCCACGGTAATTACGGGCCAAGCAATTAATCTAGAAGCAAAGGTTATGACAATCAATTCACAAATGCATAACTAAAATCAATAGAGAGAGAATTCAATTCAAATTAAGTGTTGGGTTCCATTGCAATCTTAGAATAGAAGGTTAGTTCATGATAGCTACAATAAACATCATTTTCAATTGATACATTGTCAAATTCGAATTACAAAGGAGATGGGAAACTAGAAATGAAACCACTTTTGAAGCTATTCAGCTGGTGTTCCTTTGGTTGCTGTAGATTTCTAGCTCTCCTCCTTAGCTTTGCAATTCCTCTTGACTGAGTTCCTTGGCTTTGGGCTTGATTCAGCTTGATTTGCAGCCTTGGGCACTGTTGGTTGATGTATTTTGTAGCCTCCCTCTCTCTAGATGTCTCTTTGACAAGGCTTTCCTTCTTAGTTCTTTGGCTTTGGCTGAGTTTTCCTTGTATTGCAGCACATTTGCTCTCTATTTTGATGTTTTAGTCTAGCCTCCCAAACCCTAGATGTCTGATATGAAGCTTAGAAGAGAATATATATAGCCTCCATCAAGAAACCCTAGCAAAAATCGGACAAAATGGAGCTCAGATCGCACTAAAACTGTGTCAGATCGCACTCAGCACGGCGTTGGCGCGCCCGCACGCCGGCGCGCGCGCCCGCGCCCAGCGCCTGGGCCGCACGCTGGCCGCACGCCCAACGCCGCACGCCCGCGCCGCGCGCCCGCCCGCCAGCGCGCGCGCCCGCGCCCAACGCCTGGGCCGCACGCCCACGCCCGCTGCCGAGGCCCCGCGCGCGCCCAACGCCGCACGCCCACGCCGCGCGCCCGCACGCCGCGCCCATGCGCCCGCGCCCAGCGCCTGGCGCCTAGCGCCCGCCGCACACGCCCGCACACCCAGCGCGCCAACACGCCCGCACGCCCAGCGCGCGCCCGCACGCCGCGCCCATGCGCCCGCGCCCAGCGCCTGGGCCGCACGCTGGCGCCCCGTCTGCCGCACGCCGTGCCCGCGGCTTGGTCGACGCTGCACGCCGTGCATGCCTTCCAACGCCGTGCACACCCAACTTCCAAATGTCATCAAATTAAACCCCGAGCATCGCCAAACATAAATTTTCACTGTGTAATCATTCGGGCACGGATATCTAGGCACAGGCTTGCCCTCGTGGCTTGGCCGACGCCGCACGCCGTGCACGCTTTCCGACGCCGTGCACGCCCAACCACCAAATGTTGTCAAATTAAGCACCGAGCGTCGCCAAGCACAAATTTCCATCATACTACCGCTCGGGCACAGACGTCTAGGCACGGACATTGAGTCAATACAAACAACGATCCGAGCGGTATTTATTTCAATTCCTACAAACATAATGAAAATGCATCAAAGCAACATAAAACATGTAAAAATAACTAAAAACTAATTTATGTAGAAATAAGATAAAAATACATAAAAACCACATAAAATACCTAAAGACTTGCAAATTATCAAGGTCAAAAGTACCCACATTGTGTGTATAAAACACACTCATCACCCGGTGGGAGGAAGAAGTACCCAGATCCATGGCTAAACAAAGATCAACCATCCCAACATAAGGTACGCCCCATCTGATTCTATATTTAAAATCAAAATGCACGAACATATTTGGGTGCAACATCATGCATGGTCTACACGAGCATTTAGGGAAGCCTACAACATTATTCCTAGGTGTCTAATCTCGAACAATTATCTGACCTATGGAAATTTTTTACCAGAGTCTCCCCTATAATATGGACTATCCCCATGCACAATGGCATGCACATGTGACCATTTATAAGTCCCCAAGGAAAAATACAAGAAATAAGCATAATATACGATTTTTCATATTTCAATGGGACAATATAAATCAAATGAAAGCGAATAATGGCAGTAAAAATATTTCAAAAATGAAAAACTTACATAAGAAGTCAATTCCAACACTAAAACAAATTTTTTTTATCAAAAATGTGTGCCAAAAAACGTGCTCAGATCATGAAAATTTTTACATCCATGTGTCCAGCATATTAAAATATATGCATGCATCAAAGCGGAATATTTTTATCAAGTCATTAGCGTATACATTTTTAATACATTGCGTTCTAACCAAATGGCATCCATAATACAACGAAACGAAGTCAAAAACACGTAAAAGTTATGGGAATACATTACTTGTGAGTAAACAAACGAATGTACAAATTCGGAAATGACAAAATCTAACCTCACAAAGTAGAATATGTGAAAAGGTACATGGAAACGCAAGAGAATACAAGAAGAAGAGTCAGAAGGATACAGAAAGAATGAAAAGACAAAGTCGCGCACGTGGGATATACCCACTGCGGGCAGCCGCAGATGTATCTGCTGCCAGCCGCAGATGCACCTGCGGCCAAGCCCAATGGATCCCACCACTCCTATTTTGGTGCACGACATGTCAAGGCGGGTCCCTTTCGGTCCAAATAGGTGTAACTATGAAGAAAAATGCATGTTCAAAGCCTAAAATTGTCATTTTCGGGCAATGACGGTCACGAGAATCGGAAATCTAATAGCAATGGGTCATAAGATACAAAATGATAAAACATGGATCAAAAATGAGAAAAGATGGACAGGCACCAAAGAAAATGTATGAACAACAAAAAGTGTCAGGGATGAAACCTGGTGATTAAACCCGCTGAGGACGAGACTAAATGCAAAAGTGTCAGACGAGACATGGTGATTAAACCCGTTGGGGACGAGACTCAACGCAAAATTATCAAGGACGAGACCTGATGATTAACCCTGTTGGGGACGAGACTCAATGTAAAACTGTCAGGGACAAGACCTGATGATTAAACCCATTGGTGATGAGACTCAACACAAAAGTGTTAGGGATGCGACCTGGTGATCATACCCGTTGGGGACGAGACTCAACAAAAGTGTCGGGGGGAACCCGACGATGTCAATACAATGACAATAACCCCTAGTGGAGTTACATGGTAGTTAAAGAGCATTGTGCATCATTGCATCACCATATAATTTTTTTTGCATCCTTTTACATTATCAACATATCTCGTCATGCATTGGGTGTCTATATCTTTGTCATGCTCATTTCTTTGCATTGCATAAGCATAACAAAGAGGGGCATCTGTAGACACCCAAAATTTTGTATATATTTTCTAACCCTAACAGAAAGATGAAAGAGTCATTTTAGCCGGAGGACGAGACATCCGAACAGAAGATTTAGGGGCTTAGATCAAAGTACATGAAGCTACCACCGTGAATATCAAGCGAGGAACTACGCAAGGTATGACGCTTAACTATCGGACATCTATGTGAAGATATACTTTTGCTTTCGCTCCATATTCTCGGATTTGGAAAGGGCCAAACCTTATATCATTGGGTGGCCCTCAGAAAGAGCTATCTAGAATGGTATGGCACACCTCCCAACTGTCCCCAGATTGAAATTTATGAACCACAAGGCAAGACATACGACTAGCCGACGCCTAACCGGGGATGGTCTATTCCCCCTTTTAAACTATCTTCCCGAAATTTGAATTAAGCAAATAATATGTCATTGCAAAGTTATTGGAAAGAGCTTTCCAGAAAGGTATGCCACGTTTCCCAACTCTTTTTGGATTGAAAGTTACAGACGTTTCAGCGAACAGGATGAAAAGCCGACTGCACGACACGAGAAATGAGATAGGTGGGCCCAACCTGGGCCAGCCGCAGATGCACCTGCGGCCAGCCGTAGGTAGACCTGTGGCTATCCGCAGATGTATATGCGGCTACCCAGGGAAGCCTATAAATGTCAATTCTCAGCGAATTTTAGAAAAGAGGAGGAATTTTAGATACAGAAAGTAAGGAATTTTAGAGAGAGGAGCTTGGGAATTATATCAAAATTGCTAGATTCTCTCTAATTTTGTATTAGAATAGCTAGATCTATCCACACTCAAGAGCAAGGAAGTGTCAAATCTCATACCCCAAGGTGAAAGATTCAATCTTTCTCACAAATTCAATGTAGATCTATTAGATCTTGTGTGTTTTGTCCATTGTTGTGCCTAAAGTTCGTTTATTTCTCGATTATTATATCATTTCATCGATCTTCTTTAGATTTAAATCATTTTACCGATTGTTTTGCTTTGAAATTGTTAAAGTTTGAATCTTTTTACTAGATCCACCCTGGATCTAGTTTGAATCTAGCTTATTGTCAGTTTCAAAGTTCAAAGCTTTAATCTTTATGCTAGATTTGGATTAAATCTAGTGTGGATCTAGTCATTTTGATGTTTTAAGTTGATTCTGTTCACCCCGTGAAATCCTAGATCCATATCTAGTGGTAAGGGAGTCCCACCTACCCGCCCGCCGTCAAGGGATTCTAACAATTGAATCACCTGATAGCTAGTTTGGGATATATTTCTCGATTTAAATCCTGATTATGTTATTGAATAGATCTAGGGAATTTTAGATCCATGGATTTATTCCCTCGGATCTAAGTCCCGTTAATGGATCTCATCAAGGCATATAGTCCCTCGCGATGTCGGCTTCAGTTGCACAATCTACGAAATAGGGTTTATGAGAGCCCTTTCCTAGATCTCTTTTTATTATTTGCTTCCTTAGTTCAATGTATTGTTTATCACGATGTGAGCCTAGGAATGTTGAGATCGGGATCCTCGAATCGGATCTTGGCCTAATTCCCACGATGGACATTATTTCGATTGGAAAGTCATTATCCGATCATTGTAAATGTAAATTTGGGCTTTAAAACGGCATCAGGGGTTCCATTCTATAAAAATCGGAATTAAGGCCCCGTGATAGTGAAAATTGCGATTGCAGGTGTTCGGGGCTATTGAGATGGCTTTCACGCCTACGAATCACCCCGGCCCTATTTTGATGCTTAATTTCCCGTTTATCACCCAAAAAATAATTTTTTTAAGCAAAATGACAAAGAACTTTTAAAATTAAATCGTGTTGGGTTAGTAAGACGACCTTAAGTTAAAATTGAACGTAACGAAGAATCTCAATTCCTATTTGGCGAAGGGTTTGAAAACCATATTTTTCAAAACTCACCCAAAAAATGCTTTATTATCTAAGAGCTAAAATGAACCTTTTCCTCGAATCAAATCCCTCGCGCATAGGCTCAAAGAGGTTTTAAGTTGCTTTCAAAATAAGGTACTTTTCACGATTTCAAATCCAAAACTAGATAATCGATTTCTTTCAAAATCACACACACTTCACACTTACCAAAACATAAAGATGCGGTAACCGTGTTTTCACGGAAGTCGGGGGGTGCCTAATACCTTCCCCTCGCTTAAGCAAGCCCCCAAACTATATGAAATCTTGGTTTTGAGACCAATTTTACAGAGTCACATATTGGGCCATATTGCAAAAATCTTAAAAATCCGGATGAGTTAGTACATCTATTTACATCTTTACTATAACGCCCCCAAATCCGAGTCCCTAGAACCTCAGACCTGGTGCGTCACGATACATCATCTTCACATACATTCTATAAACTGACGCGAAATAAATAAATATACATTGTTTATTCAAATGATTCTACAACATTTTCTAAGGTCTACAACCTTAACTTAATACATACCTTCAATAACTAAAAAAGTTTACAATAATCATTTGCATATGATAACAAAATAGTTAAATGTTCATATGGAACTACTCTCCAACTTTGCCTTTGACTTTATCCTTCTTCGAACACTCGGCTTAACTAAAATATTATCATGATATAGTAAGGGTGAGCAACTACTTTGCTCAGTAAGTTTAAATACATTAAAGATATATCATGATTGAAAATGAATAAGCTTTCGAATTTTCAACAATATATAATGATTGTGAAAAAACATAAATCAAAATTTCAATACATGAGTGATTGAATCAATAACGTTGAGTGACCAACAATGACCATGAACAATACGAATGTTTATCTGTAATTTAACTTGACCTTTGTAATCAAGGTGATCAGCCTTTCATACCCGTTGAACATATGAATCTTGCACTAAGTGCGAATAACAATAATTATCATTGATATAGAATAATTGTCAATAATTAAACCACTAACATGCTTGAAAGAAATAACTCAAGTTAGAGTTAGGGAAAATTTGCAATAACGTAAGAAGTTTAGGGTTAGAAACTTACCTTGTCTGTCGATTACTGCTACGCAATCTAATTTAATCTCTTATGAAAGACATATCATTTATAAGATTTATCTTTCAATCAGCATATCATATCATATCTCATAATACTACTATTTTTAAAATAAATTATCTAACATTTAGCCACATAATCAAAAATTAGATAATTCCTTAACTTATTAAAAATATTATCATCCTTTGATAATATTTTAATCACTTAATAATATCTTAATCCATTTCTTAATATTATTAATCACTAAATAATATCTTAATCATTTACAAATATTATTAATCACTTAATAATATTTTAATCACTTATTAATACTATTAATTATTTAATAATATTTAAATCATTTAATAATATTATTAATCATTTAATAATATTCCACTTATTATCTAATATTATTAATCATTTAATAATATTTAACTCACTTCTTAATATTATTAGCCATTTAATATTATTTTATTCAATTACTAATATTATTCATCCTTTAATAACATCCGACTCATCTCATAATATTATTTATCACTTAATAATATTTTAATCTCTTAATAATATTATTAATTATTTAATAATATTTTAATCATTTATGAAACGCAAACAATTTAATTTAATTGTTTATTCATTACTATATCTTTTATCTTTAATAAACATAAAATGCTATACACATAAAATTTTACTAAAAATGACTAAATGTTGTCCGATTTAGATAACGACAATTACGTGCAAGTGTACACGATCAACAAGTAATAAAGTGATAAGAAGGAGTGTCGAACCCACAGGAATTATTACGATTTAAATTTCCACTATCAATCTAATCTATGACTATTCTATTAAACAATCGCCAATTGGTTGTTTGATTTAAGCTAATTTAACTAATACGAAAACTAAATACTATCACAAAGATTGAAATTCAGATTTAAAAGATTAAGACTACAATTTTCCCAATTATATATCATAAATCAACATATCTACGTCATTCAGTTATTCACTTCATTAGAATTGTTAACAGGAATTCAATTTTACTCATAAGCCCTTTTCCAAGTGATCAAATAAATCTATCTAATCCAATTAACTCTACGATATTCCTATGTAGAATAACAAGATTAAATTCATAAGCACCAATTCCCAATTGTTACGTACAGTAAAGAGATATTCCTATTCACTTTACAAATCTAATTATTCAACACTTGCAAATAATTTTAGAATACACGCTATCTCATTCAGTTCTAACCCTAGATTGCATCTCCCAAATTCACCTAAGGTATTTCGATAATTGTTGGTCAAACAATTTAAACATTAAGCATAGAATATGATAAACAACTCAATTTGAATGAATAACTGAAATTAAATAGAAAATTAATTCATCAATATAACTGGTTCAATTGCAGTCTTAATGAAAAGATTTAGTTCATACTAACAATAAAAACTAGAAATTCAAAATAAGTCATTGTAAATAATTACAAATTAAGGATAAAAAGATTAAAAGAAAACTCAATATAATCCTTCGTCCTCCAATCTGAATTCTTCACAACGCTTGGCTTGATTCTCTATCTCCTTGCTCAGCTCTCAATCTTCAATCTCCCTGTTAGTAGTTGAATGAAAAACCTCCCCTTTATCCATGTTTTATTCTCCTATTTATCCTCAATAACCTCCTCAAGACTCCTTATCAGAATAGCATTTGAATTCCTTCCTAGCTTCAAACTTTTCAAAGAACCCGATTGTCAAATTCTATATTGTGACACCCCCAAATTCAGGTTTTCAAACCTCGAATTCGGTGCTCACGATAATCGACGACAAACATACTATCTAACTAAATGCGGAATAATAAACATACATTGTTTATCGAATGGAAATAAAGTCTTACAATTCTGGTCCCAAGGTTCTTTAACCTTAACATAAAACGTACCCTTAATACAACAAAAGGTTCACCTAATCAAACAACATTCAATAATAACTAGTACATAGGCACTATCGGGCATCTATTCCTGCACCTTCCCTTTTCCTTTGTCTCCTCTAGACGTTTCTGCCTTAGCTGAAATAAAGATCATGATATAGCAAGGGTAAGCAACTAATTTGCTTAGCAAGTATATACATAAAGAGATATATCATGATAGAAGGAAATTTCGCTTTCAATATTCAACAACAGTATAAGAGTGTGGAGGAGAATTGAATTAATAAACAACAGTTGAATATTCGAATAATTGAATGACAATTACTGAGTGGTTTGAAATAACCAAGGACGTTTTCCAAGGTTCTCAGCATGTAAGCTGGACCTCTTAAAAAGTATTGGTAATCGAGGGGATCAGCCTCTCATACCCCGTGATTTATGCATAAACACTTAATAACCAGCATTGATATCATGCCTTAAACAAGTTTATCCTTTTCTCAGCCAAGAGTTCTTACCACAACAATTTAATAAGAACAGCTTTTAAAATACCATTGTCTTAACCAATTTAGACATGCTGGATCTAGCTGATACAAATAGCATAGATCGGTCTCATAAACAATTCATACTTGAAAGAACTTTAATTAAATTTACAGTTCAATCATAATAGGGTAGGAATTCAATTGCACAATGTGCAAATCTCAATAATCAGTATAGATGTGAATAATCGACAATAATTATTCACTAACATGCTTCGAAAATAATAACTCGAGATTGAGTTAGGGAACTTGCAATAATGTAAGAAGTTTAGGGTTAGGAACTTGCCTGTTTGCTCAGCTACAAATAATTCTAGCTTTAACTAATTGGCCTTGAAGAACCTAACATTGATAATGTTGAGCTATCAATTAGTACTGCGTAGTTGTATACCGATACGCTTACTTATGCTATTTATTTAACAATTAAGCAATTCACATAGCACACATAAGTTAATAAACTATCATAAATCCTATAAGGCACTTTAATGGATCTCTAGGTTGATGGTTTAATTAATTAACCATGTTTCCCTTAAGTGATAATCACTTATTAACCTTTAAGCAATTTATTATAATTGTTAAATTAATTAACATTACTCTTTCTTAAGTAATATTCATTTATTAAACTCTTAAACAATTTGTTATGATTGTTTAATTAATGGGTTATTAAACTCTCTCTATTTTATTAACTCTATCTTCATTTAATTACTATTAAATAGTAATTAATTAATTATCTTTAGTTATTATTAATAGTAATTAATAACTAATTATATTCACTTATTATTTAATTATTAATTAAATAATAATCGAATTATAAATTTTTAATTGTCTTTAATTATTATTTAAGATTAAATAATAATTAATTAGGTTTGTTTATTATTTAAAGTTTAATCAAATAATAATTAATTAGTGAGTAACAATTATCTTTAGTTATTATAAAAAAAATAATTAATTAGTAAATATGAATTACCTTTAGTTATTATTTAATAATAAATAGTAACTAATTAAGTTTATTTATTATTTAAAGTTAATCAAATAATAAATAATTAATTAGTAAGTAATAATTATCTTTAGTTATTATTTAATAATAAATAATAGCTAATTAGATTTATTTATTATTTAAAGTTAATTAAATAATAAATAATTAGTTAGTAAATATGAATTATCTTTAGTTATTATTTAATAATAAATAATAACTAATTAGATTTATTATTATTTAAGGTTAATCAAGTAATAAATAATTACTTAGTGAATAAGAATTATCTTTAGTTATTATTTGATAATAAATAATAACTAATTAGGTTTATTTATTATTTAAGGTTAATTAAATAATATTTGCAATTCTTAATTATCCTTAATCATTATTTAATAATAATTAAACAATAATTAATAAATATATTATATTCAGAAAATATAAGATTTAATGCACAAACTTAATTTGTACATTTACTAATTTTACAAAATTAATTAATAATATTTAAAACATTATTATTAATTAAAACTAATTCTGGATGGCATTCTTGTAATTATCGCGAAAATCGGGCGGAGGGGCAGTATGGTAATTTCCCGCGCCTGATCGCCGCCCGCGCATTGCGCGCGAGCTTCCCTGCCTGGCCCAAAACGGCGTCGTTTAGTGCACGCCCGTGCGACCCAACTTGAGCCTGGCGCGCCATGCGCGGCCAGGGTTGCACCCCTGGCGCGCCATGCGCGGCCAGGTGTGGTTCGGCTGAGCGCGGGGGGGCTTCCAGGCGGTTCCTTTCCCTTTTTTTATTCTTTTCACACCAAATGAGTTCTAATCACCATTAAACAAGTTTTAAATCTCCAAAATAAATTCCAAAAAATTTCCCCATGACCAAGAAAAATATTTCTAATATTACAATAAAATATTTATGACTTAAATCAATATTTTTCCTCAATAAATTTTGTACTCCAATAAATTATTGTACACATGTTTTAGCCCATCAAACCACTAAAACTTGCTACCAATCTTTTTAAACTCCAACATATTATTAATAAAACATACTCAATGATTATTTATCATCACCTAGGTTTTAAAATCATGAATTAAACATTCTTTTAGAGAAATGTAGATCTAACAAAATAAAACTTAGATCTATTCACACTTCATTCCTTCCATAAGCATCAAACAACAACCAAAAATTAATCCCACACACAACTAGGGTTTTAAAAGAAATGAAGATCCATACCTTGGTTTTAAAATCATGAGTTAAACAATCTTTTAGAAAAATGTAGATCTAACAAAAATAAAAACTTAGATCCATGAATACTCCCTTTATACCACCAACCCCAATCAACACACATAAAAGTTTCCAACAAAATAGTGTGTAGAAATCATAATATAATACTAGCAACAAGAAACTAGGGTTTGAAGGAATGGAGTTTATACCTAGCTTTAATGGCTATGCGGATGGAGATGGCGTAAACACTTCAAGGTCTTCTTCTTCCTCTCACAAGACTTGCTCTTGCTTCTCTCTTCAAAACTCTCTCAAGCTCACAAACTCTCTACTTGGTGAATAATAAGTGAGCCAACCCTTGTTAACTTTGGTGAGGGGTCCTATTTATACGAAAGTAGAGACCATGGGCAAAATAGTCATTAATCATGACTAGGCAAGGGCAATTTGGTCAATTCATCAATAGTAGGAAGTTTCCTAGCAACTTCCTCAAGGGTATTTTAGTCCTTTCCCAACCTCTTTCAAGGTTAAAATAGTCTTTTCGCAAAATCTTAATTATCCATTAGTTATTACCCATTCTTCATTGGTTATTAGCCATTGGTTATTATCTTGCCATCATTACATTGGTTAAACACAATGGTTATTATCCCGCCATAATTACATTGGTTATTAACCACTTGGATATACAATGGTTATTGCCCCTTCATAATTACCTTGGTTATTAACCACTCTTGGCCATTTTAGTCATTACACACCAATTCCTACACTTGACTCACATATGGTTATTTCTTAGCCATAGTTATATCATACCTGCCAACACAAGTATAGACATAGCTTATACATCTCCCACCAATTAACCCAAGTTGGTTTAAATAGAACACAACGTTAACTCATTAAATTAAATTAGATTTAATTAATAAGGATGTTCAAAATTCACGGGCATTACATCCCTCCCCCCTTATAAAAATTCCGTCCTCGGAATTGCAAAAATTGGGTTACTCAAATAACTGAGGGTAATTTGCTCTCATCTTCTCTTTGAGTTCCCACGTGGCTTCTTCCATCGCGTGATTCCTCCAGAGTACTTTAACCGAATGAATGGTTTTATTCCTCAGCGTTTGCTCCTTCCTATCAAGTATTTGGACAGGAATCTCCTCGTACGATAAGTCCTTTTCGACTTGAATTGGCTCATAGGAGATGACATGCTTGTAATCTGGCTTATACGGACGCAACACTGATACATGAAACACGTTGTGAATGTGCTCAAGTTTAGGAGGTAATGCTACCTCGTACGCCACTTCGCCTACTCTCCTTAATATTTCAAAAGGTCCTATGAATCTAGGGCTCAGCTTGCCCTTCTTCCCCAAAGCGGATCTTCCCTTTCGAGGGAGATACCTTCAAAAATACATAGCTGCCAACTTCAAAGTCTCGCTTCTGACGATGTAAGTCGGCATACTTCTTCTGACGATCCTGGGCCGCTACTAACCGCTGCCTTATTACTTTAATGATTTCCACGGTTTGTTGTACCAATTCTGGTCCCAACAATCTCCGTTCACCAACTTCATCCCAACACAACGGCGTTCGACACTTCCTTCCATATAATGCTTCGTACGGTGGCATACCAATGCTAGCGTGGTAACTATTGTTGTAAGCGAACTCTACCAAGGGCAAATGATCGTCCCAGCTGCCACCTAAGTCCATCACAACTGCCCGGAGCATGTCCTCTAAGGTCTGAATAGTTCGCTCGCTCTGACCATCGGTCTGAGGATGATACGCCGTACTCATTCTCAACTGTGTTCCCAGTCTCTCCTGTAGGCTTCTCCAAAAATTTGACGTGAAGCGCGGATCTCTGTCAGATACAATAGAAACCGGCACCCCATGTCGCGATACTATCTCCTTTACGTAGAGTTTCGCCAACTGCTCCAATTTGTACCTGATCTTGATCGGTAGAAAATGGGCAGACTTGGTCAACCGATCTACGATCACCCAGATGGCGTCTAGACCCTTTTGTGTTGTCGGGAGTCCTACCACAAAATCCATAGTGATGTGCTCCCACTTCCACTCGGGAATCTCTAAGGGTTGCAACAATCCGCTCGGCCGTTGGTGCTCTGCCTTGACCCTCTGACAAGTTAAACACCGGCTGACGAATTCCGCAACTTCCCCTTTCAAATGCGGCCACCAATAATGTTGACGAAGATCTTGATACATCTTGGTGCTACCCGGATGTACCGAAAATCTCGTATTATGGGCCTCCTGCAATATTTCTTCCCTTAGGTCTGGTACATAGGGTATCCAGATCCTTCCCTCGAATCTCAGCAGACCCGTGCTGTCAACCTTGAACTTCAATGTTTTTCCTTCCGATAGTTGCTTCTTAATGCCAATGCATTCTTCATCAAATTCTTGAGCCTCCTTTATCTTATCCAGTAGAGTCGGACCCACTGTCACGGTGAACAATTTTTCGTCCGTCTCCATTGGATACTTAACCTCCAGTTCCAGGCGTCCAAAGTCCTTTATCAGCTCTGCCTGAGTTGTAAGCCTCATCAACTTCTCTCTGCCTTTCCTACTCAGGGCATCTGCCACTACATTTGCTTTGCCCGGATGGTACAGAATCTCACAATCGTAATCCTTGATCAATTCTAACCATCAGCGCTGCCTCATATTCAGCTCCTTCTGAGTGAAGATATATTTCAGACTTTTGTGATCTGTATATATCTCGCACTTCTCTCCATATAGGTAGTGCCTCCAAATCTTCAAGGCGAACACTACTGCTGCTAATTCCAGATCATGAGTCGGGTATCCCTTCTCATAGTCCTTCAGCTGGCGTGAAGCGTACGCAATGACCCTGTCGTGCTGCATTAGTACACAACCAAGGCCCTTATGTGACGCATCACTGTATACTACAAAACCTCTAGTGTCGTCTGGTAATGCCAACACTGGTGCTTGGCTAAGTCTCTTCTTCAACTCCAAGAAACTCTCCTCGCACTTCTCTGTCCAGACGAACTTTACCGTCTTTCTAGTCAGATTGGTCAACGGTGTTGCTATCTTCGAAAAATCCTGGATGAATCTCCGATAGTATCCCGCTAACCCTAGGAAACTCCTGATCTCCGTTGGCGTCTTTGGTTGCTCCCAGTTGATAATGGCTTCCACCTTTGCTGGGTCTACCGAAACACCACTACTGTCAATGACGTGTCCAAGAAACTGCACCCTCTGCAACCAAAATTCACACTTTGAAAACTTCGCGTATAGCTTCTCCCTTCTTAATGCCTCCAAGGCAATCCTTAGATGTTCAGCATGTTCTTCCTCTGACACTGAATACACCAAGATATCATCGATGAATACTACCACGAACTTGTCCAAATACTGCTTGAACACTCTATTCATCACATCCATGAATGCCGCTGGTGCATTTGTCAGGCCAAATGACATAACCAGAAACTCGAAATGTCCATAACGAGTTCTGAATGCCGTCTTCGGGATATCCTCTCGTCTCACCCTTAGTTGATGATAGCCCGTCCTTAAATCGATCTTTGAAAAGTATTTCGCTCCCTTGAGTTGATCAAACAGATCGTCTATCCTGGGCAGCGGATACCTATTCTTAATCGTAACTTTATTCAACTCACGGTAGTTGATACAAAGCCTCATCGAGCCATCCTTCTTCTTTACGAACAGAACTGGCGCTCCCCATGGTGACACGCTCGGCCTGATATAACCCCTGTCTAACAGTTCCTGCAGTTGAACCATCAGTTCTTTCATCTCTACTGGTGTCATTCGGTAAGGCGCCTTAGATATCGGTGCCGTTCCAGGTACCAAGTCAATTGCAAATTCTATCTCCCTATCCGGTGGCAGTCCCGGAAGTTCATCTGGGAAGACATCAGTGAATTCCCTTACAACGGGTATCTGACTCAGTTCCCCCTCGACCCGTCGAGTATCTACCACGTGAGCCAAATAACCTATACAACCCTTCTTAAGCAATCTCTTCGCTTGCATCATCGTCAGACAACAAGATTGTCTCGGCGATTTACTACCATAGAACACCACCTTCGACTTAGCCGGAGTCTGCAGGTGTATGCACTTTTTCTTACAGTCAATGACCGCCCCGTGGCTCGTTAACCAATACATCCCCAGGATTACATCGAATTCTCCAAGACGAATCGGCAACAAGTCCACGTTAAGCTTAAACCCTCTCACATCAGCACAACAATTCTTATAAATGTAGTTTACGGGGATAATCTCTTTGTTCGCTACTTCTACATTCATTGGGTGTTCTAACAGTTCACTAGGCAATTTAAATCTTTGAGCAAATTCATCAGAAACAAAAGAACATGAAGCACCCGAATCAAATAGCACATAGGCATCTATGTTGTTGATTGGAATAATACCTGACACCACCTCTCTAGATGCCACAACATTTTGTACTGTCATGTTGAAGGTCCTTGCTGTTGGCTTATTTGGCTGGGCTGGTCCTCCACTGGTTGCCCTCGAGTTATTGCCCCTATTGTCGTTTCCGCCATCCATATGTCTCTTTCGGGGACATTCCTTGCTCCGATGTCCTATCTCTCCACAATTGAAGCAACCACCTTTCTTCGCCTTAGGACAATTGGGCGAGATATGCCCTTCCTGTCCACAGGTATAACAGACCATTTTCCCCTTCATACACTCTCCCGAGTGACCCTTTCCGCAATTCCCACATACCGGCGTTTTCTGCTGCGTGTTCCCTTTCTGCATTTCAGAATTGCTACCCCCACTGCTCCATGGACGCTTCCTGCTGTTGCTGCCACCACTGCTAACATTCACATTTCCTCCTTCTACCTTCTTCTTGTTCCTTTCCCGATTATATTTCGAAACCGCTTCACTCCCACCTTCAGCAATGAGAGATTTCTCCAACAAGGTTGAGAACGATGTAATTTGCAAAACCGCTACCTTGCTGTAGATCAACGGCTTTAATCCATTCTTAAATCTCCTGGCCTTCCTCACCTCCGTGTCCACCTGATGTGGGGCGAATCTAGCCAATTCATTGAATTTTGCAGCGTACTCCGACACTGACAAATTTTCTTGTTTCAATTCCAAAAACTTGATTTCCATTTTCGCCTGCGTACTCTCGGGAAAGTAATTCTCGAAAAACAACGTCTTGAAAGCTTCCCACGCCACGACTCCAGTTCCAGCTTTGTTCTGATTGGCTTCCCACCAGAAGTTAGCCTCACCTTTCATTAAGTAAGTAGCAAAAACTGTCTTCTGCTCCTCAGCGACTCTAGCAATGACAAAGGCCTTTTCAATCTCCTTTATCCATGATTGGGCCTCTATCGGGTTCGCTGTTCCTCTAAATTTCGGAGGCCCTACTGCCTTAAAGTCTTTAAAATTGGCTAAGTGGTTGCCTGTCTGGTTTCCTGTAGTAATGGTTTGATTTCGCAAGGCTTCTGCCATCATGTTCACAAAATCTTGCATTGGGTTTGGTGGAGTTTCCTCTACATTATTAACTGACTCTTCGATCCCATGATTTCGTAGGATTCGTCTGGGCGGCATTATCTGTTTAAGCAAACCCTAACACGTTACTTGGGCTTCCTTAAAACATAAGTATTCAGCATGTATATAATAATCACATGACTCTTGTGTGGGAGTTTTAGATTACCCAACCTCGGAAATTCTGCTTTCCCGATTAGTGATTTAAGTTACTAAGATACCGATTCAGTCTCACTGAATTAACATAATCATTGCATAAATGGTATATCAAGTAAAATTCTCAAGCACATACCATAATAATGCATCTATATTCATATACCGACTTAAGCGTCTTACACGTTTATCACAGGCATATTGTCATAATTGCTACCATCCCAATTAATATAACAAAAGGTGGGATTCACTTAAACCATTCTTTCCTACCTACATAATTGGGAAGTACATCCTACATACGAACTACCTCGCACCTTGCTGAGGTTAATACAAACTCTAGTAAATCAAATGATAGTACCAATAACACTGCTCAAGGCATAACCACCCACTTCTAACTATCCTCTAAGGGACACAACGTGAATGCAACTCAACGTTTGCTCTCGCTACTGGAGGGCAAATCCATCCATCTGGCGTCGAACTGCATCCAGACGATGTCTAAGGCTCGCTCCAAATCAACTATCTTCGCATCCTTAGCCTTTACCTCATCCTTCAATTGTCCTAACTGCAGCTCCCTTAGCAGCAGCCTCCCTCGCAACTCGGCTAACTCAGCCTGGGCCTCGTAAGCAGCGTCCTTGTACTGCTGTTCAGAAATCTGGTGGACGTGGTTCTGCCCCTCTAATTGATCAGCCTTTACCTCTAGCTCGGCGTTCCTTGCCAGCAGGTTTCCTATCACCTTAGGCTCTATGGGCTCCTAGTTAACTGAAAGGCTATCTTGACGCTCGTCCGACATCCTACAAACACCACACAAATAAATCAACATCAGTACCACAATAAAATATATTCATTGATGAAATGAAATGATATTTTATTCGGTACGACTAGAACTCTATGAATCTCCCCGACCCATCACCTACATACTCTATGTGAGTTTTCTACTAAGGTTATATCCTAGGTTTCTTGTTCCTAACGTTTATAACCTACAGCTCTGATACCAACCTGTGACACCCCCAAATCCAAGTTTCCAAACCTCGAATTCGGTGCTCACGATAATCGACGACAAACATACTATCTAACTAAATGCGGAATAATAAACATACATTGTTTATCGAATGGAAATAAAGTCTTACAATTCTGGTCCCAAGGTTCTTTAACCTTAACATAAAACGTACCCTTAATACAACAAAAGGTTCACCTAATCAAACAACATTCAATAATAACTAGTACATAGGCACTATCGGGCATCTATTCCTGCACCTTCCCTTTTCCTTTGTCTCCTCTAGACGTTTCTGCTTTAGCTAAAATAAAGATCATGATATAGCAAGGGTAAGCAACTAATTTGCTTAGCAAGTATATACACAAAGAGATATATCATGATAGAAGGAAATTTCGCTTTCAATGTTCAACAACAGTATAAGAGTGTGGAGGAGCATTGAATTAATAAACAACAGTTGAATATTCGAATAATTGAATGACAATTACTGAGTGGTTTGAAATAACCAAGGACGTTTTCCAAGGTTCTCAGCATGTAAGCTGGACCTCTTAAAAAGTATTGGTAATCGAGGGGATCAGCCTCTCATACCCCGTGATTTATGCATAAACACTTAATAACCAGCATTGATATCATGCCTTAAACAAGTTTATCCTTTTCTCAGCCAAGAGTTCTTACCACAACAATTTAATAAGAACAGCTTTTAAAATACCATTGTCTTAACCAATTTAGACATGCTGGATCTAGCTGATACAAATAGCATAGATCGGTCTCATAAACAATTCATACTTGAAAGAACTTTAATTAAATTTACAGTTCAATCATAATAGGGTAGGAATTCAATTGCACAATGTGCAAATCTCAATAATCAGTATAGATGTGAATAATCGACAATAATTATTCACTAACATGCTTCGAAAATAATAACTCGAGATTGAGTTAGGGAACTTGCAATAATGTAAGAAGTTTAGGGTTAGGAACTTTCCTGTTTGCTCAGCTACAAATAATTCTAGCTTTAACTAATTGGCCTTGAAGAACCTAACATTGATAATGTTGAGCTATCAATTAGTACTGCGTAGTTGTATACCGATACGCTTACTTATGCTATTTATTTAACAATTAAGCAATTCACATAGCACATATAAGTTAATAAACTATCATAAATCCTATAAGGCACTTTAATGGATCTCTAGGTTGATGGTTTAATTAATTAACCATGTTTCCCTTAAGTGATAATCACTTATTAACCTTTAAGCAATTTATTATAATTGTTAAATTAATTAACATTACTCTTTCTTAAGTAATATTCATTTATTAAACTCTTAAACAATTTGTTATGATTGTTTAATTAATGGGTTATTAAACTCTCTCTATTTTATCAACTCTATCTTCATTTAATTACTATTAAATAGTAATTAATTAATTATCTTTAGTTATTATTAATAGTAATTAATAACTAATTATATTCACTTATTATTTAATTATTACTTAAATAATAATCGAATTATAAATTTTTAATTGTCTTTAATTATTATTTAAGATTAAATAATAATTAATTAGGTTTGTTTATTATTTAAAGTTTAATCAAATAATAATTAATTAGTGAGTAACAATTATCTTTAGTTATTATAAAAAAAATAATTAATTAGTAAATATGAATTACCTTTAGTTATTATTTAATAATAAATAGTAACTAATTAAGTTTATTTATTATTTAAAGTTAATCAAATAATAATTAATTAATTAGTAAGTAATAATTATCTTTAGTTATTATTTAATAATAAATAATAGCTAATTAGATTTATTTATTATTTAAAGTTAATTAAATAATAAATAATTAGTTAGTAAATATGAATTATCTTTAGTTATTATTTAATAATAAATAATAACTAATTAGATTTATTTATTATTTAAGGTTAATCAAGTAATAAATAATTACTTAGTGAATAAGAATTATCTTTAGTTATTATTTGATAATAAATAATAACTAATTAGGTTTATTTATTATTTAAGGTTAATTAAATAATATTTGCAATTCTTAATTATCCTTAATCATTATTTAATAATAATTAAACAATAATTAATAAATATATTATATTCAGAAAATATAAGATTTAATGCACAAACTTAATTTGTACATTTACTAATTTTACAAAATTAATTAATAATATTTAAAACATTATTATTAATTAAAACTAATTCTGGATGGCATTCTTGTAATTATCGCGAAAATCGGGCGGAGGGGCAGTATGGTAATTTCCCGCGCCTGATCGCCGTCCGCGCATTGCGCGCGAGCTTCCCTGCCTGGCCCAAAACGGCGTTGTTTAGTGCACGCCTGTGCGACCCAACTTGAGTCTGGCGCGCCATGCGCGGCCAGGTGTGGTTCGGCTGAGCGCGGGGGGGCTTCCAGGCGGTTCCTTTCCCTTTTTTTTTCTTTTCACACCAAATGAGTTCTAATCACCATTAAACAAGTTTTAAATCTCCAAAATAAATTCCAAAAAATTTCCCCATGACCAAGAAAAATATTTCTAATATTACAATAAAATATTTATGACTTAAATCAATATTTTTCCTCAATAAATTTTGTACTCCAATAAATTATTGTACACATGTTTTAGCCCATCAAACCACTAAAACTTGCTACCAATCTTTTTAAACTCCAACATATTATTAATAAAACATACTCAATGATTATTTATCATCACCTAGGTTTTAAAATCATGAATTAAACATTCTTTTAGAGAAATGTAGATCTAACAAAATAAAACTTAGATCTATTCACACTTCATTCCTTCCATAAGCATCAAACAACAACCAAAAATTAATCCCACACACAACTAGGGTTTTAAAAGAAATGAAGATCCATACCTTGGTTTTAAAATCATGAGTTAAACAATCTTTTAGAAAAATGTAGATCTAACAAAAATAAAAACTTAGATCCATGAATACTCCTTTATACCACCAACCCCAATCAACACACATAAAAGTTTCCAACAAAATAGTGTGTAGAAATCATAATATAATACTAGCAACAAGAAACTAGGGTTTGAAGGAATGGAGTTTATACCTAGCTTTAATGGCTATGCGGATGGAGATGGCGTAAACACTTCAAGGTCTTCTTCTTCCTCTCACAAGACTTGCTCTTGCTTCTCTCTTCAAAACTCTCTCAAGCTCATAAACTCTCAACTTGGTGAATAATAAGTGAGCCAACCCTTGTTAACTTTGGTGAGGGGTCCTATTTATAGGAAAGTAGAGACCATGGGCAAAATAGTCATTAATCATGACTAGACAAGGGCAATTTGGTCAATTCATCAATAGTAGGAAGTTTCCTAGCAACTTCCTCAAGGGTATTTTAGTCCTTTCCCAACCTCTTTCAAGGTTAAAATAGTCTTTTCGCAAAATCTTAATTATCCATTAGTTATTACCCATTCTTCATTGGTTATTAGCCATTGGTTATTATCTTGCCATCATTACATTGGTTAAACACAATGGTTATTATCCCGCCATAATTACATTGGTTATTAACCACTTGGATATACAATGGTTATTGCCCCTTCATAATTACCTTGGTTATTAACCACTCTTGGCCATTTTAGTCATTACACACCAATTCCTACACTTGACTCACATATGGTTATTTCTTAGCCATAGTTATATCATACCTGCCAACACAAGTATAGACATAGCTTATACATCTCCCACCAATTAACCCAAGTTGGTTTAAATAGAACACAACGTTAACTCATTAAATTAAATTAGATTTAATTAATAAGGATGTTCAAAATTCACGGGCATTACATCCCTCCCCCCTTATAAAAATTCCGTCCTCGGAATTGCAAAAATTCGGTTACTCAAATAACTGAGGGTAATTTGCTCTCATCTTCTCTTTGAGTTCCCACGTGGCTTCTTCCATCGCGTGATTCCTCCAGAGTACTTTAACCGAATGAATGGTTTTATTCCTCAGCGTTTGCTCCTTCCTATCAAGTATTTGGACAGGAATCTCCTCGTACGATAAGTCCTTTTCGACTTGAATTGGCTCATAGGAGATGACATGCTTGTAATCTGGCTTATACGGATGCAACACTGATACATGAAACACGTTATGAATGTGCTCAAGTTTAGGAGGTAATGCTACCTCGTACGCCACTTCGCCTACTCTCCTTAATATTTCAAAAGGTCCTATGAATCTAGGGCTCAGCTTGCCCTTCTTCCCCAAAGCGGATCTTCCCTTTCGAGGGAGATACCTTCAAAAATACATAGCTGCCAACTGCAAAGTCTCGCTTCTGACGATGTAAGTCGGCATACTTCTTCTGACGATCCTGGGCCGCTACTAACCGCTGCCTTATTACTTTAATGATTTCCACGGTTTGTTGTACCAATTCTGGTCCCAACAATCTCCGTTCACCAACTTCATCCCAACACAACGGCGTTCGACACTTCCTCCTTCCATATAATGCTTCGTACGGTGGCATACCAATGCTAGCGTGGGTAACTATTGTTGCAAGCGAACTCTACCAAGGGCAAATGATCGTCCCAGCTGCCACCTAAGTCCATCACAACTGCCCGGAGCATGTCCTCTAAGGTCTGAATAGTTCGCTCGCTCTGACCATCGGTCTGAGGATGATACGCCGTACTCATTCTCAACTGTGTTCCCAGTCTCTCCTGTAGGCTTCTCCAAAAATTTGACGTGAAAGCGCGGATCTCTGTCAGATACAATAGAAACCGACACCCCATGTCGCGATACTATCTCCTTTACGTAGAGTTTCGCCAACTGCTCCAATTTGTACCTGATCTTGATCGGTAGAAAATGGGCAGACTTGGTCAACCGATCTACGATCACCCAGATGGCGTCTAGACCCTTTTGTGTTGTCGGGAGTCCTACCACAAAATCCATAGTGATGTGCTCCCACTTCCACTCGGGAATCTCTAAGGGTTGCAACAATCCGCTCGGCCGTTGGTGCTCTGCCTTGACCCTCTGACAAGTTAAACACCGGCTGACGAATTCCGCAACTTCCCCTTTCAAATGCGGCCACCAATAATGTTGACGAAGATCTTGATACATCTTGGTGCTACCCGGATGTACCGAAAATCTCGTATTATGGGCCTCCTGCAATATTTCTTCCCTTAGGTCTGGTACATAGGGTATCCAGATCAACAAAATACCATCTTTTGACAAAACCTTAAGAACTTAGCATATTATCATAACAAAGTTTTTCAAAATTTTTAGAGTAACAAAAGTAGACAAAAATGCCCTTTTTTGAAACTGATATGTAACAGTTTTCTTTCTTTTTTTTACTCAACAGACTGTTCTTGCTAAAACAGTTGCCATTTCATGCTCGGTTAATATATTTGAGTTCTACCACTTGGGTTTAGGGGGTGTTTGATAAAAATTGAATGAATCTAAATCTGAATCTGAATGAGCTGAATCTGAATCTGAATGAAAAAAGTTGTTTGATAATTAACTTGTCTGAAACATCTGAATGACATAATTTTATTATTTTACCCCTCTAAAAAAATTTAAAATTGTTGTAAAATTATTTAATATTACTTAATATAATAGTTAATATTTTTTTAAAAAAATTTAATTTAAAAAAAAAATTTACTCATTCAGCTGCTCATTCAGCCAAAAAAATCTGACTTAGCCATTCAGCTCAACCATCTGACCGATTCAGCCATTCAGACCAAAACAAACGCACTTACCGATTCAGCCATTCAGTCATTCAGCTCCATTTAGCTCTAAACAAACACCCCCTTAATAATTAACTTACATAACTAATACCAAATGGTAGATTCCAAATGGTAACCATGCAAAGTGAAAGAAAACTAGGGTTTTCTAACCTTTTTTAGAACAAACTAGATTTCTTTTCTTTTCTTGACAAACAAATCTACACCCAAAATTATAAAATCTATACATAACATATAATAAAACATGTAGAATAAAGATTTTATAGTTTGGAATCATAAGCCCATGATTTATTTTAAAACAACCACAAACATATCCATAGATTTACTTAAGGTTTGAGTTTTAGGAAACTTTTAAACCTTGTGTGGATGTTATTTTTTCTCCTTCTTCTAAGGTATGCTATGGAGCTTGAAGATACACAAATCCTCCTCTCCTTCTCTTCTTTAAAGTGCACGACAGCCCCCTCTCTTCCTTTTTATTTTCTCTTTCTAACTTTTCTTAAGCTAACTTGGAGAGAAATGAAACAAGAAGTAAACTTTTGATAATTATTGAATATGTATAAATATACCATATGTATATCTATATTAGATCTCCCAACAAATCTTCTTTCTCATATCTTGCTTTACTTGCACATCTTATAAAAATAAGTGGCTAAATAATATGGAGACACATGGTTAGAGTTGGTAAGAGTTGTTGAAGAAAAAACATTACATCACATGCTCATTTACTCACTCCTTGTCTGGATACTTCCTCCTTCTTTTCCCCAAATTTTTATTTTTGTTTATTTGTCAAATTTGCTTAATCAAATGACTTAAAGGTCCCTCCCAAGTTGGGCTAAGTTTTGGCCTCCTATTTAATTCATTTGGGCTTTCTAATTTAATTCATTTGGGCCATGTGGATCTGCACCAAAACAATTTGGTTTGGCATAAATTCTCAAAGAATACTTGAATTTTCATAAACATTTGTCTAGCTGAATCCAATAGTTTAGACATATACCAATAATTCGAACATCAATCGAAATATTTGTCTAGCCATTTTAATTGGCATTGACTTTTCTTTAACTAGTTCAAAATTCTGAAAATCATTTTATGACGTCATGATTCCGTACTGTCTTTACAGTCCGTTGAGGATTCTGCCATTTTGTGACTTTGACATACTACATCATACCATAGTGGGCTAACGATTCTTAGATCACATCCAACACTAGGTTAATCTATACTGATGACTCCATCATTTATCATCTCTGCACTAAATGCATTAATGATATAAAAATACATTTTGATAATTTCAAATCATTTTGATAATTTCAAATCATTTTGCCTAGCTGAAATAATTAACATAGAAATATGAATCATAGGACCTTTTTAAAACTTGTTGGTTCAAAAATTGATCCAACATATTTTTCGAAAACACAAAAGTGCAATTATCAGCACGATGTCAATAAATTCGAAATCTAGCAAAGCTAGAAGATTTGGAATACCTACCCTTCCTCCATCAACTCCAATTTTTTTTCACTGCTCCATTACTTAATCATTCTATCATCACCAATGTTCATCATATTGTAAATTCTTAGTTCACAATCTAAACCCTTTCTATACCCCAATACAGTTCATCAAACTTATTCCACAATAATATGAGTTTAGGAACTTGTCCTAGCAATACATAGTCCAAGAACAGATCAAGGACTGTCCACACGCTTAGGGGTTTAAAAACATACCATATGATTATAAGTCACAAACTTACCATAAGTATGAGTTTTTAGAACTCGCACATAATCTTATATTCACTAACTATCAAATATAATATGAGAAAAGAATCACCTTCTGGTCATATGTATATCGATAGCGCGACACTATCATTTCAATGATTATCAATATAGGAAGTTAAATGGTTGTCAAACCAAATACAATCCCCTACCCATACAAGGAATTGGTCAACTTGGCCACTAATCAATATAGGAAGCTAAGCAGTTGTTAAACCAAGGACAAATCCCTTACCCATACAAGAAATTGTTCAACTCAACCACTATATCGATTTAGGAAGCTAAGTGGTTCTCAAACCAAGCACAAATTCTCCGCCCATACAAGGAATCGTATAACTCAGCCACTAACATGAGTCCTCAATTGAAAACCCACATAATCTTAATCCTATCTTGCTCTTTGAATACGAACTTTCAATTCGTATCCCATCATTTATAACTCCTTCTGAGTTTTATCTTCGTACTATCTTCTAGTACCTTTTTTGTACAACAATTCTGCTATAAAGTTTTCAATCATTCGATTGATCATCTATCATTCCATGTCTTAATCAGATCACGTTGTGATCTTTCTTATAATCGTGTTATATTATGATTCTTTTCTATCTCATGAACGTTTTGTTTTACGATCTTCTTAACTTTCCCTTTAATCATGTTATATTATGATTTCCTTTATGCCTTTAGTCTTATAGACTTTGTCTATTCATCATTACTCGTCATCTTTATTATCAGAGTCGAGTAACTCCGGATTCTTATCTTTATAACTCTTTAAGATTCTTCTTTGAATCTTCTTTATCTTCTTCTAATCGTAATAATGAATTTTCTAAATTCATCTTTTAACAAACTCGATTTGAGTTTATTTCTTATCATTTTTTACATTCTATTCAGGATACTGGATTTTAAAATTCAGCTTACTGGATTAATAAATTCGGTTTACTGGATTACCGAATACAGTTTGCTGGATTAACGAATACAGTTTGGTGGATTACCGAATACAGTTTGCTGGATTAACGAATACAGTTTGCTGAATTAACAAATTCAGCTTACTATATTAATTCTCAAAACTTATCTATCTTTTTTTTTCTTTAATTAATAATGAATTTTTCAAATTCATCTCTTAATACTTTAAACCCTATTTGAGTTTATTCCTTATCTTCCTCTCTACGGTTATAACCTAAGGTACTCTTACCTAAGGTTTATAACCTATTAGCTCTGATACCAACTTATAATGCCCCCAAATCCTGGTCCTTAGAACCTCAAACCTGGTGCGTCACGATACATCATTTTCACATACATTCTATAAACTAATGCGGAATATATAAACATACATTGTTTATTCAAATGATTCTACAACATTTCCCAATGTCTACAATCTTAATTAATACATACCTTCAATAACTAAAATGGTTTACAATAATCATTTGCATATGATAACAAAATAGTTAAATGTTCATATGGAACTATTCTCCAACTTTGCCTTTGACTTTATCCTTCTTGGAACACTCGGCTTAACTGAAATATTTGAAAGTAGTATGCACACAAGCCAATCATATTTGATATGATGTAGCATATACTTTGTAATCTTATTCGGTTATTAAAGGCATTTCACATTATCTACATGGTGCTGTTATATTAAATGTGATAAACCCATAGTTTTGAGCAATGTTTATAGAATCATGATGGTGATCATGCTAATGAGATCTAAATTCTAGATAATTCACAAACTAAAATCGTTCCTAATCGATGGATTACTAAAAAGGGGATTAGTGAATCCGGATAGATTAGTACATACGTAGTTTGCTCTTATGAAGAAGATGGTTGATCTCATAATAATCATTTGTGTGGAGACACTAAAGCAAATATGTAGGTGCTTATTGGAGAATAAGTACACTGAACGTGGCTCGCTAAGGAATATCTAATGGAGTTTTACTCGCCTGTCAATAGGAATTCCTCTAGTGATAGTAGTACAAGTGATCCTTGGACTTGAGATCATCATAGTATCTTGTGTGTGATGAGTTATACTTTGACATGTCCCTTAAGACCCTTAGGGTATATCAAAGGGTATGATTGGGTATAATAAGTTATACATGGAGATAAGTGAATGATCAACAAAGAATCTACCACTTCTAGTAAAAGGAGAGAATGTCCTATGTGATTCGATAAATGACGACTCAGAAGTCTTTGGCCAAAGTAGAATGAAATTAGAAAGGAGTTTCTAATTCGCATTAATCAGAGTTGTGCATTTGAGAATCGAAATACATATAATTAAATAAAATAAGATTTGACAGTAATTCCATGTCTTATATTTAATTGGGAGATTGTATGGTAGAAGGATTGAATTGTACAATAACTATTCACTGAAAGGTTCTTTTGTGATTAATGTTGAAATCTATATTATCTGAAAAGTCGTAGATCGCTAAGGGGCTTACCCTTATTGTAGAATAAATATTATTTATTTAAATAAATTAAATAGTTTAATTTATTTATTTAAATAAGATTAGAATTGTTATAATTGATTTATTCATAACCGGTTTAATATGGAGAACCTAAAGGGTCACACCGCAAAAGGAAAATATTTATTTAAAAAGTAAATGATATAATCGTAATAATAAGTTAAGTGTATTTAATTTAATCTAGGGAGATAGAATAAATTTAAAAGCTTAATATTTATTATTTAATATTTTGGAAATATTAAATATAAATTAATAAGAGGAGTCTTATTATTATTATTATTACCATTACTATTATTTAATTCCTAATAGGGATTGGGAATTAATTAATAGAAGTACTCTCTCATAAATTCCTAATTGGATTACGAGTTTAATTAAGTAAAGGAGTTTAATTAAAATAAAAACCCTAATCCTAAATAGTTTAGGAGGGTTCCCTATATCTATAAATAAGAGGAGTCTTATCATGATTTAGGGTTAGACAGTTACACACTCTTCCATAAGAATTGGACAGAGAGAGTACTTATAATTTATATAGAGATAGAAACTAGGGTTTTGCCAACACCCATCTTCTTGAACAACTATTATTCCTTGGTGGATCACCTCTAGAGACCAAACACTTGGATGGCTAACGTTGATCAAAGAAAGGAATTTAATCAGTGAAATTTAAGGAGAACGCGAAGCAATTGGAGGTAAACTTGTACCTGAGGAAACTTTGATTCATGAGGGTATAGTTTTATATCTCTATCTCTTTCGTTTAATTGATAATTGATCACAAGGATGATCATGGTGATGGTTTGTATGAAAAATTTTAAAATCCGTTTTATTGCGCTTCCGCACTATTTATGTAATTTAATTGCATGTTCGCGCTATATACAAACCTAACAGTGGCATCAGAGCCTAATTTTGTGCTAATTATAAATTATTATGATTCGATGTATGTATGAGTATGCGATTAGATTGATTTTCTGGGCAACGAAAAAAAATTTCGAAGTCTGCTACGCGGCGCGGCCGCGCCGCTTTCAGTTCATTCTGGAGCGCGGTCGCGCCCGAACCCAGAATCGTTTCTGGGGGCGCAGCGCGGCCGCGCCGCTCCTAGTTCAATTTGGAGCGCGGCCGCGCCGGTCTGCAGATTTTGAAATTTTTTTATTTTGATTTTATTTATTTTCAATTAAGATAAAAGGTTTATTTTCAATTGGAATATAATTAAAATTAAAAGTTTTATTTGAACTTGGAATTGGATTCTACGTTAACTAGAATAAATGAGTTTATTCACATATGGAATAGGATTCCATGTTTCCTAGAATAAAGGAGTTTATTCACATATGGAATATGATTCCATGTTTTCTTAAAAATAAAGATGTTTATTTTGATAAGGAATAGGATTCAACATATTTTATTTTTCAACAATTTTAAGTTAAAATAAAAGAGTTTGTTTTGAACTTGAAATTGGATTCCATGTTAATTGAAATAAAAGAGTTTATTTTGATTTGGAATTTGATTAAAAATAAAGGACTTTATTTTTATTCAAAATTTGATAAAATAAAATAAATTAGTTTATTATGATTTAAATTTTGATTAAAATAAAGGAGTTTATTTTTGTTTCAAAATTGGATTTCTAGTAAACTTTTAATTGCCCATTAAATGATATCAATGCATATATGGAATGGTTTTATTATTCATGAGATGAATGTTATTTATTGATGCATATAGTGATATGTATGATAATAAATAGGGACTGATTATGAACTATTGACCAATGTGTGATTGGAATTATTTTAGAAGATGCTTGAATGAATGGGTTTTTATAAATGGGGTCTGCGTACCTTGTCTTCTCTAGTTTTTCTTGATGTAAATTCTATCTTCCTCCTATGTACCTCTCCTTGACTGCTGATCAAGGTTTCTATTTATTGTAAATAGTTTATGTAATAGGTTTAGTTAAAATTACTTGAAGAATTGGAGACAAAGGAGCAAGGAGCGCTTGAAGACCCGTTTGTAATGGAACCCGGGTTTAAATGTAATAGTTATATTTAAATTTTGTTCTTGCACCCTAGGTTTGACCTTTTAGTTCACTTGGTGGCTCTAGTGAACCAAACTAGAATAAAAGTCCATAATCAATCCGGGTAGAATATAGTATTCTATATGTGCATGCTTACTATGTATATATTATATATTATACAGCATGCTTCGCATGTTAAATAATATGACGCGTATTTTATATATATATGTGCATGCGCGCTAAACAAGATGAGACAAATAATAACAAACCCCTCAAAGAAATTATTTTAAGTTCTAAGCGTTCAAAGATATTTGGAATATCGAACGTCGCCTTCTAGCATGGTAAATCAATAGAGTATTAAATATTTAATATGAGTTTGTTGTGTCACCACAAGGCAAGTATTAAATATTTAAGATGTTGCATTATCACATTTGATGTTTATTAAGGAATTGAACATTACTGTTTTGTTGTGTCACCACAAGGACGGTATTTTTCTCTTTACATATATGGAAGTGCTAGGTTGGACTTAACTTGGATAATTTTAATTCGGATGTGTCACCACTTGATCAAAATAATCTAAGAGGCAAAATACAAGGAGTTACATAGTGATGTAATTGACAATAGTTGTCTACCTATTTATTTATATATCATTTGTTGTGTCACCACAAGGCTATATACATTTGAAGTGGGATCCTTATTCTCACTAACAAATCTTTAATTAGAATTGTCGAACTATATATTGAGGGTAATATAGTTTGATGAAAATAATGAGGTACCAATTTAAAATAAAGACCTAATTTATTTTGGTAATTAAGAAAGGAATGTATGCTAAAATGTTGTTATATTACAAATTCATTTACAGAATTTTACAATGTCTAATTTACTATCACTGCGGAGCATATTAGATGCTAATTAACCAGACCAAATTAAAAGGACTGGTTAAAGAATTTGAGAATAGTTCTCAAGGCTGAAAAGTTATCTTATGTCCTTAATATGCCTATCCTTGCAATGGTTGCAGACAATGCCTCAGAGGAAGAGATTGATACTTTTAGAAAGTAGCAAGATGATGCACAGTTGGCTCAATGCATCATGCTCGCATCCATCAGTAACGAGCTTCAGCGTCAGCATGAAACTATGGATGCTCCTACTGTACTCCGGCACCTTCAAGGAGTTGAATGGTGAGGAAAGTAGGACTATTAGATATCAGATATCTAAGGAGCTTTTCCGATCTAGAATGACCGATGGCACTACGGTACATACATATGTCCTAAAATGATCAATCTGATTGAACAATTGGGACAACTGGTTTTAATGGATGGAGAGTTGATCCAAGATTTGATCTTGCAATCACTTCCGGACTCTTTCTCATAAATTGTTGTGAATTTCCACATGAACAAGCTATATGTCAGCCTTCCTGAGTTGCTTAAACATGTTGAAAACTGTAAAGAGTCACTTTTTAATCAAGAAAGACCAAGTCTTACTGGTAGATGATTCTTTCAGGAAGCAGAAGAGGGACAAAGGATCTTCTTAAAAGAAGAACAATTCAGAGAAGGTATAAATAAAGGCAATAACTAAGGATACTAAGAACAAGACTGATGCAGATAGCAAAGGAGTTTGCTTCCGCTGCAATAAGCCTGGATACTAGAAAGGAAACTGTACGAAGAATCTTATAGAAGCTAACCAGAAGAAGCTTAGTGAAGCTTCGGTAACAGATATAAGTTTGTTCATGATTAAAAATAAATCTTTCTGTAAGTCAAGGTTCTACTTGGGTATTGGATACCGGCTGTAGTTCTCACGTATGCAATCCAATGCAGAGACTAAGTATAAGTAGAAAGCTAAACAAAGAGTAATTAATCTTATGTGTGGGAATGGAGCAAAGGTTGCTGCATTAACCATAGGAACTTATAGTTTAGCATTGCCTGCGGGCAAGTCTATTAAGTTAATAAGTTGTTATTGTGTTCTAGTTCTCATTAGAAACATTAGAACTTTCGTTGTTGGACAAAGAAGGTTCTGGTATTATATTTAAGAACAATTGTTGTTCTATTTATAATGATAATGTTTTGTTTGAAACTGGAAGAATACTTGATAGACTTTATATACTTGATGTGACACCCCCAAATCTGGGTACTCAATTCCCCCTGATTTGGTGTTCACTATCCCATTCATTCACATCTAACTACCCATAATTAAGCAATTAAAATAAACTTAATTAATCATCTCCCAAACCGGGTTACATCAATAATTAAAAACCCAGGTCACCACAACCTTAATACATCAAATGCGGAATAAAAATATAGTCTAAAACAAGTCTGGTACAAATGTTCATCAATTAAATAATAAATCTAGAACTATTTCTGCATCTTGCCCTTGCCCTTACTGGTGGACGGCTCGTCCTGCTTCTCGGGCTTAGCTGAAATGTTTAGTGCAAGAGTGAGCAAACAATTGCCCACAAGAATGATAACAATAACTTTTAATTGAAATAAAGTTCAAATGAGAAGCAATGATTTTCTGAAGTTAATCAATTAGTAATCAAAGTTTCAATATATCTGAGGGTCTCAAGACCTCGAACTATGTCCTAGGTTAACAAGTATTTTTTTTACCGTAACCTTTAACAGTCTTAAAGACTATAAATGGACCTTCATCTCGTACTCAGGGGAATCAGCCCTTTGTACAATGTATTGTGCACAACCATTTTAATGCTAAGCGTAATAATCCCCTATGTTAGGGTTGTTCATCTCAGTTTATTATAAGAGTCCTTACCAAAAGGAACTTGGCTTGGAACAAGTTTAGATAATCTAAGTTTTTTTGAAACACTCATCAACTAAGGACTAGCTGAATCAATAATGGTTTGCTAGTCTAGTTCTTCAGTAAAGTTTGTATTCGAAGTTTGAATGATAATCAAAGACTGAATGAATAATATCTGTAACAAAATATAATTACTCAACATGATATCAGCCTTGCTTGAATAACAATAAGCTAAGGTTAATTAATTCACTCAAAGGAAGTAAACTTGTTGAAATAATAACAAGCTTAAGAAATAAATAACTTGCTGTAATAATTTAACAAGTTTAAAGAAAGAAAACTTGCCTCAAGCGTAGATTACAAATTAAATAATTCATGATCCTTAAATCAACCTATACAATTAATTATAAAATGGTAACATAAATTAGTTACAAAATTTATAATCACTTTAGGTTCCTTTTACCTAATTATAGTATCTCATTTAGCATACTTTAGACAACAAATGCTAACTAAATAATTATCATGGCAATACATTAATCACTTAATATATATATATATATATATATATATATATATATATATATATATTTAACAGGACTTAATTAGAGCATGAAACACCTTAGCAAAACAATCAAAACAATTTAATAATTTTTTTTTTTAAAAATATATTTTTTTTATACTGTTCCCTCGCTGGGGCGAGGAAATCCTATACAAAAACGCTCGCCGGGGCGAGGATTCCCTTTGTAAATTTCTCGCCGGGGCGAGAGACTCGACTGTCATCTCCTACAGTCGCGAACCAGTGAAAACTTAGGCCAATTTTTGGTCAAATTTTCCGAATTCTACCATCCAGTACACAAACTAAATATACCCAGACATCATATATGCTAGAAAACAATTACCCAACATGTTTCTAATCAATTTAACAATTATAGAACACAAATTAAACCAATTAAAGCAAGAAATTCCACTGTTTTATAAAATAACTATGTTTTTGCCATTTTCATAAAACAAAGCTCTGTAAAACTAAAATTAAATTCTAAAATATATTTTCATGAATTAAAACCTTCAAATAGAGTTTTAATCATCATATAAACATCACGTAATCATCTAATTCACATAGCTATCAATTATAATCAAAAAAAATCACATATTAAGCCAATGAATATTTTTACAGAGAACCAAATATTAAAATACAGAGAAGAGTATTATACCTTCTATTTGATTAAAAGAGAAGCTTGATTAACACTCTCCTAGCTTGAACTTCTACCTTCAATATTTTCTTTTTAAAATTCTCAAACTCTCTTCTTTCTCAAATTTCACAGAACTCTCTCTTTTTTCAAAACTCTCTTCTTTCTCTTTTCTCTCTGTTCTTCTCTTTTCTTTTCTTTCAACTGACGTACTTTTACAAAATAAAAACTGATGATTTTAAAAAAAATAAAAACTGTTGTTTTAAATAATAATAACGTATAATCCTTAAATTGAATCATCAGTTAAGATTTTCAAAAGCCATAAGGCTTTGTTTGGTAAACACTAATAAAAATAACCTATTATTCTTATGTCTTGTTTGGTAAAACACAATTAAAATAACTCATTTTTCCAACCAAAGGTCATAAGGCCTAGTTTGGAAAAACTAAATTAAAACTCCTTTCATTTATTTTAATAAAACATTATAACATATAGTTTTAAATGTCACACATTTAATTTAATTGAACTTATTATTATTAAATAAATTCAATTAAATATAACTAACTCAAATAATAATTTTATTTAACAAAAACACCAAATAAATTATATTATTCAAATAAATTATTTATTAACATAAATCATTTATTCAAATAATTCTTTTCATCATCTAATTTAATTATTAAATTAAATTAGAATAATCATCACAAATCATATTCAAGTAACAATTAACACAATTAACTCAACATAAACTTATTTCACAATAGCTTAATAAATCATCTATTAACTCAATAAATTAACAAAAATATTTATACAACTCAATAAATATTTTTATTAATTCTCAAAAATTGCATTCGTTACATCTTTCCCTCCTTAAAAGGATTCTGTCCCCAGAATCACAACGCAATTAAACTCGTCTGTTACACTTGACTTACATGAAAAACATTTTGCAAATTGAACAAACTAATAAAAGAAAAGGAGATGGTCATTCAAAGAGTTGAATGTGTGTGTTTGATAAAATGCAAGTCTGAATCATTTGAAATGTTCAAAGAATTCAGAAGTGAAACATATTGACAAAGTATTAAGATTCTTTGATCAGATCGAGGAAGGAATACTTGTACAATAAGTTTCTAGATCATCTCAAAATGGTATTTTTCTCATAATGGACACCTTCTGATACGCAATAATTGATTGGTGTATCTAAAAGGAGAAATTGTACCTTGTTGGACATGGTGTAGTCCATAATAATTTTTACCAATATTCTAGTATCCATCTAGGGTTATGCCCTAGAAACGACTGCATATCTACAAAAATAAGGTAACCTCAAAAATCCGAGACCAAGACTCCATAAAGGTTATAGATAGGAATGATTCCTACTCTTAAGTATGTTAAGATAAGGGGTTGTCCAGCTTATGTGAAAAGGTTTCAAAGATAAGTTTGGGACAAAATCTGACAAGTGCAGACTTGTGGGATATCTTAAAGAAAGTTTAGGGCATTATTACTATAATCCTACATGTTGCCTTCTTAGATAAAGGTGTTTATCATTGAAGGAGCTAGTGGGAGGGTAATAGATCTTGAAGGAGTTCAAGAACCACAAAGCACTTTAAGTCGAACTGAGAAACCTGTAAATAGACCTATTGTACCACAACCGAATCATAAATCTGAAAGAGTACCTAAGATACCTGGGAGGTATGGATTCATCATAGAGGATGATGATGAGGTACGCATCATAGAAGATGATGATCCAGTTATATACGATGAGACTATGAGTAGAAGACACTCAGAGAAATGGCAGATGGCCATGAAATCCGAAATGGACTCCATGTATGAGAACCAAGTATAGACTCTGGTTACTCCACAAAAGGGCATAGTGCCTAGAGGGTGAATATGGGTATTTGAGAGAAAGATTGGGGCAAATGGCAAGGTGGAGACCTATAAGACCAGACATGTTTAAAAGTTTTTTTAAGTCAAGGAGTTGACTGTGATAAAACCTTATTACCGGGTAATGCTCAAGTCCATTTGGATTTTACTTGCGAATGCAGCTTATTACGAAATCTGGCAAAATGGATGTGGAGACGCCCTTCCTCAATGAAGACTTGAGGAGAATGTATGTATAATATACCTAGAGGATTAAAAAAAAATGATGTTGTTAGTCCGAAAGCGTCCAAGCGACACCACACTATAATGATGTTGCTTGATTACCCTCATTGAAGTTCTCTATTTTAATTCTGTCTATTATAAATATCGAGGACTATGTTTGTTTTAAGTTTGGGGGTGTGTGTGTGGTAGTCAAATTTAAGTTTGGGGGTAGTACTTCGTATTTGCGTATTTATGTGTTTAATTTAGTTTTTGTGTGATTTAAGTATGTTTTTCTAAGATTTCAAAAAAAAAAAAATTATTTTTAGGATGTGTCCCTTGAGCATTGTTTTAATTTGATTTGAACTATAATCCAGGGTCTACGATAAGGGCTTGTTTGAAGAAATTCTAACTCATGAGAAGTAGACAATTGTTGCTTAGTCTTTGTGCTTATCGTTTATTGGTTATTATTTTGCTTATGCGTCCTTTCACTTTCATGCACTTACCCATGAGTATTAAGCTAGTTGTATGCTTAGAGAAGGCTTTTATAACCGAATGCTTGTGAAAAATATCTATAAACTCTAGAACTCGTTTAAACATCACTCGAACCAAGGTGTCCAAATTTGTTATGTTTGAATTGATGGTCATGTGGTGAGTTGAGATGGAGCGTAAAACGCACTCACTCATGGACACATGCGTAGGAGAGATAGAGCGTAAAACGCACTCTCTAATAATTGTGATAAAAAAAAAATTGTTTATAGCAAATTTTGCATGGGGTTGAGGTTGAGCGTAAAACGCACTCGCCCATATGAGCGTGCTTAAGGATTGAGATGGAGCATAAAATGCACTCACCTAGAGCCCTTGGTTCTCAAAATTATTGGAATTGTGAGTTGTACACCTTTGTATTGAGTGATGTGTTAAGCATGTTGTTTTGGGGTTTATTTTGATTATTTCATAAGGTAATGTGGTTGCATAGTTTCATTTGAGCTTGATTGGTTTAGTGCTAGTGGGTACTCACACACACACATACGGAAGAGGCCTTAAGCAAAGTATGACTAGCTAACTGAAATTTTAGACTTGCTTCGCTTTGTTTGTTCTCTTGAGTTCTATGTGTTGATGCCTTTGAAACCATTGTCGGCTTATTAATTTATTGCTCAATTTAGGTTATATTAGAAGTTTTTGAATTGTTTAGTTTAGGTTTGTTTTGCTTGAGGACAAGCAAAGATTTAAGTTTGGGGGTATTTGATGAGTGTGTTTTATACACACAATTTGGGTACTTTTGGCCTTGATAATTTGTAAGTCTTTAGGTATTTTATGTGGTTTTTATGTATTTTTATCTTATTTCTACATAAATTAGTTTTTAGTTATTTTTACATGTTTTATGTTGCTTTGATGCATTTTCATTATGTTTGTAGGAATTGAAATAAATACCGCTCGGATCGTTGTTTGGATTGACTCAATGTTCGTGCCTGGACGTCTGTGCCCGAATGGTAGTATGATGGAAATTTGTGCTTGGTGACGCTCGGTGCTTAATTTGATAATATTTGGTAGTTGGGCGTGCACAGCATCGGGAAGCGTGCACGGCGTCGGCATCGGCCAAGCCACGAGGGCATGCCCATGCCTTGATATCCGTGCCCGAATGATAATACAGTGAAAAGTTGTGTATGACGATGTTAGGCATTAAATTTGATGACATTTGGAAGTTGTGCGTGCACGGCGTTGAATTGTGTGCACGGCGTCGGACGGCGTGCCGCACGGCATTGGCACTGGGCACTGAAACTCGGCAGGCGCCGGCGTGCGGGCGCACGGCGTGGGCATGCGGGCGCGCGCTGACACTCGGCAGCATGGGTGCGGGCGGACTCGGCAGCCTCAGCAGCGCATGGCTCGGCGGGCGGAGCGGCATGCAGGCGCATGGGCGCGGGCGCACGCCTGGGCGTGCGGGCGCACGGCGCGGCACTCGGCTTACGGGGGCAGCCAGCGTGCGGCATGCTGGGCGCCAGAAGTGCGACAGGCGCATGGGCGCGGGCGCACGGCGCGACACTCGACAGACAGGGGCAGCCAGCGTGCGGCATGTTGGGCGCCAGACGTGCGGCAGGGGCATGGGCGCGGGCGCGCGGCGCATGGGCGTGCGGCAGCCAGCACGCCAAACGTGTGGCAGTCAGCTGGGCAAGCAGGGCCCCGGGCGCGCGCGCACCAGGCAGCGTGTCGTCGCACAACGTCGTGCTGAGTGCGATCTGAGCTCCATTTTGTCCGATTTTTGCTAGGGTTTCTTGATGGAGGCTATATATAATCTCCTCTAAGTTTCATATAAGATAACTAGGGATTGGGAGGCTAGACTAAAACATCAAAATAGAGAGAAAAAGTGCTGCAATACAAGGAAAACTCAGCAAAAGCCAAAGAACCAAGAAGGAAAGCCTTGTCAAAGGGATATCTAGAGAGAGGGAGGCTACAAAATACATCAACCAACAGAGCTCAAGGCTGCAAATCAAGCTGAATCAAGCCAAAAGCCAAGGAACTCAGTCAAGAAGAATTGCAAGGCGAAGGAGGAGAGCTAGAAACCAACAGCAACCAAAGGAACACCAGCTGAATAGCTTCAAAAGTGGTTTCATTTCTAGATTTCCATCTCCTTTGTAATTCGAATTTGACAATGTATTAATTGAAAATGATGTTTATTGTAGCTATCATGAACTAACCTTCTATTCTAAGATTGCAATGGAACCCAACACTTAATGTGAATTGAATTCTCTCTCTATTGATTTTAGTTATGCATGTTTGAATTGATTATCATAACCTTTGCTTCTTGATTAATTGCTTGGCCCGTAATTACCTTGGGAACCTATATGAACTTGACGAACGAATTATAGGTTAAGACCTAGTTATGATAACATGCGAGAGTATATATTGTTGTGGGTTATTAATCGGATTAAGTGACGTGTGTCTTATTAATTATCTGCAATAATAGGCATCTTGATAGTAGTTGGGATAGAAATATACCTAATTACCGCATGCAACCAATTGAGAATCTAGTCTTAATGACTTCCGATGTGAAAGTTGGTAATTGAAGGGAGGATTAATTAGATTTGGTGACACGTGTCTATTAATCATTCCTGAAATTAGTCTCTTGATAGTGTATAGGATAGACATATACCTATGCACCGCCTAGGAAGATTCGTGATTGACCATCGACAGAGGCTCTTATGTAGTTTTGACTTCTCGGCTGTCAATTCGTATGCTATAACTGATTGAAAAGAGAGAGTTAGGAGATTCAAATGACGTGTTGGGGGAAATTGTAATCTTAGACCTTTCTATCTTGATATTTTACCGCATTTTACTCATTATTTAACTTGTGAACTCAACCAATCAACAAACAATCAAACCTTCATCGTTTAAATTAGATCAAATTGATATACGATTAGTTCTTGGTTATTATTTGTCATAATTCCCTGTGGGTTCGACTCTTATCTTATCATATATTACTTGTGGGCCGTGTATACTTGCACGTGTGTGTTTATCGATTGCGAAATCGACCAACAGAGTGTATCTCTCTAAAATTGTCCCCAATTGAAAGAGAGATCGCATGAGTTACTATCATGTATGCAGTGAATATACAAGGCTTGATGTTGATCAGTCATATTCTGGAGATGATCACTGTAAGACAGTGATAAACATCTTTAGGTACTTAACCGATACTGAAGATATGATCATGATTCATGGTAGGTCTGAATTAAAACTAGATGGCTAAACAAACTCAAGTTTTTTAGACTGACCAAGACGATAACAAATCCACTTTAAGGTAAATTGTTACCTTGAAAGGTGGTGTAGTAAATTGGAAAAGTTCCAAACAACAAAGAGTTGTTGGTTTAGTGACAAAGTATATAGCTGTAAATGAAGCTGCAAGTTGATTGTTTGGATGAAAAGTTCATTACAGAACTAGGAATAGTTCCTAAGTCTAATCTTGGATTCAAATATGTGTTGCGGCACTTTCATTTGATTAGCCGAATCATTGAAAGAGGAGAAGTCACTATAGATACAGTGGACTCTCAAGAACAACATTGCATATCCATTTACTGAAGCTTTATCCAAACAGCAGGATAATCGTCACTTAGAGAAGAAGGGTATTAGATACCATGACGATTGGCTTTAGTGCAAGTGGGAGATTGAAAGTAGTATGCACACAAGCCAATCATATTTGATATGATGTAGCATATACTTTGTAATCTTATTCGGTTATTAAAGGAATTTTACAATAACTACATGGTGTTGTTATATTAAATATGATAAACGCATAGTTTTGAGCAATATTTTTAGAATCATGATGGTGATCATGCTAATGAGATCTAAATTCTAGATAGCTCACAAACTAAAATCGTTCCTAATCGATGGATTACTAAAAAGGGGATTAGTGAATCCGGATAGATTAGTACATACGTTGCTTGCTCTTATGAAGAGGATGGTTGATCTCATAATCATTTGTGTGGAGACACTAAAGCAAGTATGTAGGTGCTTATTAGAAAATAAGTACACTGAACGTGGCTCACTAATGAATACCTAATGGAGTTTTACTCGCCTGTCAATAAGAATTCCTCTAGTGATAGTAGTACAAGTGATCCTTAGACTTGAGATCATCATAGTATCTTGTGTGTGATGAGTTATACTTTGACATGTCCCTTACGACCCTTAGGGTATATCAAAGGGTATGATTGGGTATAATAAGTTATACATGGAGATAGGTGAATGATCAACAAAGAATCTACCACTTCTAGTAAAAGGATAGAATGTCCTATGTGATTCGATAAATGACGACTCAGAAGTCTTTGGACGACTCAGAAGTCTTTGGCCAAAGTAGAATGAAATTAGAAAGGAGTTTCTAATTTGCATTAATCAGAGTTGTGCATTTGAGAATCGAAATACATATAATTAAATAAAATAAGATTTGACAGTAATTCCATGTCTTATATTTAATTTAGACATTGTATGGTAGAAGGATTGAATTGTACGGTAACTATTTACTGAAAGGTTCTTTTGTGATTAATGTTGAAATCTATATTATCTGGAAAGTCGTTGATCGCTAAGGGGGCTTACCCTTATTGTAGAATAAATATTATTTATTTAAATAATTAAATAGTTTATTTTATTTATTTAAATAAGATTAGAATTGTTCTAATTGATTTATTCACAACCGGTTTAATATGGAGAACCTAAAGGGTCACACAACAAAAGAAAAATATTTATTTAAGAAGTAAATGGCATAATCGTAATAATAAGTTAAGTGTATTTAATTTAATCTATGGAGATAGAATAAATTAAATAGCTTAATATTTATTATTTAATATTTCTGAAATATTAAATATAAATTAATAAGAGGAGTCTTATTATTAGTATTACCATTATTATTATTTAATTCCTAATAGGGATTGAGAATTAATTAATAGTAGTACTCTCTCATAAATTTTAATTGGATTAGGAGTTTAATTAATTAAAGGAGTTTAATTAAAATAAAAATCCTAATCCTAAATAGTTTAGGAGGGTTCCCTATATCTATAAATAAGAGGAGTCTTATCATGATTTAGGGTTAGACAGTTACACATTCTTCCATAAGAATTGGACAGAGAGAGTACTTGTAATTTCTATAGAGATAGAAACTAGGGTTTTACCAACACCCATATTCTTGAACAACTATTATTCCTTGGTGGATCACCTCTAGAGGCCAAACACTAGGGTAGCTAACGTTGATCAAAAAAAGGAATTTAATCGGTGGAATTCAAGGAGAACGCGAAGGAATTGGAGGTGAACTTGTACCTGAGGAAGCTTTGATTCATGAGGGTATAATTCTATATCTCTATCTCTTTCGTTTAATTGATAATTGATCACAAGATGCTCATGGTGATGGTTTGTATGAAAAATTTTAAAATCCGTTTTATTGCGCTTCCGCACTATTTATGTAATTTGATTGCATGTTCGCGCTATATACAAACCTGACTAAAATACCAAAACAACTTTTTATTTTATCTCACTTCTTAATATTATTAACCATTTAATATTATTTTATTCAATTACTAATATTTTTCATCCTTTAATAACATCTTACTCATCTCATAATATTATTCATCACTTAATAATATTTTAATCTCTTAATAATATTATTAATCATTTAATAATATTTTAATCATTTATGAAACTCATAAACAATTTAATTTAATTGTTTATTCATTACTATATCTTTTATCTTTAACAAACATAAAATGCCATACAGATAAAAGTTTACTAAAAATGGCTAAAATACCCTTACATAATCTGATCATATCATATTAAGGGCCATTTGTCAATAAAATCATATTTACATAATTTTTAACTTCATTTAACTTAGTTTTCTAATTTATTCATAACTTAAACAAAGGCATGAAAAATACCAAAACAACTTTGATGCAACCGCGTCTTGCACAGTCATGTTGAATGTTCTAGCTGTTGGCTTGCTCTGCTGTACTGGCCATCCAATGGTTAACTTTGGGTTATTGCTCTTGTTGCCGCTTCCTCCCTCAGTATTCTTCTTCAACGGACAATCCTTGAATCGGTGACCCGTTCCCCCGCATGAAAAACAACCACCTTTCCTTGGCTTAGGGCAATTTGGAGAAAGATGTCCTTCCTGACCACAATTATAACAAACATTCTTCCCCTTCATGCACTCCCCAAAGTGGTTCTTTCCACACTTGTCACATCCTTTCTTCTTCTGCTGAACACTCCCTTGCTGGGTCTCTGAGTTGTTGCCACTGCTGTTCCATTTGCGTTTCTTGTTGTTGCTACCTCCACTACTAACATTCTGATTTCCACCTTCATTCTTCTTCTTATTCTTTTCCCGATTGTATTTGGACACTGCTTCACTACCATCTTCCGCAATAACAGCTTTCTCTAACAGAGTTGAAAACGAATCAATTTGCAACACTGCCACCTTGCTGAAAATCCAGGGTTTCAACCCGTTCTCAAATCTCTGCGCCTTTCGCTCCTCGGTATCCACCTGATGTGGTGCAAACCTTGCTAACTCATTAAATTTGGCTGCGTATTCTGAGACTGACATATTCTCTTGCTTTAATTCTAAGAATTTAACTTCCATCCTTCCTTGCATACTTCGTGGAAAATAGTTTTCGAAAAACAATTCTTTAAACATTTCCCACGTTACCACTCCTTCACCGGCCCTATTTTGATTTGATTCCCACCAAAAATTAGCCTCACCTTTCATTAAATAGGTAGCAAAAGCTGTCTTTTGCTCTTCTGCAACTCTTGCAATAATAAAAGCCTTCTCCATCTCCTTTATCCATGTTTGAGCTTCAATAGGATCTGTTGTCCCCTTAAACTCTGGCGGACCTACTGCTTTAAAGTCCTTAAAATTCGCCAATTGGTTCACTGGCGGATTTCCTGCTGGTGGTACTTGATTCTGCATTGCTTGTGCTAACATGTTAACAAAGTCTTGCATTGGGTTCGCTTGGTCCTCTTCGTCATTAACAGATCTTTCCTCCCTTTGGTTTCGAGTTTGTCGTCTCGGCAGCATTGTCTGAATAAACAAAACCTTAAGTTACTCCTTGAGTTTTATGTTATGCCATATCTTATTAGTGCTAGCATTTAAAATGTAAGACATAATTTAAACTTATAGAACCATAACGTTCGATTTTTTTAAAATTCAGCTTACTGAATTTACCAATACGGTTTGCTGTATTAATCAATATGGTTTGCTGTATTGACCAATATGGTTTGCTGTATTAACATTTTTCAGATAGACAGCTTACTAAATAAATTCTCAAATCTTATTTACTTAATCAAACATGTAACCATAATACTGCATTTATGTTCATATACCAAATCTTAGTGTTACACACTTACATGTCTGGCATATTTTTATAAATGCTCATTACCCCATTTTTAACATCAAAAGAGGGGTCTACTAAAAGATATACTCCCTTATACACATAAGTTGGGGATACATTCTAATTACATACTATCTTTCACTACCTGAGGTTTACATCATACATAACCCTAATAAACAAAAGGGGTACTAATGCATCTATATACATAACAACTATACCAACACATCACTGACTATCCGGCTGAGCCACCTTAACATGGACATGTTCCTGCTTCTGCTCCTGAAGTGCATCTTCATACACTCGGCGTCGAACAGAACGACTCGACTCACCGACCTCAAAATGCTGCCTCCTATCTCCAATCCTGGGACTCGCATACGCTGCATCTAATGCCCGCCCCAAGGACTCAATCCTGACCTCCTTGGCTTCTAATTCCTTCTTTAGCTGGTCAACCTTCCTAGTTGCGTCGACCCACGCATCCTCCACCCTTATCTTATCGGCTATCTCTAAATCAAACTCGAACCTCAGAGCTTGATTCTCAACCTGCACTATTCCTAGCTGTAACTCTGCTAGCTCTAGCCTTCCACTCAACTCAACCGATTGCCCCTGAGCCTGATGAGCTGCATCTCTATACTGTTGCTCCATAAGCTGATGGGTCTGGTTTTCTTCCTCCAATTGGGCAATTCTATCTTCTAACTCATGGTTCCTGGCCATTAGGTCGCCGATCAATTCATCCTTGGGGGTATCTAGCATCACTTCCTGCTCTACCGGTTCTTGCACCGGATCTACCTGTTCTTGGTCCACGGTATGACTACCTTGCTGTTCTTCAGGCATCCTATAATCACAATACCAAAACAATAATAAACAACATTAGTATCATAATAAAATATATTCATTGATAAAATGAAATGATATTTTATTATGTACAATCTATACTTGATGAATTTCCACAATCCATCTCCTAGCATACTCTATATGAGTTTTTCTTCTAAGGTTATAACCTAGGTTTCGCATCCTAATGTTTATAACTTACAGCTCTGATACCAACCTGGTGACGCCCCCAAATTCGGGTTCTCTAACCTCGAATTCGGTGCTCACGATCCATCAACATCATACACATTCTATGAACTATTATGGAATAATAAACATACATTGTTCATTTAAATAAGGTTCTACATCAAATCCCATGGTCTAATAACCTTAACTTAAACATACCCTTAATATTACAAAAGGTTTATCTAAAATTATTACATCAGATAATATGATAATTAAACATTCACATAAGTCTATTCCTGAGCTTTTCCTTTCCCTTTATCATTCTTGGAACTTTCCGGTCTAGCTGAAATAAACGTCATGATATAGTAAGGGTAAGCAACTAGTTTGCTTAGCAAGTTTAATCACAAAGGAGATATATCATGATTAGAAAGGAATTTAACTTTTGAAACTTTCAACAATAAATATCAATTGTGAGAGAATAAGAGTTCAAGTTTCCATAATTGAAAGATTAAGCTGAGTGGTCAACAAAGACCATGAACGTATACGGAGGTTGTCAGTATTTAAACTGGTCCTCTAAATAAGTTTTGGTAATCGAGGGGATCAGCCTCTCATACCCGGCGAATATGCATAATCACTTAATAATACGGGCAAATAATTGTTGTCCAATATAATGCCTTAAAAGTTGTTCTTTTCTCAGTCTGGAATCCTTACCAAATTAATTGGTTAGGAACAACTTTTAAAATCGATTTGATTTAACAAATTTAAACATACTTGATCTAGCTGATACAACCGGCATAGATCTATCTCATAAACAGTTCATGAATGAAAGAACTTTAAATAATTCACAGTTCATCAATAATAGAACAGGAATTCAATTGCACCAAGTGCGAATAACAATAATTATCAAGGATGTGGAATAATCAAAATAATTATCCACTAACAGGTGCTGAAATAATAATTCAAGGTTGAATTAGAGAACTTGCAGTATATAAAAGTTTGTATCAATAATCAGGATCTTACACAATGTACGAAGTTGTGTAAGTTAAGAACTTGCTCAATATAAATTTGAGTAAGGTTAGGGAACTTGCCTTGATCGCTGACTACTGCTACGCAATTTAATATGACTTCTTTTGAAAGACCTATCATTTATAAGATTGATCTCTCAATTAGCATCACACATTTAACCCATATTGTCATTGCTTTATACTACAAGGTCAAATAGTCAGTCACATAGTTTAGTATTAGACAGTACATTAAAGTCTTAGTGTTATAATTATCCTTGGATACTCTTTTAATCACTTCACTGCTTAATCTTTCCTTATATAAGTCTATCTTTACGATCCAGTAGGTTAAATACCCAATCCAGCAAACTGGATTTCAAATCCAGCAAACTGGATTCAAACTATCCCCCTAATCCAGCATCATGGATTCGCTCTATTCAATTCATCATACTGTTTTTCCCAATCCAGCATCCTGGATTCGAACTAACTTATAATTCAACAACCTGGATGCACACTATTCAATTCAGCAAGCTGGATTCATATAATTCAGCAAGCTAGATTCATATAATTCAGCAAGCTGGATTCATACAATTCATCAAGCTGGATTGGAAGCCTGCATTCTTAAAATGATTTAATCTCTTTTATCGATCGATTCTTATTTTCTTCAAGTCTTGTCACACATATAAACATATATTCCAAACTCAAAAACACTTTCCTTAATTTTAACTTTTGAAACTAAGAAAAATGATCACTATCTTACGCAAATCCGATGACTCCAAATTTTTGATAGCATCTTACACATATTAACAAGTACTCCCAGTTAAAATTTCGTGGTCATCGCATTTATAGAACTCCAATTTTAGCCGTTTTTGTCGGAAAACTCTATGTTTTTATTTTAGCCGTAGTTTCTTTATTACAAGTCGGAATTCGACCAATTTTGGACAGGTGGTACGTAACCTCCTATAGTTTCAGTGGTAAAAAGATCGGAATTTATTGCACTTTCTAAGGGTTCGAAACAGTGCATGGGAACTAGGGGTCAGCGGGTTTTATCCCGTTTCCAGTTTTGAGGTCCCTTACGAAAACACTCATAAAATGAAATTTACAACTCGTATGAGGGTCTAATCAGTATCGTTGGATTCGTATCTTTCCGAACTACAATTTTCCATCATCAAACACCAAATTTGGACAAGTTTTGACCACTAAAAGTGGCCTGGAAGTGGACTGTTCTGCACAGTCCTATGACAGTTACGTGTTTTGGTAAAAATTACCTAACTCTCTCATTTTAACTTCTTTTTCAATGATTCCAACGAGATTCTTTTTTAACTTACCCCTTAAAACTCAGAAAAAAGAAAATCAACAATAGCATGTATGGATTTCGAAATACATAATTTATTCCAACAAGTTACGGTTTGTGCGTCGATAAAAATATTTTCAAGGTTTTAGCCTATCTTTTCTACACAAACCCATCCCATTTCATACCACAACCATATATTATCAAACATAAACATATTTAGCATGATCCTAAATATTTAAAACATAAACTTCAAGCTTCTAACATAATATTTCACCCATAACCCAAAATTGGTTTTTAGGGTTTTTAAGTTAGTTTTTATACCTTCTTTGCTTGATGGCTCTCTTCCTTTGCTTTCTAAAGTATGGGATGAAACTTGATGGCATTCACAAGCTCTCTTCCTTCCCTTCTAGATGGCGGCAACCCTTCTTTCTCTCTCTCTCTTTTTCTCCCACAAGAACTCTCTCTCTCAAAGTATATTTTCTCTCTCTAACTTGCAAGAATGGAAATAAAATGAATTAAGACTTGCAAGTATACTAGATCTTACATTTAGATATACTAAATATATCTATATATTTTAACATCATGAAGCTAGTCTTAGTAGGCTTGTTTATAGGGTGGCTAATGTGACTTCTTAGTGTCTAGGCTATTTTTTCAAGTACTCACCGCAACCAAGACAAGATACTAATTAATTATATCAATATTTTGCACTCAAGTGGGCTCTTCCCCCTCTCTATATTCGGCAGCCCCCTTCCCTATATGTCCCATTTTTTTTATTACTTTAATAAAATTAACAAGGGGCTCAAAATATCTTCCATGTGGGGCTAACAATTTGGGCTTTGTTTTAATTAATTTGGGCTACTAGTTGCCAAGGTTTTTAACCCATGCTTAGCTACTACTTTAATTAGTTGTTGGGCTAATATAGTTACTCCACACACTAATTATCCAAGTTCATGTTCAATTTAAATGAGTGGGCTTGGTTAATTAATCCATTAGGCTAGCCCATTAGTGTTTTCTTACTAATTGGACCATTAAAGTTTATTATTCATATTTCACCTAATCCTCATTAATTAATACTCATATTAATTAATTTACAATTTCATTTACTTACTATATTCAATTGAATTGAATATTTAATTAACTCATTGTCTTATCAATTGCTTGATAATAAAATTCCTAGGTTAGTCCACTAAATCGAATAACTATTAGTAGGACCTCCTTTAACTAATAATTAGTCACATAGATCATTCCTTATATGTCACAAAATTTTCAACAACATTAATATTTAATTAATATATTTATTTACAATACGACTTAAAGTTCTGGCTATTACACATTGAGCCTTGCAAAGAGCAGCATGCTGCTGACCATGCTCTCCTCCCTTGCATTTGATTGGTCCAAGGGTTTAGGTTGGTTCCCTCTTGGAGTAACAAGCCAAAATAAATACCCAAATATACAAAAATATACCCGAATACTACCACTTTTATACCAAATCTGGTAAATAACTCCACCCAAAATTAAAATGGGTACTCCCATAAAATATTAGGATGCATAAAAATAATAATTATGGGATTTGTCCGTTTATTCGGAAGAGTTATATTATACATTTCGGATACCGAATAAAACATGAATGAGCTCAAAATGAAAATCTGACACTTGAAAAAATTATCACTTCGCACACGTGTATTACTAAAATTTATTAAGGTCGAAAAAGATGCAAAATATTATGGCGTGAATAGTGCCTCGGTAAACGTGTCCCGTGAATAGTGATTTTGCGATTTTTCGCGAAGTCAATATATTCACCCTAACGATACTACGACACATAAAATTCAACATATACACATATTCTAGGTTATAACACAACCTTTAAGCACATTACACATAATAATATAAATAAAAATAAAAATTCATTTTATTCACACATAAACTCGGGTTACAAGGAAATTAAAATTCTCGATCGTTACAAAGACAACTACACAACATAGCTCATGCAAGACAACTTGGAAATCATAACTCACATGCATTTGAACACATATTTAAGCCACATATATGTACTCAAATGGTCAGAACTTAGAAGACACATTTTATCAAGTTTATTTCGAAGTTGAAGCCTCCTTTTAGAATTTACATACGTAGAGTAACATATGCAAGTCATGGCATTCATAGGGACACTAGATAACATAGCAAACCTATTTTCATACATAAATGGACTAAACTAGCATGCCCAAAACATCAGAACACATTAACATTTTCTGGAAGCCAGCGAGGCCGGGCTGGTTTTGGCCTTGGGAGTGGCGCGGCCGCGCCACTCCTGCACAGGTTCAGGTTCGACTCTGCTTCTACATAACTCAAAAATTTATATGGCCTCACCTTTCTAAACGCAATTCAGTGCAACCACATTGGTTCCAAACATGTATATAGACCCATATAACATCATTACACTAATTAACAAACTAATTATCAAGAATCATGGATTTCCTAGAATTTAATGGACTAAGCAATTAAGAACATAGTGTACCTTATTGATGCTAAATTGAAATCCTCAAATGCTTAATAGCAGATTACTCTCACTCTCAACAATACTCACTTTATATATATATATATATATATATATATATATATATATATATATATATATATATATATATATTAACAGAGAACTTAGCAACTGGAATTGTGAAGGCAAGGCTCCAATTTATAGCAAATCAATTAACCATGCCAATCTTTTGCCCATTTTGTTAAACCAACGTGAAGAGGATGAAACTACTCGGCAATGGAGATTTAGTAAATCACCCACACCCCCCTTCATTATGACCATCATCTGAACAAGCAATAGGCTTATGCCTATACGCGGCTGGAGGAAAATAAGGGAGGTGACTCCACTGTTCCTTTAATGTCTGATTTCTCTCTCCCAATTTGCAGACCACGTTTGGCAATTAAATGGGATATGTCCCATAATTCTTGTCGCAAATTAATGCTACTTAGTTAAATGAACCACACAATTAAAAACCCTATTAATCTAGTATACATTTATTACCCAATTCGTAATTGCATAAAAGATGGAATTAATAACTTAATCTAGTCCGATTAGTATTAAACCCACTAATTAGACTATTAGATGTTAGTACCAATATTTCACACATTAATTAATAATTATATTAATTAATCTATGCAAATTAAATTCCTCCACTATATTCAAGTAAATTGAATATTTAATTTAATAGGCAACTTTATCAATTCTTCTAATACTAAACCTTAGGGCCAGTCCACTAATTTAATTAAACCATTAGTGACTCCCTTTAATAAATTTAGGTAATTACGCGAAATTACAAAATCACATAATCAATTAATCACACAAGATTAAATAAGCATACAGAGTTAACTCATTAAAAATTAAAATTTATATTTAATTAATAATGGAGCTTAAAAAAACTTCACGGTCATTACAGGTTTTATATTGTTATTATATATTTTTGTATGCTTTTATGTGTTTTTACTTTATTTTATAAGAATTCAAATAAAAGCTCCGTGGATCAATGTTTAGTGTTGCCACTTTCGCGTTTTCGACTTGAATTTGGCACAGCAGCCGCTTGTTTCCCAATTACAACCTTGATCCAATCCAAATCTCTCAAAACTCAAAGAACGAAACTTGTAGATATTCTCCTTAGCTTTTCGGAACATCTTGAATCATACGATTTGAAGTTCGTATGAGAGAGAGTTATGGTCATTTTACCATCGGATTTTGCATGCATTTTACATAGCAGCTGCTTCCCGGCTAATTTGAACCTAGTTCCGGCCAGTTTCTCTCGGACCTCCAGTTATAAAAGTTGTAGAGCTACTTCTTAGCTTTCCGTAGCCTATTGAAATGCCTAAATTTGAGTTTGGACGAAGACGTTATGGCCATTTTACCAACAAACATCGAAACTAATTCAGGCAACAGAAGTGACTGCGCTGGGGCGCAGATTTCTAGTTCATTTTTGGCGCCCGGCGAGAACTCGCGCCCCAGCGGGAATTTTCAGTGCAAAATTGGTGCCCCTGCGCAGGCTCATCAGGAACTAAGCAGATTTTACGATTTTTTGTCCAATTGGGTGTGCTAAGCTAGATTTGGCATACATGGACATATACATCTCTATGGGGTACGAAAATAGCAAGTTCTAAGGTTAGAGAAGAAACTTCTAGGGAGAGGAAGGCTACACAATACATCAAATTAGAGGGCAAAAGTGATAAAATCAAGCTACATCAAGCAAGGCCAAGGAGTTAAAGCATCAAGAATTGCAAAATCAAGGAGGAGAAGCTAGTGTTCATCATCAACCCAATAAGCAAACCAAGAAATATATTCAAAACTGGTTTTATCTCTAGTTTCCCTTCTATTTTGTAATCCAACATGATATATAAATTGATTATGATGTTATTTGTAGCTATCATGAACTAGAACTCATACTCTAAGATTTCAATGGAACCCAACTCCTAGTTTGAATTGAATTCTCTCTCTTTGATATTGGTTAATCATGTGTGAATTGGTTATCATAATTTGTGCTTCATATATTAATTACCTAGCTAGTAATTACCTTGGGAACCTATATGAAATTGAGAAATAGAATATAGTGTTAAGACCTTGTTATGATATCATACAAAAGTTAGAGATTCTTGTGGGTAATCTATAAGATTATGTGGCTTGTGTCTTGTTCATTATCTTCAAGAATAGATAATTTGATAGTATTTAGGATAGAGATATACCTAAATACCGTATGCACCCAATTGAGAATCTTTCCTTAATGACTTCCTATGCGAAAGTTGGTAATTGAAGGAGTAGTTAACAAGATTTTCCCATGATATGTGTTTTGTTAATTATTCTTGATATTGTCTCTTGATAGTGTGTAGGATAGACATATACCTACATGCCGCATTAGGAAGATTCATAATTGACCATCGAGAAAGGCTTTTATGTAATTGTGATTTCTCAGATGACAATTCTTGTGATTTAACTAGTTGAAAAGAGAGAGTTAGGATATTTAAATGAAGTGTTGGGGGAAATTGTGATCTTAGACTTGTTAATATTAGATTTTTATTATCTTAAATGCTTTCCGTATTTCCTTGATTATTGTTATCTTAGTTAATCCCAATCAACAAAAAGGCAAAAATTATTTGTTTAAATAAGATTGAAATGATAAAAGGTTAGTACTTGGAAAAGATTAGTAATAATTCCTCGTGGGATCGATACTCTACTTACTCTTTATTACTTGTTGACCGCGTATACTTGTGTGTATTTGTCATTATATAAATCAGACAACAAGTTTTTGGCGCTGTTGCCAGGGAATTGTTTTTCTAGTGTTTTTCCAATATTAATTATAATCAAATTGGTCTTAATTTAAACTTGTATATAAATTTTTTTTTACTTTATTTTAACATTTTTCTATTTTGATATTTTATGAGGTACACCATGGATAACTATAATGATCAATGGCGTTACACAATGACTAAACCAAGTGCGGCAGGGAGGTATGGACTCGAGGATTTATCACCACATATGGAGACAATTTTGAGGAGCATTGAGGCTTTAGAAGCGCAGAATATTCAAAATATGGCGGTGATGTGTGATTATTGTACTGGAAACCATTTGAGTCATCTTTGCTCCATCAATTTTGAGGCGGCACTGTATGGTGGCAATTTCGGTGATTACCCTAACTACTACACCTATCCCAATAATTATCATCAAGATGTGGAGTATCATCCGGAGTTTTCTTGGAGCGACATTCAAATTCAAACCCTTGCCCAAGCCCATCATACACTATTGAATCTCAGGATCAAGCTTCTACTCAAGAAGAAAAAATGTCAAAATTTGAGAAACTTTTGTATAAGTTCATGGCTTCGAATGATGAGATTATGAAAAGTCAGGAGATGTTGATTCAAAATCTTGAGAACCAAATAGGAGAACTTGTCATCGCCATTAACAATCGCCCTCAAGGTGAATGGCCCAGTGACATGGTTCTCGAGATTAATGGACTACCCACGCCAAAACCATAACCGGACGTGCCAATGTATGTGGAAAATATGGGGGAGAAGACAAGTGGGGAGCAGAAAATAAAGGCCGGAGAAGATCCAGCCTTGAGTTCCAATGATGATAAGCTAATTTCGATAGTGTCCCATATTTCTTCTCCACCAAAGCTCAAGAATTCGGGTGGTTTTACAGTCTCGTACCCAATTGGTAGTCATGTCGTCGGCAAAGCTTTGTGTGACTTGGGAGCTAGTATAAAGTTGGAACCATGGTGTGATGAAGTAGAGGTCCAGGAGAAGAAAGTTGATGATTCTATATTGTTTGAAGAGTTTCAATTCAACAATCCGTTCATAGACACAATGGAGCAAGTGCCTAGCTACTTGAAGTACATAAATAAAATTTTATCTAAAAGTTACAAGCTAGGTGAACTTGATACTATAACCCCTACTGAGAAGATGCCCTCAAATGATACATTGATACTAAGGAATGGAGGGTTCCTCAATTATTTATGGGGAATTAGATAAAAACATGGAGTTAGTCAGGCTAAAAGACTTTGAATCAAGCGCTTGATGGAAGGCAACCCATTCATGTTCATTTATTATATTTCAATTGTCGCAATTTTCAAATTTTCTAGTTTTCAAGTATTGTGTGTTTTTAGCTAAGTTTAGTCTTTGGGGTGAATTTGCATATTTTCTCTCTCTTGATCTTATGTTGCTCAAACTAATGCGTGTTATGTTGCATTATTGCAGATGGGAGGTATTGAGATTGCACACGGGGTTTAAGCTATAAAAAATCAGATTTTTTTTGGAACAGGTGAGCTCGCCCGGCGAGCTCGCAAAGAGGAATTTTCGCGCCCCAACGCCGACTCTCTACCAAGCTCGCCCCGGCGCGAATTCTAGGCTTGTTTTCAGCGCCCCAACGTGGTTTGCTAAATTTTTTTTTAATTTTTATTTTCTCTCAAGCCAGTTTGGATTGTCATTCTTTAACACTTCCAAACTCATTCTTCCCCTCTCCCACACGGACTCATCTTCAACCCACTGAGCATTCAAAAGGATTAATCTCTAAATTGAAGGTACAAACTAACAAACAACTTCTTTTGCCAACACAAAACAAGGTACTCACTCCAATTTTTGCATACAAGTAAAATAAATTTGAAAATTATGATGGGTATTCTTGGTTAGTTAAACTGTTGTACTTGGGTTTGCATTGGGTAATCATACATTGTCAAATTTGGATAAATTTAAATTGGTTGCCCAATTGAGTTTGTGTTGGCTCAATAGGAGGATTTTGGGTTATTCATTGTTATGATTTAATTGAATATTACAATAACTTGGCAATTTCTGTTGAAACTGAGTTTGGGGGAGGTATTTATTGAAGAATTTCAGTCAGCGCACACCATGTATTCGACAAATTGTCTAAAAGAAAAGTTGGCTTGATTGAGCATTGTTTGGTAAGGAATTACTTAGTTATTATCCAAGTACTGCCCCAGTGCATGTTCCTGAGCCACAACCGTTACCAGTTTATCCACCATCAGACTCAGATGTTTAGAAGGTTATGGTCGAGCATGACGCTTGGCCAATCAGGGAAGTTCTCAGTTTTCATTTCTTTATCTTTTAAACAATGAGGACATTGTTCACTTTGAGTTTGGGGTCGATCATATTGCATTGGCATCATGGTTACATTGCATGTGTTAGTTATTTGTGCATATTAATGTTTATTTGCTATTTTAAAAAAAATTGTTTATTTTTAGGATATGTCTCTTGAGCATTGTTTTTATTTTGATTTGAACTATAATCCATGGTCAATGATAAGAACCATATTGAATAGTTTCTAACTCATGAAAAATGAATAAAGGTTGCTTAGTCTATGTGTTTAACGTAATTGTTAGTTATTGATTTGCTTATGAATCCTTGCACTTTTATGCACTTACCCATGTGTATTGAGCTAGTTGTTTGATTTGGATGGCTTTTATGACCGAATGCTTGTGGGAGTTATCATTAAGCTCTAGACTCGAAGCAATGTATCCAAGTTTGATTTGTTGGTCATATGGTGAGTTGAGATCACTTATAAACACTTATTAGGGGAGATAGAGCCTAAGACACACTCTCCTATGAAATGAAGATAAAAATAAGATAGTAATTTATATCAAATCTTGCGTTGAGTTTAGATGGAGCGTAAAATGCACTCACCCATAAGAGTGGGCTTAGGATAAGATGGAGTATAAAATGCACTAACCTAGAGTCCTTTGATTTCATATTTTTGAAAATTGTGATTGGTATACATTTGCGGTGAGTGATGTGTTAAGCATGTAATTTTTGTAGTTTATTTCGATCTCTTTCATAAGGTAATATGGTTGCATAAGCTCATCCAAGCTATAATTGATTTAGTATTATTGGGTACTCACACACACACGGAAAGGATCTAAAGCAAGATATGACTAACTATTTAAAATTCCCGACTTGCAATCTTTTAAAAGTTTTTCTAGAGTTTCTTGTTTTAGCATCTTTGAGGCCGTTGTTTAAGCTTATTAACTCGTTGCTTAAGATATGTTTATTAGATGTGTTTAATTTTTATAATTTGTGTTTGTTTTAGTTGAGGACAAGCAAAGATTTAAGTTTGGGGGTATTTGATAAGTGTGTTTTATACACACAAATTAGGTACTTTTGGCCTTGATAATTTGTAGGTCTTTAGCTATTTCGTTTGGTTTGTATGTATTTTTTCCTTATTGTTGAATTGTGTGGTTTTGTATTGCTATTATATGTTTTTTATGCTTTTATGTGTTTTTACTTTGTTTTGTACGAATTGAAATAAAAGCCACGTGGATCAATGTTTAGTGTTGCCAGTTTCGCGTTTTCGACTTGAATTTGGCACAGCAGCCGCTTGTTTCCCAATTCCAACCTTGATGCAGTCCAAATCTCTCAAAACTCAAAGCACGAAAGTTATAGATATTAACCTCAGCTTTCCGGAACATCTTCAATCATCCCATTTGAAGTTCTTATGAGAGAGTTATGGTCATTTTACCATCGGATTTTGCATGCATTTTACACAACAGCTGTTTCCCGACCAATTTAAGTCTAGCGCCAGCCGGTTTCTCTCGGACCTCCAGTTATGAAAGTTGTAGACCTACTTCTCAGCTTTCCGTAGCCTATTGAAACGCTTAAATCCGAGTTCGGACGAAGAAGTTATGGCCATTTTACCAATAGACGTCGAAACTGATTCAGGCAGCAAAAGTGACCTCGCCAGGGCGAGGATTTCAAGTTCATTTTTGGCGCCCCGGCAGGAACTCGCGCCCCAGCGAGAAATTTTAGTGCAAAATTGGCGCCCCGGTGCGGAATCATCAGGAACTAAGCAGATTTTGTGATTTTTTGACCAATTGGGTGTGCTAAGCTAGGTTTGGCATCCAGGGACATATACATCTCTATGGGGCACGAAAATAGCAAGTTCTAGGGTTAGAGAAGAAACTTCTAGGGAGAGGAAGGCTACATAATACATCAAATTAGAGAGCCAAAGTGCTAAAATCAAGCTACATCAAGCAAGACCAAGGAGCTAAAGCATCGAGGATTGCAAAATCAAGGAGGAGAAGCTAGCATTCATAATCAACGCAACAAGCAAACCAAGAAATATCTTGAAAAGTGGTTTTATCTCTAGTTTTTGTAACGATTGTGAATTTTGTAAATAATTTAAAATATTTATTGAGTTGATAAATATTTTAACTGATTTATTTATGGATTAAAATGAATAAATAAATCATGAGGATTACTACAGAATAGTTTAATTATGTGTGAATAAGTTGGTTAAAGTTATGTTAGATAATTTATATTTTAGTGTGTGATTTTATTACACTGGATAGTAATATTCTAATTTAATTAAAATAATTAAATTAGAGGTTAAATGATTTGGTAACAAAGTAATTTATTAAGTAAAATTTATTAAATAAACTTATAATAATTTTGTTGTTAAAGTTTACATTAAATTTAATAATAATTAAGTTTAATTAGAATTTAAAGTGGTGTGACATGTGACTATATAATAAGAGAATATAAAAATAATTTAGTAATTTCTAGGTTGGCTTTACCAAACATGGCCTTGTGGGCTTTGGTTTATAAACTGATAAAATCTTTTTAATTTTTTTTAACGGATTAAGTTATCAGTTGAATTTACTTAGCTTGTTTTTAAGCTTAAGAGTGAGGGGTTTAAGATAGCAGAGAGTTAGAAAGGAGAGGAGATTAAAAATAATTAGAAGTTCTGTGAATCAAGAGAGGATCTTGTAGCAATTCCCATCATCTTCTCATCATCTACACAAGCACAAACAAGGATATAAGATAATAATTTAATCCTTTTGTTCTTAATTTTTTTGTTCTTGAGTTTTGTAAAATTAGGGTTTTTAATTAATGAATTTGTGAATGATTGCTATATATGTATATTGAAAGGTGTTTATAATTCATTGTATGTAAGTTACAAACAATTTCCAGAAATTAGATTGTTGTAAAACAAGTTTTTAATTGGGAATTTGTGTTCTTGAGGTGTATATATGTTTTGGTCTACTTTGGGTCTAAAATTGATGATTCAATCATGTGATTAACTGTAAATTGAGAGTTGTTTATGATGTTATGTTTAAAAACGAAAACAATGCAGGTATTGTGGTCTGATTTGGTTAAAAATTGTGTAAATGGTGAGTTGATTCACTAAATATATTAGTTTTGGAGAAACTAAGGAAAAGTTGATTTAAATCCTTTGGGTTTTGTTGTTTTGATTGTTTTAGGTTGTTAGAATCGGTATATAGCTGTTTGGTGTTGATTTTAAGAGGTTTATAATAATTGGGTATGCTTTATTTGGTATTTGATGCTTGAAAAATTAGTGTTTTTGGGTTCGCATGTAATATTCTGAACCATAATAAGATTTGTATATATAAATTATGTGTTTAATAAATGAATTTTCATGATCTGACTTGGTATTATGTGATTGTGTATTTTATTTAAGAATTAGGTCAAATAAAATTTTTTCGCCAAGTAGCTGTGTCGTTTATAATATTATAACTTTTCCGCACTTTACTCTGATTATTAGAAGTCAAGATTTCTATAGCATTATGTAAAGGTTGTACAAGTCAGCACGAAGTCCGACCTGGCTAAAAGAAGCTAGCAGGTGGATTTTCGGGGCGTGACAATAAGGGTCGCCTAATCCGTTATATTTCTCAAAGTTCGGCACTTGGAATTTATCAGGATATCTAGCTCCTAAAAATATGCATAGGTCAGAATACTAGACACTTCCGTAATTCCCCGCTCCTTTCATGGACCTTATGGCATCTTCTATTTGTTTCACTTTCTTCTTGATCCCTGCATTTTCCTTATCATCCGGGATGTTAACTATTTCTTTTATCTGATTGCCAGAACCCTTGGGGTTCTTACTACCAAACTGGAACACAGGGGCCTGAATCTGCGTGTCTTGGGTTTGATTACCTCCTAGACTCGCGAATTCTGGTTGATCTTTGGTTGCTTTACATTGTTCTTTCAATAGACTGGTTATCTCAGCTATCTGTTTTTTAAAGCTCTCGAACTCCTCCTAAGAGATAGGGATGGAATCTGGTGCGGAACTTTCGGCCATTTTGATAGGTGGTGTTCGGACCTTACGAGCTCGGAGCCTGGTTCTTAGACCAATCTACAAATAAAACAAGACGTAGTTTAGTTTTGAAAATCGGTGAACACGGATGCATCTTCATGCCCTATTACGTTGGGTTTTAATCTTTTCCTACAAAACAACGATTAGTGGTTTTATGATAGGATAAGAATTGAATCGAATGATGACATTTTTCATATAAGGAGTAACAGGGCATGAAGAGACTTCCCGTAACGTTGGGTTTATCTGAGGTTGACCTACCCTAGGGTTACTCTCGCGGGCTTTTCTGCATGAAGGTCCCCAAATCTTCGCAATCTACTTGTTGGGAATGAATTCGATCTTTCGATTAGAGCAGATCTGAGTGGTGCCTTTCCTGAGCCTCGCGGGGGAATGCCCCCTTGAGTCTAGTAATCAACAACCGACGGGTTCGCCTCCTGGTGGAGGAATCACACAACATACATTCACCGTGCCTCACCGCATGCATATGATGACAATTGTGCGAAGCACTTAAATAAAGCATATAAGACATTCATCGCAACATTCACTCAAACCATTCACACTACACACGGATAAGAAAGGAAAATAACAAGATTGTACGCGGCTTAAGCCCTCTAATGTCCCCAGCAGAGACACCAGCTGTCGACGCCGAGAAATAATTTTGGAAAATTTTCCTTATTTCGTTTTTATCCTTTTTAAGATTTCGATTTATTCATTTCGCTTAAAGGGTGACTTTTAGGAAAAATCCAACATAAATGTCGACGAGGTTTTTAAAAGGTTGATTTTAATGATGGGCCAATTAGGCAGAGTTGCCAGTTGGTAAAGATTTAAATGGATGTACCAATCCATCCGGATTTTTAAGATTTTCGCAATATGGCCCAATATGTGACTCTATAAAATTGGTCTCAAAACCGATATTTCATAGAGTTCGGGGGCTTGCTTAAGCGAGGATAAGGTATTAGGCACCCCCCGACTTCTGTGAAAACACAGTTACCACATATTGATGTTTTTCTAAGTGTGAAGTGTCACGGCTAGAAAAATAAGAATACGTGATGCAATTTTGTGACAGTTTTTAAAAGCAATCACAAAAGATAATAATTTGTGATGGACTTTTTAAGCAATCACAAAATAGTAATATATATGATGGCTCTTAGTGATGGCTAATTTTGCCATCAACGTATTATAATTGTGATGACCATGTCAATCACCAAATTTTTCACGCAAAATAAATTTTCTTTTTGTGACGTACTAAGCCATCACTTATAGATATACCCTTTTCGTGATTGCATTTAAGCTATCACCAATATTTTAATGAAAAAAATAATCAAAACAATATTTTATGACGATCATAACAATCACTAAAAAGATAGATTTTTATGACGACTTTAGTTTGCAATTACAAAAAGAAGGTATTTTTTGATGGAATTTTCAAGCCATCACAAAATAATAAAATATATGATGGCTCTCAGTGATACTAATTTTACCATCATTATAGAGTATTTGTGACTGTCATTGCAATCACCAAATCTTATGTGGGGCTAATTTTGTTTAGTAAGTCAACTCACATATGTTTCCTTTTATATTTTGTTTTAAAATTTTAAACATAATTTGGGCTTTGGTGTAGTGGTAATACTTGTTATTTAGTTTGCAAATGGGGGGAGGGTTCAAATCTTACAAGTATCATTTGATAAAGTTAATATATTAAAATAATTTGTCCGTAAAAAAGAGATTCACGTTCTTACATTTGATCCCTAAAGTCATGTGTTTTTTGTGATGGCTTTGACAATCACAATAGATTACGTGCTAATGTGATTGTATTAATCATCAGAAAAGCATTAAGCGTTTGCGTGATTGTCAAAACCATCACAAAAAGGCTTTCATGATGAGGGTATACAAGATGGCCTTCGTGGCAGCTAAAGTCATCACAAAAACCTTTTGTGATGATTTTTTGAATTTATATGATGGAATTGAGCCATCACAAAAGACCATTTTTTTGGTAGTGTGTGTTTGTGTGTGTGTGTGATTTTGAAGGAAATCGCTTATCTAGTTTTGGATTTGAAATCGTGAAAAGTGCCTTATTTTGAAAGCAACTTAAAACCTCTTTGAGCTTATGCGCGAGGGATTTGATTCAAGGAAAAGGTTCATTTTAGCTTTTAGATGATAAAACATTTTTTGGGTGATATTTTGGAAAATATAGTTTTTAAACCCTTCGCCAAATAGGAATTGAGATTCGTCGTTACATTCAATTTTAACTTAAGGTCGTTTTACTAACCCAACGCGATTTGATTTTAAAAGATCTTTGTCGTTTTGTTTAAAAATTCATTATTTTGTTGTAATAAATGGAAATTAAGCATCAAAATAGGTTCGGGGCGATTCTTGGGCATGAAAGCCATCTCAATAGCCTCGAACACCTACAATCGCAATTTTCACTATCACGGGGCCTTAAATCTAATTTTTATAGAATGGAACCATCGATACCGTTTTAAGGCCCAAATTTACATTTACAATGATGGAATAATGATTTTACAATCGAAATAATGTCCATCGTGGAAATTAGGCCAAGATCCGATTCAAGGATCCCGATCTCAACATTCCTAGGCTCACATCGTGATAAACAATACATTGAACTAAGGAAACAAATAATAAAAGGAGATCTAGGAAAGGGCTCCTGTAAACCCTATTTAGTAGATTGCACAACCGAAGCCGACATCGCGAGGGACTATATGCCTTGATGAGATCCATTAACGGGACTTAGATCCGAGAGAATAAATCTGTGAATCTAAAATTCCCTAGATCTATTCAATAACATAATCGGGATTTAAATCAAGTAATATATCCCAAACTGGCTATTAGGTGATTCAATTGTTAGAATCCCTTAACGGCGGGTAGGTGGGACCCCCTTACCACTAGATATGGATCTAGGATTTCATGGGGTGAACAGAATCGACTTAAAACATTAAAATGACTAGATCCACGCTAGATCTAAGCCGAATCTAGCATAAAGATTAAAGCTTTAAACTTTGAAACCGACAACAAACTAGATTTAAACTAGATCAATGGTGGATCTAGTAAAAAGATTCAAACTTTCAAAGCAAAACAATCGGTAAAACGATTTAAATCTTAGGAAGATCAATGAAACGATACAATAATCAAGAAATAAACGAACTTTAGGCACAACAATGGACAAAACACACAAGATCTAATAGATCTACATTGAATTTGTGAGAAAGATTGAATCTTTCACTTTGGGGTATGAGATTTGACACTTCCTTGCTCTTGAGTGTGGATAGATCTAGCTAATCTAATACAAAATTAGAGAGAATCTAGCAATTTTGACATAATTCTCGAGCTCCTCTCTCTAAAATTCCTTACTTTCTCTCTCTAAAATTCCTTACTTTTTCTCTCTAAAATTCCTCCTCTTTTCTAAAATTTGCTGAGAATCGACATTTATAGGCTTCCCTGGGCAGTCGCAGATGCATCTGCGGCTGGCCCAGGTGGGGCCTACCTGCCTCGTTTCTCGGGTCGTGTAGTTGGCTTTTCGTCTTGTTTGCTGAAACGTCTGTAACATTCAATCCAGGAATAGTTGGGAGACATGCTATACCATTCCAGAAAGCTCTTTCCGATAGCTTCAAAATGACATATTGTTTGCTCAATTCTAAGTTTAGGAAGATAGGTTAAAAGGGGAAGAGACCATCCCCGGTTAGGCATCGGCTAGTCGTTCGTCTTGCCTTACGCCATAATGTTCATAACTTTTAATCTGGAGACAGTTGGGTGGCGTGTCATACCATTCTGGAAAGCTCTTTCTAAGGTCTATCCAATGATATAAGGTTTGGCCCGTTCTGAATCCGAGAAAATGGAGCAAAATCAAATGTATATCTTATCGTAGATGTCCGATAATCAAGCGACATGCCTTGCGTAGTTCCTCACTTGATATTCACTGTGGTAGATTCATGTACTTTGATCTAAGCCCCGAAATCTTCTGTTCGGATGTCTCATTCTCCGGCTGAAATGACTATTTCGTCCTCCTGTCAGGGTTAGAAAATATATGCAAAATTTTGGGTATCTATAATAATTATTACTCTGACATTATCAATGATCTAAAAACTAATAAAACAATAAATTCTACTTTAATAATATTAATAAAATGGTACAAGATCTAATCTAAAAAATTATTGACACTTTAAATTTTTGCAACAAATCATGTAAAGCATACATTTATATATAATAGAGCTTAAATGAATAGATTGGGAAGTTTATATATATACATATATATATATATAATCCTACCCATAACACTATATAATGAACCTAACCCGTAACACTATTTTTGTGAGCGTTAAAATGAGAGAAAAGAAAAAAGAATAAGAGAAATTTAAGAAATAGATTAAAAACTTTCTTGTTTGTAAGTTTTTTAGTTTTTTAGGACACAAAAGTAGGCATAATAAATGTGGCTCAAGTCCATGGGTCAACACTACTCACCCACAAAAAAGTAGATTTTGGTCAAACTATAACACCAACTCAAAAATTAAGAATCAAATTCAATTCATTTAGGAATTTAGGGAAAAAAACATTTCTTCTAGTTTATGTTCCTCTCAACATCCAATCTCACCATATCTTTTTATCATTCGTCTTACTCAAATCAACTACTTCTGTTCTTTTAATTCAATTTTCTTACTGAAAGGATGCTTCCATCTTTTTATATATGGTTGAATTAGAATTTGCAATTTACATCTCTCTTAACTATTTATTACTTGTGATATTTGAATCCAAAGAAATCATTATATCTTATAATTGATATTCAACGTTTTAACCTTTGCAGTTGGTGTCGGTCATTAGTATTATTTGTAGGCGGAGAGCATGATGTTGTGTGATAATAAACACCAATCGCAACTGTAATATTCTGAACCCTAATAAGATTTGTATATGTAAATTATGTGTTTATTAAATGAAATTTCATGTTCTGACTTTGTATTATGTGATTGTATATTTTATTTAAGAATTAGGTCAAATAAAAAAATTTCCAAAGCTGTTTAGTCGTGCTTACACGGACAAAATGATTTGCCGTGCTTCTGACGAATTCACCGAGAAGCGTCTCGACAAATTATTTTTGTAAGTTGTTGTGTCGTGCTTGGAAATGACAAAGTGATTTGTCGTACTTCGGAGTTAATATAATATTATATTAACTGATAAATATCTAAAATAAGTTAACTAGGGTTTAAAATGATAAACTAAATCAGAAACCCTAATTTGAAAACCCTAATTGGTAAAAGTTGTCCGAATTGGTAAATCAAAACCCTAATTATTGCACAAGAATTCTAATTTATATAATTAGATTCTAAGTAATAAATAATAACATTAATTAGGAATCATTTAACTTAGATTAAAACCCTAATTTAAGATTTAAACCTTAATTCATAAATTAGGAAACCCTAAACCCTAATTATGAAATCCTAATCCTAATTAGGTTATCTAAACATTAGTTTATGAAATGTAAAACCTTAATTATGATGTATAACCTTAATTAAGGTAGTACTAAACCTAATTAAACATCATAAACATGATTAGCAAAAATCTAATTTTAATTAGTAAGGAAATAAATCAAAAATAAACCAATTAAAATAGGATAAGAACACAAAGATCAGATATTTTTAAATCTCCAGTACAAGTAAGTCACTAGGATCAGATGGGAGTAGCACAAGTATCAAGGCTAGATATTTGTGGAGGCAAAGTTTGGACAAAAGACCTAAAAACCCTAATTTTAAAGTTGCTATAAATAGAACATCAAGCTGACCATTAGACCTACGAATTTACAAAACCTAAACACTTATAATCATACCATATTAAGCCTCTGCAAATAAAAGGTCAGAATCAGAAGTCAGAAATCAAAAAATTGAAGAAAAAGGTGCAAAGCCCTAATTTTTATGCTAGATCTTCAAGCCTGCAAAAATTTTATGTTTTAGATGATTAGGATTATGTGTAAACATGTTATTTGATGATCTGGATTGGTTAAATAAGTAATCATAATATTTAAAGGGTCGAATTTAGTGAAAAACTCAAACTGTTCTTGGCAGTCAAGAACAGTCCGACAGCCTACTTTGTCAGAGCTTTTAATCAACCTAAAATGTATGTTTGATGTGTTTTAATGCATGACCTTGTAGTATGCCATGTTAGCTATGATATCCAATTGGTAGAATGGTTAAATTATCTCTAGGATGAAAATTATAGGTGGTCAAAACTCATTGACCGACCACGGGTTTAGGTTTCTGGGCACCCCAGAAACGTGAAGAATATTCTGACAGTGTTCTGACAAACATTTAAGTAACCCAGATTGTGCCTAAATGATATTATATGTGTTGTGTCTTGGCTTAATCTTATAGTATGCTATGTAAACTGTAGACACCCAAATTTTGCGCTTCGTATACTAACCGTGATAGGAGGGCAAAATCGTCAAATGAACCGACCTGTGAGAGCGAGGGATGCACAAGTGCGAACACTCGACGCCACCGCAACGATTTGCAAATCAAAACAGACGTGACAGCAGGGCCGTCCGAAATGATCATGCCCGAATGATGTGGCACGTCTCCCAGTGATTCCCGGACTGCAAAATACAAGCCTGTCGGCGAAAACCGACGTCACGACACGAGAAAACGAGGTGCGGTTCAGAAAACGAGAAAATCAGCCCACACAGCCGCGGATTGATCTGCGGCCAAACGATTAAAATAATGGTGGTGCGCACGGGACTCGAAACCAGGAAACCAGCTGAGTGCGATGGGGGGTGGCCAGCCAGCCGCAGATCAATCTGCGGCCAGCCGCAGATCAATCTGCGGCTGCCCTAAATTGCCTATTTCAGCTCAGTTTCTTCATTTCATCCAAGAGGTTCAGCAGCAGCAGAGGCGGAAAAAGAAAGAAAAAGAAGGAGAAAACAGCAAGCAAATAAGAGAAATCAAGAGAGAAAAGAGTGAGAAATAGTGAGCAATTGTACCCATTTTGTGAGATTACATCTCATATTTTCTACTCTAATCAATACACAAATTCATACATATTGTGGGGATTATTTGCAAGGTAAAAAATCCTTTGTTTTAGCATCTTGTTTTACCATTTTTGTTAAGCTTTTTGTCATCCAAATTATATTAAATGTAGTTGTTCTTGTATATTGTTGTGAATCCATGGATTGAGGGCTATTAGTGAGGGTTCCCAAATGGAACGAAATTCCTCCTAATGGCCCGATGATATCCATTTGGTGAATTTTAGCTAGTTGTAATGATGTATTATGCATAGTTTACTTAGATTGTTATTTTTAGGATCTTGTGGGTGTGTAGCGATTTTGGATGTGAGCCTAGGAGCGCGACCCCGTGGTCCAAATCCGATGATGGACATCTTTTGATATATGTAATAAATTCGATGTACCTTTCATTGTAAATATGTAATCGTCGGGCCTTAAAACGACGCTAAGGCGAGAATCGTGTTTAAGGCCCCGTAATAGTGAAAGTACGTGATTGTGGGCGTTCGAGGTTATTTTGATGGCTTACATGCCCATGAATAGCCCCGACGCGTGTTTATGCTCGATTTGATTTATGAGACGAAATTGATTTCAAAGTTAAATGATAAGATTTTCATAAAATCAATCAAACCAGGCTATTAGCATCACGAGGTTAATAAATGGGAAGTGCTAATGAATGTCGATTTCTATTTCAAACGAGAAAGCTAAAGAAAATCGTTTTCAAACATCACAAGAAATGGTTTCATAAAATAAGTGATGTTTTATTAAACCGGTGTGCATAGGGTTAAAGAGGTTCTAGAAGTTGCCCATCGTTTGAGTTAAGAAAGCAACGTATAGATCTCGATTCCTATTTTGACGAAGGTTTAAAACTCTTTGTTTTGCCAAAACGACACCTAAACGAAAAATCTCATAGTTTTTGGACAATTAAAATCAAACCCTTCTTGTAAAGAATCAAGCTTTCTCGTATAAATCGAAGGACATTCCGAAGCATTCCCAAATCAAAGCACGACTTTCCCTAAAAATCCAAATGATTCTTTCATGCAAACTCACCACAACATTCACATAGGCACACACACGCACACACGCACACACGCGCACATACACACACACATTCGAGAATTAAAGGATAGAAAAGCATCAAGATTGCGGTAACCGTGTTTCACGGAAGTCGGGGGGTGCCTAACACCTTCCCCTCGCTTAAGCAAGCCCCCGAACTCTATGAATCTCGGTTCGCAGACCAATTAATTTGGAGTCACATATGAGCCATCGATTTATAAAAAACGAAAACTCGGATGAGTTGGTACATCCATTTCAAATATACCAACTGGCGACTCTGGTTAATTGGCTCATCATAAAAAACGATCTTTCAAAACCCCGTCGACATCACTGCCGACCTTTTCCCAAAATCATCTAATGGCAAAGGCTAAAATCGGAAAAGGACGAATATCGCATCAGAGGCGAGAAAACCCGGCGTCGACAGCTAGCGACTCCGCTGGGGACATTAGAGGGCTTAAGCCGCGTTCAAATCTTGATGCTATCCTATCCTTCAAAAATTCATGAATATGTGTGTGCATGCGAAATTTTGATCATTTTTACTTTTGTTGTGTGAATGTGTGTTTTGTCCAATAAGTGAATGATTGAATGGGATTGCTTTACTTTTAAGTAATCATTTGCATACGGTGAGGACGATGAATGTGAATGTATGTTGAGAGAGTACCTCCTCCTGAGGCGAACCTGTCGGTTGCTTATTACTGGACTCGAAGGGGCTGCTCCCCGGAGATGGCTCAGGAAACGCACCACCCAAATCCGCTCCAATCGAAAGGATTCAGACGAGTAGATTACGAAGATTTGGGGACCTTCATGCCGAAAAGCCCGCGAGAGTAACCCTAGGGTAGGTCAGCCTCTGATAAACCCAACGAAGGGAAGCTTCTTCATGCCCTTTTATCATTCAGTCGAATAAATAAATGTCATGTAAATGGCATACAACTGTCATACCGGCATCATCGTAATAAATATGTCCTGTATCATGTGATTACATCACCTGCACATATAAAGAGACTACTAACATGGTTTTGCAGGAAGGCAATCCGTGCCACGTACCAAGGTTTTCTAAAAACTTCTAAATACTATCCTTTCATCAAAGACTGACCTTGTTTTGTAGGATAAGATTAAGAGAACCGTGAAAGCGTGGCATAACGATCACAAAGAACCCGGAGTAGGGGCATATTCGACCACACAAAAAAAAATAACAAAAAAAGAAAAAAAAAAAAAGAAAAATAATGATAAACATGCATCAGTGTTGACATGCATCTGCCAACTTGTAACTGGCACAGTACTAAACTACGGCCCTGGTTTGTTTTGCGAGACTACCCCTAAGACCCAACTAAGAGGCCGTAAAATCCATACTCCATCCATCCAAATGGCTGAAGCCGGTAGCCATGAAATACACTGGCTTCCCTGATTCACACATCACGGTACAAGATGAGCTTTAAGGGGGAAACTGCGGTCCAGACTTGTCCGGCCTATGAGGATCAGATCGGAGAGATCTCCCATAGTGACGCCCCTCCTAAATGGGCTTGGTCAAAACATTAAGGAGTTCCTTCGAGACAGCTCCCCTCCCGAAAATGCAGATCTGACCAAGGAAAGAGAATCCAAAGATGGGCAGTGAAATTCTTCCTAAGCGGAGACGATTTGCATGAATAGGACCTAGCTACGGGACTGCTGAGATATCTGGAAGCCAAAGAAGCCCACAGACAAATGAACGAAGTACATGGCGATGTGTGCGGAACCCATATGCGCAGAACATTTTTGGCAAAGAAAATCATGTGAACGGATCACTATTGGCTAACCATGAAAACTGACTGCGATGTTCATGTCAGGAAATGCCATCAATGCCAGATCCATGCCAATACGATCCATGCACCTCCTAATGAGCTCCATTGCTTGACCTCACCGTGGCCAGTTGAACCGTGCAGCAGGTGATATCCAGGAAGGGGTAAATCCAGGAGTGTGGCAGTGAATCCCGGCCAGTGGAAGATCAATGGGTTTTGAAATTCTGAGTACCCCGATTTGAGGCATTCTAGCCTGACAAGCGATAGGCCAAATTTGAAGGGGGATCACGATTTTTGGAATAAAGCTAGATTTCAATCTGATGGGGATCGAGCAGGACGAGACAGATATCGACAATACGCCTGGTGAGATCAAAGGATAGGTCGAGGGTAAACCCAAACCCAGTTTAGACCAAACCATCGCCATCAAACGTCAGAGCCCCTAACGATCACAAAGAACCCGGAGTAGGGGCAAATTCGAACACACAAAAAAAAAAAAGAGAAAAATAGTCGAGTTGTTGAGCCTGTATGGAGATATGTTCGCTTGGTCCCGTGGCGACGTGAGTGGATTGTCCACAGACGTTATAGGACATCAACCGCCCATCAAGGAGGGTTCCGACCAATTAAGCAAAAGTTGAGAACGTTGAAGCCTGAATGGAGGATGAAAATAAAGGACGAGATTGTCAAGCGGTTTAAGGCAGGAATCATCACGGTGTCTATTTACCCTGAATGGCTTTCCGACAGAATCCTAGTACCACAGCCTGGAGGAGAAGTGAGGGGCCGCATCGACTATAGAAATCTGAAGGATTCCCTCAAGGAGGAGATATATGACAAATTCAAGATCAAACATTTTGATTCAGTCATTTACCGGCCCAAAATGAATGGGGCAGTGGGGGCTGCAAATAAAACACAAAGACGATCATGGGAAGAGTGTCCGCCAATCATCGGGGATGGCCGGATTTATTGTTGCTCACCCTGTTTGCCTGTCGAACCTTAGTTCGCACATTTGCAAGGGCAGGCCCTTATGCATCTCCCGGGCATACGACAAGAGGGTAGGATCCCAGAAATTCAAAATGAACGATTTAGTCCTCAAAAGGATCGCGCCCTGCCAAGACGGAGCTATGGGGTTTCGCTCTAAATCAAAAGGAGCCGTCACGATAAAAAAATCCTCTCTGGGAGAGCCCTCATCTTACAAGGAATAGACGGAAGGCGTTCTCCGGCCCGTTAATTCTGACTCTGTGAAACCACTCTTTTAAAATAAAAAAAATAAAAAAAAATCAAAAATCCCCCAAACCTTTCAACAAGTCAAAGGACCGGATCTTTTGTCAAGCCCAGTGAGATACCGATGCGACCGGTACGAGGAAAATCACAAGAAAAGCAACTTAACACTGGGGCACTTGTCAACTACCCAGGAAATGATGACGTGCAAATTGGCACCCATGCAACAATCCCATCAACATGCACCATCATCATCAAATGCTACCTCATGTCAATTCAATCTTCAACGGTACGATCATCTGGCATTTGTCAAGCATAGTTTTCCCGGGATACGAGGATCCGCGTGAAAGGGGATTTTATTTGGCTTGATAGGAATCAGATTAATTCTGACAAGCAACCGTGGAGCACGATCGTGAGTATGGTTAGACGAAAAGGGCTATTCAACCTTTTGATCGGGTACAAAGCCTTAATTCAAAGCAACGTTTGCGACAGAATCGACCTCATGTGACAGACTTCACTTTGCATTTGCACGACCTTTCAGTTGTGGGGTATAAAACTATGACGACGTTGATGGCGATTAACACGTAGTCAGACAGTCAATAATTATCAAGCTAATATCAAGAAGTCAGACGATAAATGATCACCAAGCTAATGTCTCGAATCGTGGCCAGGGTTATTCGAGTAATTAAGCCCAAGGGGTGTCTCTACACCTGGTGCCCTAAAGCCGTCTGGTTTGGGAGTCGCTGGCCCAACACTCGTTACATGGGTAACTCAGAGCCTAAGAAAACGAGCATTACAGTCGAGGAGGCCGAGCAGATTCGAATCCTGGCATGGGCTACTCGAGTAATTAAGCCTAAGGGGTGTCTCTACATCTGGTGCCCTAAAGCCGTCTGGTTTGGGAGTTACCGGCCTAACACTCGCTACATGGGTAACTCAAGCCTAAGAAAACGAATCTTGCGCAAGGTCAAGCAAAGAATGAATGGTGCAGACCACCAGCTTGTCTCGAACCGTGGCCTTTGTTACTCGAGTAAATAAACCCGAAGGGGTGTCTGTACACCTAATGCCCCAAAACCGTCTGGTTCGGGAGTCATTGGTCCAAAACTCGTTAAATGGGTAACTTTGGATAGCCTAAGAAAACGAGACAAGTGAAGTGGGCTAATAAAGAGAAAAGATAATATGGAAAAACTCTTGGCCTTAAACGAGAAGTCATAGAAGAGAAACCCCTACTGAGTGCTGCATCGCACAGTGCATTTGTCATATGACGTCAATCCTGCTAAGGACGTTGTCGAGAATGGAGACAGAATACTTTTGACGAGGGAAGGTAGTTCTTTTGAATCCGACCTTACTCACGTACAATGACCATGAATGCTTAAAGGTGTTCTTACGATTTCATAACTCGTCAAATGGAAAATCATCAACTCGCGAGGGAAAAAAAAAAGAATAAAAAAAAAAAAGAGAAAAAAAAAAGAGAAAAAAAAAAGAAAAAAGAAGAAAAAAAAATAAAAAAGAATAAAAAATAAAAAATAAAAAAATAAATGTGCTTTAACTGCATTTTTGTTGAGATTATAATATCTTTGTGTCGAGCTAACACTAACAGCCCGAGCTTTCAAGTTTTGGCATTTGTTAGTCATCTGATATGCAGGATCTTGCAGAGCTGTGGATAACTCAGCACGGTCAACATCGCGAGTTTTCGATAGAATTTCTTGGCAGCGACACGCGCCAAGGCAGGGCAGTTAAGAATCGTGAAATGGAAGGAAGCTGAGGCTGTACAGAACTTCTCGTCATTGGGCCTCTCCCCAATCCTGACTATCATTGCCTCGACATCCAAATGATCCACGTGCATGAGCATATACAAGGATGATATAATGCGGGACAACAACATATCGGCCAGCAGAAATGATCAAAAGGCTAAGGAGCCCAACATAGTTGTCGATCATCACAGAGAGCGAAACAGACTGCCTCAACTCGATGAAATGAAGACGACCAAGAACAGGCAGAGTACCAAACCAATGTTGAAGTCTAGAAACTACGCTTCACGACGAGGCGTGATCCGATCAAATGTTGGCAAACAATGACGACGGTCGAATCGTATCATTTGACTGAACAGGGGTCATTTCTATCTAAACATATGTTGTGCACATGTATCTGTCCATAACATATCTGCCAGATCATGCATAACATATTTTTCATGCATGCAGGTACGATCAAAATGAAAATCTTCAGGAAAGTACAAGCACGTCGCCTTCAACCTCACAAATGATCAGACCGTGATGGCTTTGCGGCATAGTACGTGGACGATGTTGGTGGGAGATCCGGGACAGAAGCCGATCACGCATCCCACTTCAAGAAATCCCTCAAAATCAAATCAAAAAAAAAAAAAAAAAAAAAAAGAGACCCCTGGGAAGGGCTGATATCCATAAAAAGAAAAAAGACAAAAAAATAACAAACCCTGGGAAGGGCTGAGATCCACGCGAACCACAACAAGATGGTGAGCACCCCTGGGAAGGGCTGATATCCACAAAAAGAAAAAAGACAAAAAACAACAAACCCTGGGAAGGGCTGAGATCCACGCGAACCACAACAAGATGGTGAGCACCCCTGGGAAGGGTTGATATCCACAAAAAGAAAAAAGACAAAAAACAACAAACCCTGGGAAGGGCTGAGATCCACGCGAACCACGACAAGATGGTGAGCACCCCTGGGAAGGGCTGATATCCACAAAAAGAAAAAAGACAAAAAACAACAAACCCTGGGAAGGGCTGAGATCCACGCGAACCATGTGACGCCCCCAAATCCGGGTCACCTGAGCCACGGACCTGGTTCGCCACTATCTAAAACAAGAATTATACAATCGATAACTTAAAGCGGAATAAAGGAATATTTACATTGATATAACATAAATAAACCTGTCCCAAGTCTCGAAACCAATACTAATAGAAAACATAACATAATACAAAAGGGTAAATATGTCTTAATACAAACGGTAATTCTAGAACAACAAAATACAACTACTCCGTAGCTTTCTCCTTTCCCTTATCTTTTCCTGAGCTCTCGCCACGTGCCGCACTAACTGAAATGTTTTAAGGAAAGCAAGGGTGAGCAACAAATTGCCCCGCAAGTATAATAGCAGTGAATAATCACATGAATAACTTTATAGCTCTCAGGAGTAAAAATTTAGCTAACACAAGGAAATAAACAACTTCTTTCATCACCGTTATAGTGGCCACTAAGGACCGAAGGATTTCTGAAGTATTCAAGGATTTCAAAGTTTCCCAAAGAAGGGAACTATTCAATACTGAGGGTGCACCAAGGCACAGAACTCTATTCTAGAATTACTGGAAATTCATCCGATAATCCACAAAACTGGTACAATAGGTGATCAGCCTAAAATACCTGGCGTTATGCATAAGCCTTACATTTTCCATTTACGCGCGTGTCGGTTTCCCGACGTTTATACAATTTCCCCTGCTGTGAGGGTTGTTCCACTCAGCTTTACATGGGAGTCCAGACCAAAACAATTTGATCGGACAATTTTACTTAACAATAATAATAGTTGGAGGACTTTAACCTCGCTTTAGTAACCAAATCAATAAGTGTCTAGCTGAAACAATTAGCCTTGACATAGCTTTTAAACAGTCTATGGAATAAAGAACTTTAAGGTTCAACAACATGCATGATAGCATTTAAAAATATCTTGAATGAATAAAAATTCATAATCTTTGAAATCACACAATATATAACATTGCATGAAATGGGCTTTCATTGCAATACTTGAATAGAAGTATGAATGCTAGCACATTAATTGCTAACTTGATAAGTAATTTGAACGGAGTCAAGAAGCTCAATAAGCTTGCTCAATAAATAATATTTGCTCGATAGATAAATGAATTCGACACTTGCCCAATAAATGAATCGAGTAAGGAAACCTCGCACAATTAAATAGGAGTTGTATGAGTTAGGAAACTTGCCTTGTACGTGCGTTAATACTTGACGTTAATCGTCCGTCAACAAAATATCCTACATAGTTTATTAAAATCGTCATAAATATTTGTCACAAAAGAACTAGGTTCATTACAGTCATCACATCATTAAAATACATTGATTGCCAAGCGTAATTTGTAATCCGTTAATTCAATTTACGCCTTAGGACAACATCGTTTAGTTCGACACGGGTATAAATTAAGCACATAAAGCTTTAACAAGATATAAGCGTTTTTAATCATTTTGTACAAAAATATAAGTTTTAGACTCGCGGGAAAAATTTACTGGGTCCGACCCGATCCGGCCCGACCCGACCCGGTCCGGCCCGACCCGACCCGGACCAGTCGCCATGCAGTAGCAGTTGCAGTAGCGAACTGCTGTTCCTGCAAGCAGCGACACAGTCATACCTTGCCTTGCTCCAGCTGCTATATCTCCCCCTACACTCGATCAATTTCATCCCTTACGGACTCTATGGATTCCTAAGACACAAGGCTACAACATATCACAAATTCAAGACGACCCATAATCATTAACATGACCAAATCCTGAGCTAAAACATAAACTGCATGCTCTGTTTTTCGCAACCATGAAATATCTCACACAAATGGCTACTGTGACTTCGTTTTAGCATCATTTTGGTTCATTCAAATTGGTATATCTTCACAACTGATAGAAGTACAATATTCCAATAACAAACAATCAAAATAATCACACCATCAAGGCTTTACAGTCCTCTAACAGTCCGAATGTCCAAAAGTCCAAAAATGTCCAAAGTTCATCCTTTAAGCCAAGGTTCGGATCTTTACTTGTTTTTGTTCCACTTTGAGGGTGTTTATGGTTTATATAGCTTCTTAAGAACCTCCATGATAGATTCAACACAACCAATCAACAAAAAAATTAGCAAAAAATCCAACCCTCAAGCATGTAAGCGTAAAAAACTCATGAAAGCTTCAAGTGGAGAAGAAATGGTTGTGGTTCATGGTTACCTTCTTGTTGCTAGCTTCGTGTAGGGTGAAATGGTTGCAAGAGTGCTGCTCTCCTTCCTCTTGGTGCCCTTCTCTCCTTTCTCCTCCTTCCTTGCTTTTCTTCCTCTTCCCGTAGCTTGCTTATTCTTCTTCTATATTTCCCTCTCTCTCTCTCTACGTAGCTCTCTGTAACTTTCTCCTTACTTGCAAATGGGAAGTATGCTGATGGTTTGAAGGAGAAAGAAGATGAGCTGATGGGAGGTTTAAGGTGGCTTCGGAAGGAATGTTTTGATATGCAGAAAATGGGATGCCCGAGCTCTTGAAAATGAATTTGTGGAGCATGCTTTGTGAAGTTAACATTCCCATATATGGTGTACTGTGCATGTTTATTCTTTTCCCCCCAATTGGCTCTCAATATACACGTGGCCTCCCCCAATTGGTTTGAGGCTTAAATGTCTCACCAATTAATTCGAATATACAGATAAATATACCCGAATATTCCCACTTTTGTACCAAATTTGGTAAATAACTCTACCCAAAATTATAATGGGTACTCCCATAAATTATTGGAACACGCAAAAATATTTATTATGGGATTTGTCCATTTATTCGGAACACCCATAATATACATTTCGGATACAGATTAAATCACGTATCAACCCCAATAAAATTTCTGACACTTGGAAAAATTATTCCTCAGCATATATGCCTCATCTAAATTAATAAAAATCGAAATAGACGAAAAAGTTTGGGTGTGAATAGTGCTCGTGAATAGTGCCTCGGGAAGCGGGTCCCGCTAATAGTGATTTTATGAATTTTTGCAAAATCGATATATTCACTCTAACGACACAACAACACATAAAATTTAACATATGCACATTTTCTAGGCTGTAACACAATTCTAAACACGTATTATAGATTAATATAAAAAAAAATAATAATAATAATAATTCATTTTATTCATACATAACTCGGGTTACAAGGAAATCTAAAATTCCCGATCGTTACAAACCACAACAAGATGGTGAGCACCCCTGGAGGCTGATATCCATAAAAAGAAAAAAGACAAAAAATAACAAACCCTGGGAAGGGCTGAGATCCACGCGAACCACGACAAGATGGTGAGCACCCCTGGGAAGGGCTGATATCCACAAAAAGAAAAAAGACAAAAAATAACAAACCCTGGGAAGGGCTGAGATCCACGCGAACCACGACAAGATGGTGAGCACCCCTGGGAAGGGCTGATATCCACAAAAAGAAAAAAGACAAAAAACAACAAACCCTGGGAAGGGCTGAGATCCACGCGAACCACGACAAGATGGTGAGCACCCCTGGGAAGGGCTGATATCCACAAAAAGAAAAAAGACAAAAAAACAACAAACCCTGGGAAGGGCTGAGATCCACGCGAACCACGACAAGATGGTGAGCACCCCTGGGAAGGGCTGATATCCACAAAAAGAAAAAAGACAAAAAACAACAAACCTTGGGAAGGGCTGAGATCCACGCGAACCACGACAAGATGGTGAGCACCCCTGGGAAGGGCTGATATCCACAAAAAGAAAAAAGACAAAAAACAACAAACCCTGGGAAGGGCTGAGATCCACGCGAACCACAACAAGATGGTGAGCACCCCTGTGAAGGGCTGATATCCACAAAAAGAAAAAAGATAAAAAACAACAAACCCTGGGAAGGCTGAGATCCACGCAAACCACAACAAGATGGTGAGCACCCCTGGGAAGGCCTGATATCCACAAAAAGAAAAAAAAAGACAAAAAACAACAAACCCTGGGAAGGGCTGAGATCCAAGATAACCAACCGGCGACGATAACCGGGGGTTACGAGATGGGTGACCGGCGACGATATCCGGCCCCGACGAGACAATCGACCGGCGATTACGAGGTGGATGTCCGACGACGAAAACCGGCTCCGACAAGATAACCAACCGGCGACGATAACCGGGGGTTACGAGATGGGTGACCGGCGACGATATCCGGTCCCGACGAGACAATCGACCGGCGACGATAACCGGCGATTACGAGGTGGATGTCCGGCGACGAAAACCGGCTCCGACAAGATAACCAACCGGCGACGATAACCGGGGGTTACGAGATGGGTGTCCGGCGACAAAAACCGGCCCCGACGAGACAATCGACCGGCGACGATAACCGGCGATTACGAGGTGGATGTCCGGCGACGAAAACCGGCTCCGACAAGATAACCAACCGGCGACGATAACCGAGGGTTACGAGATGGGTGTCCGGCGACGAAAACCGGCCCCGACAAGATGATCGACCGGCGACGATAACCGGGGATTACGAGATGGATGTCCGGCGATGAAAACCGGCTCCGACAAGATAACCAACCGGCGACGATAACCGGGGGTTACGAGATGGGTGTCCGGCGATGAAAACCGGCCCCGACAAGACAATCGACCGGCGACGATAACCGGCGATTACGAGATGGATGTCCGGCGACGAAAACCGGCTCCGACAAGATAACCAACCGGCGACGATAACCGGGGGTTACGAGATGGGTGTCCGGCGACGAAAACCGGCCCCGACAAGACAATCGACCGGCGACGATACCCGGCGGTTACGAAATGGGTGACTGGCGACGATACCCGGCCCCGACGAGACGATCGACCGGCGACGATAACCGGCGATCAACGAATCCCTGGGAAGGGCTGGTATCCAAACAATCAACGACCCCTGGGAAGGGCTGAGATCCAAGCAAACCCCGACAAACGGTGACACCTGTGGAACCGTATCAAAAGACTGTACAGGGGTCATTTTTCATCAAATTTACATTTTAAATGTTGTGTCACATGCATTGAATAGAATGATAATTCTGTACGTGATCCATGCAGGTTAGGTGTCAAAGTCCTAGCCTATCAGAGTCAAAGGCTATGGCTGCCAAGAGCGATGTACGAGGACGAACTCCAAGGATGCCCTTCAAAACTAGTCAGGAGAATAACTTCCTTTGATGACAATGGGATGGAATAAGGTGATTACGAGAGGGGTGACCGGATACGAGACCCGGCAATTACGAGACGAGCGACAGGTTAGGAATTGATGCATTGACACCTTTACGAATGTGTTGCATGCCTTACATCTTGCGTTGCATCATAAGTTGTATGTGTTGCATCATGTATGCACTGTCATTCTTATGCACTGTCATTCATGCATCGTGTGTCTACTTCTTTATCATGTTCATTTCATTTAACATTTCATAAACATGATAAAGAGGGGCAGCTGTAGACACCCAAATTTTGCGCTTCGTATACTAACCGTGATAGGAGGGAAAAATCGTCAAATGAACCGACCTGTGAGAGCGAGGGATGCACAAGTGCGAACACTCGACGCCACCGCAACGATTTGTAAATCAAAACCGACGTGACAGCAGGGCCGTCCGAAATGATCATGCCCGAATGATGTGGCACGTCTCCCAGTGATTCCCGGACTGCAAAATACAAGCCTGTCGGCGAAAACCGACGTCACGACACGAGAAAACGAGGTGCGGTTCAGAAAACGAGAAAATCAGCCCACCCAGCCGCGGATTGATCTGCGGCCAAACGATTAAAATAATGGTGGTGCGCACGGGACTCGAAACCAGGAAACCAGCTGAGTGCGATGGGGGGTGGCCAGCCAGCCGCAGATCAATCTGCGGCTGCCCTAAATTGCCTATTTCAGCTCAGTTTCTTCATTTCATCCAAGAGGTTCAGCAGCAGCAGCGGCGGAAAAAGAAAGAAAAAGAAGGAGAAAACAGCAAGCAAATAAGAGAAATCAAGAGAGAAAAGAGTGAGAAATAGTGAGCAATTGTACCCATTTTGTGAGATTACATCTCATATTTTCTACTCTAATCAATACACAAATTCATACATATTGTGGGGATTATTTGCAAGGTAAAAAATCCTTTGTTTTAGCATCTTGTTTTACCATTTTTGTTAAGCTTTTTGTCATCCAAATTATATTAAATGTAGTTGTTCTTGTATATTGTTGTGAATCCATGGATTGAGGGCTATTAGTGAGGGTTCCCAAATGGAACGAAATTCCTCCTAATGGCCCGATGATATCCATTTGGTGAATTTTAGCTAGTTGTAATGATGTATTATGCATAGTTTACTTAGATTGTTATTTTTAGGATCTTGTGGGTGTGTAGCGATTTTGGATGTGAGCCTAGGAGCGCGACCCCGTGGTCCAAATCCGATGATGGACATCTTTTGATATATGTAATAAATTCGATGTACCTTTCATTGTAAATATGTAATCGCCGGGCCTTAAAACGACGCTAAGGCGAGAATCGTGTTTAAGGCCCCGTAATAGTGAAAGTACGTGATTGTGGGCGTTCGAGGTTATTTTGATGGCTTACATGCCCATGAATAGCCCCGACGCGTGTTTATGCTCGATTTGATTTATGAGACGAAATTGATTTCAAAGTTAAATGATAAGATTTTCATAAAATCAATCAAACCAGGCTATTAGCATCACGAGGTTAATAAATGGGAAGTGCTAATGAATGTCGATTTCTATTTCAAACGAGAAAGCTAAAGAAAATCGTTTTCAAACATCACAAGAAATGGTTTCATAAAATAAGTGATGTTTTATTAAACCGGTGTGCATAGGGTTAAAGAGGTTCTAGAAGTTGCCCATCGTTTGAGTTACGAAAGCAACGTATAGATCTCGATTCCTATTTTGACGAAGGTTTAAAACTCTTTGTTTTGCCAAAACGACACCTAAACGAAAAATCTCATAGTTTTTGGACAATTAAAATCAAACCCTTCTTATAAAGAATCAAGCTTTCTCGTATAAATCGAAGGACATTCCGAAGCATTCCCAAATCAAAGCACGACTTTCCCTAAAAATCCAAATGATTCTTTCATGCAAACTCACCACAACATTCACATAGGCACACACACACGCACACACGCACACACGCACACACGCGCACATACACACACACATTCGAGAATTAAAGGATAGGAAAGCATCAAGATTGCGGTAACCGTGTTTTACGGAAGTCGGGGGGTGCCTAACACCTTCCCCTCACTTAAGCAAGCCCCCGAACTCTATGAATCTCGGTTCGCAGACCAATTAATTCGGAGTCACATATGAGCCATCGATTTATAAAAAACGAAAACTCGGATGAGTTGGTACATCCATTTCAAATATACCAACTGGCGACTCTGGTTAATTGGCTCATCATAAAAAACGATCTTTCAAAACCCCGTCGACATCACTGCCGACCTTTTCCCAAAATCATCTAATGGCAAAGGCTAAAATCGGAAAAGGACGAATATCGCATCAGAGGCGAGAAAACCCGGCGTCGACATAAACTACAACCTTGAAGCATTAAAACATGTAAACAATAACTAACCAGACCGGAATTAGCGGTCAAACCGCATTGACCAATATAAATACATGAGTTTCTGGGTTACCCAGAAACTCAAGAACAGTTGCGAACAGGCTACTTTGACCAAATTATTAGAGCATCAATTGATGTTGTTTGAGTGTAATTTTTATATGTCGTTATACACTGCCATGTTGGCTACAACAACGAACAAAAATCAAACATAAACATTAAACCATCAAAGAGAAATTTATGGTCAAAAGTCACTGCTCGACATTGACCGGCTGTTCTTCATGAATAACACCTTTCGCGACAATATTCACCCCCAAACCCAGAACACTAAGAACCTATGCAGTCCGTCGCTAAAACCCTTTTGTGACGGTTTTAAATAAAAATTAATAAAAATAATTAAATAAATTATAAATAAATATTAAATAATTCATAATAAGTAATAAATAAAAATTAAAAGTCATTTTTAATTATAATTAATAATTTTAATATTCTGATATAAATTTTTATAATTATTTAATTAAATTAAATATTAAATTATTTAATAAATATATTGAATAAATGATTTAAAATGATATTAATGTATTTAAATTAGTTTAAATAATAATTAAATCATTTAAAAATGTTACTAACTTTCCAAAATTATTATAAATAATAAATAAATTATTTTGAATAATATACTAAGTATTTAAAAATATTATAAATGATAATTAAATCATTCAAATATTAAACTAAGTTTTAAAAATTATTATAAATAATAATTACATCATTTAAATGATAAAATAAATTCTAAAAATATTATTAATGATAAAATAAATCATTTAAATAATATTTTATCTTTCTAAAAATATTATAAATAATAAATAAATCATTTAAATAATATTTTAAGTATCTAAAATAATTCTAAATGATAAATAAATTATTTAAATAACATATCAATGTTTTAAAAATATTCTAAATGATAATTAAATCATTTAAAAATATTCCTAAGCTTGTAAAATTAATTAAAAATATTTCTAAGCTTATAAAAATTATTTAAAGATAATGTTAAGCTTCTAAAAGTGTTATAAATAATAAATAAATTATTTAGACTAATAATTAAGCTTCCAAATGAAGATTTATTAAATAACCTATGTGTTTAGCTGTCTAAAGTCACGACCGAGATACTGAATCAACGTCGGACCTTAACGAAACTTGTCTAGATTAACTCGATACATGTTATTATAAGTTCTAACACTTACTATTGGTGTACATAGACTACGTACGCTGATAGATCGTGTTAACATTAATTAAACGAACTACGCTAAGGCAAGTCTTCTAACCTTGTTACATTTAAGCAAGTCTATTACATCTTGCTATCAATTATTGTGAAGTTATTGCTTCTTGTTCAACATAACGTAAGAAATGAATCATTATTTATATATTGTTTATTCGAGCATAAAATGTTGTGTCAAACCAAATTGTTTTGGTACGACATCTTATACTGAGAAATGGAACAACTTGATGTAAGGTGCACTGAAACACCTTGATTTAAGGTGGTGGTAAATGTTGATTATATATCGACACAAAATTGTAGGATGATATGCATACTCCTAGGATATTGGTTAGGTTGATCCCCTACCAGATATCCGAAATCAAATAGTTCTAAGTCATTGAAGACTGATAGAACTAAATGAAATATATGGTTCAAGTACAGAACCCTTAATTATACATCAATTGACATCTTTCAAATCAAACACATTGTGTTTAAATTTTTAAATGAACTTGCTGAACATTTGTAGCTTATTCTTGCATATATCTTCTTTTGCAGTTTTAAATGATAATCCCGGCACTTCTGGGACAGACAAAGGAAAAGAACATGTTAATTAGTTTTACTTACTGTTTTTGAATAATTCAAGTCTTTTATAAGGCTTTGTTGTAATAACTTAGTACTGAGAACGATGTAACCGAACTTAATGATATGTAATATATTATCATCCTTTATTACATTGAATGTGTTATACTCTGATCTTTAATTTGTTTAGCATAGTTGTACTAAGTAAATACAGTATCTATACGAACTATACATCTGAATGAGGGTATTTGAATGATATTGAAAGTCCTATAAGCTCTGAGGTTACACTTAATGAGCGCCGGTAAGGTGCCATCTTTACCGGAATGCGCCCCTCAATTCTATGGACAATCTTATCGTTAATACTGTGAATGTCAGATAGATAGGAAATATCGATATGAAAGAGGTATTCATGAGATATGAATCTATACATCCAAGTGAGGGTATCCAAATACAGATAACGTTCTGGCAAGAATTATCATCTGTTATGTGATACTGTGAACCTTGCATAGATAGAAATCATATATTATTAAATATTTACAGTCGTATAGTTTCACGTGAGCACCAGATCTGCTACAGGGAAGTGTAGAGAATTTGGGGGCATCACAGGTTGGTATCAGAGCTGTAGATTATAGCTCTAAGGTAGTTAAGAAATACCTTAGGATATAGTCTTTGAGTCCGTAAAATACTTAATTATACATAAAATAATCTTAAAAGCTTTATATTATGTGTAAATTTGTTTCGCTATAATACTAAACAACTAAAATTCTTTTGTAAGATGTCAGAGACCAATTGGAACGATCTTCCAGTGATAGATCATCCCATAGTAGGGTGGTTATCAGAGGAGACAGAAAAAGATCCAGAAGAGATATATCCCGCACTAGGGACACCAGAGGAGGAAGAGGAGGACCCAGGGGAGGAGGAACTCCTGCATGACCAGGAGATAATAGATACTGAGGAGGCTGAACATCCTATAGATGGACAGTTAGTAGATCTTGATCCTGATGAGGAGATTATAGCATGTCAGATGATGAGTGTCGATAGACATGAGGAGATAGTTGAAGGGTTAGTACAGCAGTCAACCAAAGATCTAGAGGCTGCCAACTTTCGAGCATATATAGCTGAAGGTTTGTTGGAGAGTGAGAGAGATAACACTCGCCGTCTTAGGACACTCCTCCAAAATACCCAGAAGGAAAGGCAAGATGCCCAGATGCAGTTGTACCGAGCTGACAAAGGATGTCGGGATACATTCGAAGGTTTAGAGCGTCGGGTGCTTAGGTATCTCGTAGAGGAGAGGAAGGTAGATTATATGATAGATAGATCAGTGGTCTATCATATGGTTCAAAATGTTTATAAGGAGACACGTGATTGTTCTGTCTAGTTTAGTACTGAAGTTTATTTTCTATAGTTTGCATTATAAAGATTTTGGGTTGTAAAATAGGGAATCTTCTGTACTAAATAGTGGTAGTGTAAACCACTAGTCGAATATGTAACCGTTCTGCATGTGATATACAAATTATGTTTATACAAATCAAATTGTTAATTCTATGTGTAGTATATACTTGTATTTATACCTGTCTTTTCTTTATTTTAGAATCATGGCATCAAGACGAAGAAACCAGACCAGAAATGAGACTAATGAACCAAACCCCACCCAACAACTAGTAGACATACTATTAGGAGCCTTACAAGGTCATCCACCATACCAGCCCAACACAAATAATCCACATAAGTCAGTATTTAAAGACTTTAAAACAGTCGGACCACCTGAGTTCAAGGGAACTGTGGATCCAGTTGAAGCCCAAACTTGGGTAACTGAATTGGAAAAGTTCTTTACTGTAACAAACGTAAGTGAGGAACAAAAGACAATCTTTGCTACCTTTTTCCTAAAGGGTGAGGCAAACTTCTAGTGAGAAACAACAAAAACCAGGGTCGGTGAAGGGATAATTCCTTGGGTAAGATTCAAAGAACTATTCTTTGAAAATTACTTTCCACAAACCATGCAAGATCGAATGGAGGTTATATTTCTAGAACTAAAACAAAGGGAAATTACTGTATCTCAGTATACAGCCAAGTTTAATGAATTATCTCGTTTTGCCCCACATCAAGTAAACTCTGAGACGAGAAAAACTAGGAGATTTGAGGATGGGTTAAAACCTCAAATAAGGAGTAGGATATCAATCTTCCAGTTAAAGACGTTTTTAGAGATTCTTGAGAAGGCTATCATAGCCGAGACCGAGAATGAAAATCTTCTCAAATTCCATAAGGAGAAGAGGAGTCAGAATGAAGGAGGAAAATTCAAGGGAGAAGTCAGTACAGGGAGTAATAATAACAACAAGAGGAAGTGGGATACCACTTTTTCTACTAACTTTGGAAAAAAGGGAATAATTACAATAACAACAATACCACCAACAGAAACAATAATAACAAGGTGGAACGTTGTGTCACATGTGGAAAGAACCATCTGGGAGTATGTCGTAGGAGGGTGGTTAATTGTTATAGCTGTGGTCATGAGGGACATTATTCTTCTGATTGTCCTAAGAAGAATAACAATAATACCACTCAGGGCAATCAGAATTATAAGTGTTATAATTATGGCGCAACGGATCACATATTTAGAAATTGTTCAAAGAATAGGAACCAAACCGGGGGAGGAAATCAAACCACAAACAACACCCTCAAACCAACAGTAGCAGGAGCTGGAGGTCAGAGTCGTCCAACCGCCAGAACATTTAATATGACGATGAGGGTTGTTGTTGCTTCACAGGACGTGGTGACAGGTATCATCCCTATCGACGCTTTAAATGCATATGTGTTATTCGACTCTGGTGCTACTTGTTCAGTCGTGTCTAATAACTTTGCTAAAAACTTGAATATGCCATGCGAAGACTTAGACATACCTTTCAATGTAGAAATTGCAAATCGAGAGATAATTTCCGTTAAAACTGTATATAAAGATTGTAATGTAGAGATTAAGGGACACAAGTTTCTTGTGAACCTTTTTCCTATACAGCTAGGGGAATTCGATATAATCTTAGGCATGGATTGGTTGATTAATCATAATGCAATGATTGACTGCCATCGGAAACGTGTAAATCTGTTGACTGAGTCGAAGTCAAAGGTAGTATTCAACGGTGGTTGTTGACCTAAGCGATCTCGATGTTTGACAGTAATGCAAGCAGAAAGATTGCTTAGGAAGGGTTATACAGGTTATTTGGCATATATAGTAGATACTCGAAAGGAAGGAGTAAAACTAGATCAAATACCTATAGTTAGAGAATTTTTGGATGTGTTTCCAGATGACTTACCAGGTCTACCTCTGGATAGGGAGATCGAGTTTGTTATCGATCTTGCACCTGGTACGACGCCGGTTTCAAAGGCACCGTACAAGATGGCACCAGTGGAGTTGAAAGAGTTACTTGTGCAGTTACAAGAACTCTTAGACAAGAAATACATACAACCCTGTGTTTCATCTTGGGGAGCACCGGTGTTGTTTGTAAAGAAAAAGGATGGAACGTTAAGGTTATGTGTTGACTATAGAGAATTAAATAAGTTGACCATAAAGAACAAATATCCTTTACCACGAATTGATGATTTGTTTGACCAGTTGAAAGGGGTCGAACACTTTTCGAAGATCGACTTACGATCAGTTTATCATCAATTAAAGGTAAGAAAAGAAGATGTGCCAAAAACAGCATTTAGGACACACTATGGACATTATGAGTTTCTTGTGATGTCCTTTGGATTAACGAATGCATTGGCAGTATTCATGGACTTGATGAACCGAGTGTTTAAACCATGGTTAGACAAATATGTCGTAGTGTTCATCGATGATATTTTGGTATACTCGAGAACAAAGGATGAGCATGGTGAACACTTAAGGAGCGTATTAGAGATATTACGCGAGGAACAACTTTATGCAAAGTTTTTCAAGTGTGAATTCTGGTTGGAACGAGTCCAGTTCTTGGGTCATATAATTGACAAGAATGGAATAGCGGTGGATCCAACAAAGATAGAGGCGGTTATGAATTGGGAACAACCAACAACTCCAACAGAAGTACGAAGTTTTCTCGGTTTAGCAGGGTACTATCGACGTTTTATACAAGATTTTTTAAAAATAGCAACCCCGCTAACCAATTTAACTCGAAAGACGGTAAAATACGTTTGGACAGATAAATGTGAAGAAAGCTTCCGAGAGTTAAAGAAGCGATTGAGCATGGCACCAGTGTTATCTTTACCAGATGATACAGGGGGCATTGTCGTTTATAGTGATGCATCAAACAAGGGATTGGGTTGTGTGTTAATACAACATTGGAAGGTGATTGCGTATGCATCACGACAACTCAAAGATTATGAGAAGAGGTATCCTACGCATGATCTTGAGTTAGCTGCGGTAGTATTTGCCTTAAAAATTTGGAGGCATTACTTGTATGGGGAGAAGTGTGAAATATACACAGATCATAAAAGTCTGAAGTATATTTTCACGTAGAAGGAATTAAACATAAGGCAGAGGAGATGGCTAGAGTTGATAAAGAATTTCGACTATGAAATTTTATATCACCCCGGGAAAGCCAACGTCGTAGCAGAGGGGCGTTAAGTAGGAAGAACCAAGAAAAGTTGAATATAATAACCAACAACGAGGTACTGATAAAAGAGTTTGACAAACTTGAGATCGAGGTAAGAGTTCCAGTAAATTCTACCCAAAAGTTATTCGTTGTGGAGAATGGTTCAACTTTGTTGGAGAGAGTCAAAGGACTACAGGAGACTGATGCAGAGTGTCAGAAGTGTAAGACTGAAATAACCTATAAAAAGAATAACAAATTCAGAGTGGATAAGGATGGGGTACTGAGGTACGAAGATAGAATTTGGGTAATCTTCGTATAAGAATTAAAAGATAAAATATTGAATGAAGCCCATAGTTCTAAGTTCATCGTGCATCCAGGTAGTACAAAAATGTACGAAGATTTAAGCCGACACTTTTAGCGGTCTAACATGAAAAGAGAAATAACAGAGTGGGTAAGTAAATGTTTAACGTGTCAAAGAGTTAAAGCTGAACACCGAAAGCCGAGTGGATTACTGCAGCCCTTAGAAATTCCTGAGTGGAAATGGGAACATATTACTATGGATTTCGTAGTTGGTCTTCCAAATACACAGAAAGGTCACAATGCCATTTGGGTAATTATAGATCGTCTTACCAAATCAGCTCATTTTCTACCCATAAAAGTTAACTTCAGTCTTGACCAGTTAGCCAAACTTTACATCAATGAAATTATTTCTAGACATGGAGTCCCTGTTTCTATAGTATCAAACCGAGACCCACGATTTACTTCAAATTTTTGGACAAGTCTTCAGAAACATTTAGGAACCCAATTGAGATTAAGCACAGCTTATCACCCACAAATCGATGGTCAGAGTGAGAGAACAATTCAAACATTGGAGGACATGTTGCGCACTTGCATCATGGACTTCAAGGGAAGTTGGGAAGATCAATTACCTTTGGTAGAGTTCTCCTACAACAATAGCTATCATGCCAGCATCGGAATGCCACTATCTGAAGCACTGTATGGAAGGAAATGTAAGACGCCTTTATGTTGGGACGAAGTCAGTGAGCAACAAAAGTTAGAACCCGAAATAGTTCAACAAACCGTTGAGGTAGTTCGAATTATACGAGGAAGATTGCAAGCGTCTCAAGATCGACAGAAGAAGTATGCGGATCAACACAGGAAGCTACAAGATTTCGATGTCGGTAGTCACGTGTTTTTAAAAGTTTCTTCATGGAAAGGCAAAATACGTTTTGGCAAGAAGGAAAAATTGAGTTTGAGATTCATTGGACCATTTCAAATATTGAAAAGGATAGGTGAAGTGGCTTATGAGGTAATCTAACCTCCTGAGTTAGAACATATACATAACGTGTTTCATGTGTCTGTATTACGACCATACAAACCCGATTATAATCACGTTATAGATTACGAGCCTATTCAGATTGAGAAAGATTTATCATATGAAGAAATTCCTATTGAAATCATAGATAGGAAAGAGCAAAATCTACGAAATAAAGTGATACCTTCAGTCAAGGTGATTTGGAGGAATCAAAACATAGAGGAAGCTACGTGGGAGCTCGAGAGTAAAATGTGAGATAACTACCCACAATTATTTTTGTAATCTGTATTGTAATTTCGAGGACGAAATTCTTATTAGTGGGGGTGAATGTAATATTCTGAACCCTAATAAGATTTGTATATGTAAATTATGTGTTTATTAAATGAAATTTCATGTTCCGACTTTGTATTATGTGATTGTATATTTTATTTAAGAATTACGTCAAATAAAAAAAATTTCAAAGCTGCTTAGTCGTGCTTACACGGACAAAATGATTTGTCGTGCTTCCAACGAATTCACCGAGAAGCGTCTCGGCAAATTATTTTTGTAAGCTGTTGTGTCGTACTTGGAAATGACAAAGTGATTTGTCGTGCTTCGGAGTTAATATAATATTATATTAACTGATAAATATCTAAAATAAGTTAACTAGGGTTTAAAATGATAAACTAAATCAGAAACCCTAATTTGAAAACCCTAATTGATAAAAGTTATCCGAATTGGTAAATTAAAACCCTAATTATTACACAAGAATTCTAATTTATATAATTAGATTCTAAGTAATAAATAATAACATTAATTAGGAATCATTTAACTTAGATTAAAACCCTAATTGAAGATTTAAACCTTAATTCATAAATTAGGAAACCCTAAACCCTAATTATGAAACCCTAATCCTAATTAGGTTATCTAAACATTAATTTATGAAATGTAAAACCTTAATTATGATGTATAACCTTAATTAAGGTTTTACTAAACCTAATTAAACATCTTAAACATGATTAGTAAAAATCTAATTTTAATTAGTATGGAACTAAATCAAAAATAAACCAATTAAAATAGAATAAGAACACAAAGATCAGATATTTTCAAATCTCCAGCACAAGTAGGTCACTAGGATCAGATGGGAGTAGTACAAGTATCAAGGCTAGATATTTGTGGAGGCAAAGTTTGGACAAAAGACCTAAAAACCCTAATTTTGAAGTTGCTATAAATATAACAGCAAACTGGCCATTAGACCTACGAATTTACAAAACCTAAACACTTATAATTATACCATATTAAGCCTCTGCAAACAAAAGGTCAGAATCAGAAGTCAGAAATCAAAAAATTGAAGAAAAATGTGCAAAACCCTAATTTTTATACTAGATCTTCAAGCCTGCAAAAATTTTATGTTTTAGATGATTAGGATTATGTGTAAACATGTTATTTGATGATCTGGGTTGGTTAAACAAGTAATCATAACATTTAAAGAATCGAATTTAGTGAAAAACCCAAACTGTTCTTGGCAGTCAAGAACAGTCTGACAGCCTACTTTGTAAGAGCTTTTGATCAACCTAAAATGTATGTTTGATGTGTTTTAATGCATGACCTTGTAGTATGTCATGTTAGCTATGATATCCAATTGGTAGAATGGTTAAATTATCTCTATGATGAAAATTATAGGTGGTCAAAACCCATTGACCGACCACGGGTTTAGGTTTTGGGCAACCCAGAAACGTGAAGAACATTCTAACAGTGTTCTGACAAACATTTAAGCAACTCAGATCGTGCCTAAATGATATTATATGTGTTGTTTTTTGGCTTAATCTTATAGTATGTTATATAAACTACAACCTTGAAGCATTAAAACATGTAAACAATAACTAACCAGACCGGAATTAGCGGTCAAACCGCATTGACCAATATGAATACATGAGTTTCTAGGTTACCCAGAAACTCAAGAACAGTTGCGAACATGCTACTTTGACCAAATTTTTAGAGCATCAATTGATGTTGTTTGAGTGTAATTTTCATATGTTGTTATACACTGCCATGTTGGCTACAACAACGAACAAAAATCAAACATAAACATTAACGCATCAAAGAGAAATTTATGGTCAAAAGTCACTACTCGACATTGACTGGCTGTTCTTCATGAAGAACACCTTTAGCGACAATATTCATCCCCAAACCCAGAACACTAAGAACCTATGCAGTCCGTCGCTAAAACCCTTTTGCGACGGTTTTAAATAAAAATTAATAAAAATAATTAAATAAATTATAAATAAATATTAAATAATTCATAATAATTAATAAATAAATATTAAAAATCATTTTTAATTATAATTAATAATTTTAATATTCTGATATAAATTTTTATAATTATTTAATTAAATTAAATATTAAATTATTTAATAAATATATTGAATAAATGATTTAAAATGATATTAATGTATTTAAATTAGTTTAAATGATAATTAAATCATTTAAAAATGTTACTAACTTTCCAAAATTATTATAAATAATAAATAAATTATTTTGAATAATATACTAAGTAATTGAAAATATTATAAATGATAATTAAATTATTTAAATATTAAACTGAGTTTTAAAAATTATTATAAATAATAATTACATCATTTAAATGATAAAATAAATTCTAAAAATATTATTAATGATAAAATAAATCATTTAAATAATATTTTATCTTTCTAAAAATATTATAAATAATAAATAAATTATTTAAATAATATTTTAAGTATCTAAAATTATTCTAAATTATAAATAAAGTATTTAAATAACAGATTAATGTTTTAAAAATATTCTAAATGATAATTAAATCATTTAAAAATATTCCTAAGCTTGTAAAATTAATTAAAAACATAGGTTAATTAAAATAACCTATGTGTTTAGCTGTCTAAAGTTACGACCGAGATACCGAATCAACGTCGGACCTTAACAAAACTTATCTAGATTAACTCGATACATGTTATTATAAGTTCTAACGCTTACTATTGGTGTACATAGACTACGTACGCTGATAGATCGTGTTAACATTAATTAAACGAACTACGCTAAGGCAAGTCTTCTAACTTTGTTACATTTAAGCAAGTCTATTACATCTTGCTATCAATTATTGTGAAGTTATTGCTTCTTGTTCAGCATAACTTAAGAAATGGATCATTATTTATATATTGTCTATTCGAGCGTAAAATGTTGTGTCAAACCATATTGTTTTGGTACGACATCTTATACTGAGAAATGGAACACCTTGATGTAAGGTGCACTGAAACACCTTGATTTAAGGTGGTGGTAAATGTTGATTATATATCGACACAAAATTATAGGATGATATGCATACTCCTAGGATATTGGTTAGGCTGATCCCCTACCAGATATCTGAAATCAAATGGTTCTAAGTCATTGAAGACTGATAAAACTAAATGAAATATATGGTTCAGGTACAGAACCCTCAGTTATACATCAATTGACATCTTTCAAATCAAACGCACTGTGTTTAAATTTTCAAATGAACTTGTTGAGCATTTGTAGCTTATTCTTGCATATATCTTCTTTTACAGTTTTAAATGATAATTCCGGCACTTCTGGGACAGACAAAGGAAAAGAACATGTTAATTAGTTTTACTTACTGTTTTTGAATAATTCAAGTCTTTTATAAGGCTTTGTTGTAATAACTTAGTACTGAGAACGATGTAACCGAACTTAATGATATGTAATATATTATCATCCTTTATTACATTGAATGCATTATACTCTGATCTTTAATTTGTTTAGCATAGTTGTACTAAGTAAATACAGTATCTATACGAACTATACATCTGAATGAGGGTATTTGAATGATATTGAAAGTCTTATAAGCTCTGAGGTTACACTTAATGAGCGCCGGTAAGGTGCCATCTTTACCGGAATGCGCCCCTCAATTCTATGGACAATCTTATCGTTAATACTGTGAATGTCAGATAGATAGGAAATATCGATATGAAAGAGGTATTCATGAGATATGAATCTATACATCCAAGTGAGGGTATCCAAATACAGATAACGTTCTGGCAAGAATTATCATCTGTTATGTGATACTGTGAACCTTGCATAGATAGAAATCATATATTATTAAATATTTACAGTCGTATAGTTTCACGGGAGCACCAGATCTGCTACAGGGAAGTGTAGAGAATTTGGGGGCGTCACAACAACCACAATTACAATGTACGGTTATTAAAAGTGACACTCACAACTATACGATTATTTGTAGTTGCGGTCCGATGACGATTCATACCATTTTCAAATATATTTATAAAAATTATAACATATATACCTTTTATATTACTAATTCATATAATAAAAATTATTTTCACATCAACGTTATCTATCCAAAAATTTTATATATAACACAAATAATAAAATTTTAATTTACAAATTGCAACCAAAAATGAATTATATATAAACAATTACTATTACTACGTATGTTAAACTAAAAAATTAAAGTCATAGATTTAAGTAGATTATTAAATAGATTTTAATAACTTAACACAAATAAAGTTGCAATCCTTCATTTATAATTCTTCTCCTAATAGTTGAAGCCAAATAATTAATTTTTAAGAAGTTAAATTAATATAAACTAAATATAATATTAGACATATAAATGACTAAAATTTAAAAGAAAGAAATTAAGTTACTTTATTATTCACCTGTAACTTTATTAGATGTACTACACTTTGATGTTTATTACATATAAAATATATAATTTATTATAAAATGCGATACAGTACGATTTGTGGTGTAAATTTAAGGTTTATATCTACAGCCATAATCACAATGTTCTTTTGTAAAAAATAAAAATCGCATCTACATAATCGCACCGTACCTCATCAATAATTGTGCAATTTTTTACAGTGCGGTTGCGATTATAAATGGAATTTTTTACTCTTCTCAAATTATTTGTCAAAAAAACAAAAGTAAATTATAAATATTGTTTAGATTACGTATAAGTAAACGTATGCAACATGAAAAAATAAAAATAAAATAAAAAAATAATTAGTGAGTTAGTTAAAATTAATTATCTATTATTAATATCATGTTAATCAATTGAAACTGCTTATTTTTTTTTACTCTGCACCATTTTTCTGTCTAAATGATTATTACTCTCTGTTCCATAAAAATTCAACAACATTACAATGACTTTATTTATTAAATTCAAGAGAAATAAAAATAAAAAATTCAAAAGCTCATGGACCAGAATAAGCTCATTGTGTCGTGGGCCATAGTCATTACTTTTGTAACCCAATAAAAATTAGGCCTGTTTAGCTCACTCATTTTCGAATTAGTCCAATCATAGTCAAACCCATTTGGGCCAGCCCAGCCCATTTACCAAGCCTACACGAAAGAAAACTAAGAAGAGAGAAGTTCTAAATAAATATTTTCTCAAGTTTGGGAGGATTTGGGAAGAAATTTATTAAAAATTTAGATGACATATTAAAAAATATCAAAAATATCCTTAAAATAATTCTTAAATCCAATATAATATTACAAAAGTATAATAGTAATACTCTTGTAATTTAAAATTTTCTTTCAAATGTCACAAATAAAAAGAAAATAAATATTGTTTTTCTCTCTTTTTTTCATAAATTTTAAATTCTTCTATTTTTTTTATCTTTCTAAATTCATAAAAACAATAAAAAATGTAATTTACGGGGAAGAAATTGAAAACAATAATTGAGAAAGAAAAAAACGGATAAGCGTGTTTTAGAGGGCGCGTAGATGAATATCTTATGATGATGGGAAAAAAAAAGTCGGAGAAGTGGGGATTGCCGGTTTCCTTGAGCAGGTGCAGGCCTTTCCTTTACAGGGCTCGAGGCAATAATCCTAGAGATATTCAGTCCCAGAGGAGCTGATAGGGACGCGTGTTAAACGCTCAGCTATATATAGAGCGCGTGGTGCATACACTTGGCTTAGCGTGGTAAAAATGCAAGGAAGAGTTACTTAAGAGCATATTTTTAAAAACCACAATATTTAAAGATTTTTTTTATTTTTAAAATTAGTTAGAAAATCTAAGTAGTTATGACATAAATACTCAACGAACAAGAATAAAATTAATAATATATTAAGAATTTAATATTACCTTAAAAGTTAAATTTGAATAGAAAATATTTTTAATTTTAGAATGATCAAAAAGATATATATCTAATTAAGGAGCAAACTCCTAACATAATCTTAGTTGTTCTAAAATTTATTTTTAAGTATTTATACACTAAAAATATTTATTATTTAAACACAAAAGGCACAGGAGATAAGAGTTACCTCGCGCTCTTATATGAGATATCTTTTTATAATAATAATATTTTAAAAAATTATAAAATTATTTTTTTTGTACATAATATGGGACTGAATTTATTCAATAATACAAAACGATGTCGTTTTGAGGGTTACTTCACGCAAGAGTATGAGTTACCCTCACCTCTCTTTTTGCCTTAAACATATTCTTATAATACTAATTCTTTCATTTCTCAAAAAGAGTCAAATTTATATATAATATTTATTTTTCTAAATTTATTAAATATATATTTTTAACAATAATAATATGATAATAAATTATGATATTAAAATTAAGCTATTATGTTATTATTTACTACCTCTTTTTAATAATAATAAAAACATTTATTTGTCAATCTCTCTATAAAAACAGTTCAATTTTCAGTATTAATATTATAAAATGACTTCATATTTTTCATATTAATCATCATATTTTATTATCATATCAACAATTAAATTAATAATTTATTATTTTTATAAAGCACATAAATAAACTTGTTAAATTAAACCTGTTTCCGTGCAGTGGAGAGAGTATTAATAGACTTTGACTTAAAATAGTCTCAAATCAGTATCATATACTATCTTGTCCTGGCTAAAGTATATATAAAATATTTTATAAAAAATTGTCTAAATTACATAATTTAAATTGAAAATATTATTATAAATTTATTTTATCTTCAAAATTATTTAAATAAAGTTCATATTTTAGAAGATTATTTTAATGAATTTATTAAGATATGGTAAAATAAGAACTTTTTAATACTTTTTTTCTTAATGTTTACTTTGTTTAATTTATTTAAAAATTATATTTAAAATAATTTTTTTAATAGAATAGAATGAGCACATAGGATGGGGTGATGGGAGACATAATGCAGAGAGCAGAAAAGTCCTTGTTTCTGAGACCGCCGTTTTCCTTTTACTTATTCAGAGAGAGAGAGAGAGAGGAGACCGAGGATGTGAGTGTTTGTTGGGAAGAGCTAGAGCTTTATCTTCTTCCTCCATTAACTTTTCACTAGTTTGCATTGGTAAAGCAATCCACAATGTTGCTTGTCCCATCACATAAACTCTCTACACTGACAGTAGCGAATGAATAATTTTTGGACACTATAATTTTTTTTTTTATCTTTTTTATATTCTTACATTATTTTTTTAAGGGTGAAAACCATATATTATATCTGTCCTTGAAAAGATGACTTAAGATACAATTTTTTTGTCTTTAAAAAAATAGCCTAAGGTGGGTCATGGTCCACGTGGAGGTATGTTCCATGTAAGAGTCTGTTTGGGCAATGAGAGAATATTAAGGAATCCTAACTGTATTTAATTTTTAACTCCTAAGAAAAGTATCAGGATATAATTCGACTTTTTTCCTTTAAGGAAATTGAGTTTAATCCCATTTTAGTATCTAACCTAATGATGAGTACTATTTCCATAAGGGGACAGGCATGCGGTTGATGGTGTGATCACTATTAATACAAGGCTAAACCTTAATTCACAGGTAATCATCTTTTTCAGCACTAAAGCATTAAGCCTCAATTGTTAAACCTTATTCAGCCTGTACTTATTTTCATACCGGAGCTATCCCCGATGGCGAAAGCCGTCAGCTCTCTGAGTGTGGTTTCGTTTCTGTGCAGGATTGAACGCGCAGTTTGGTGATTGGACGCGTAGACGAATCTTGGTGTCAACATTGGCGCTAGAAGGAGGGGCCTTTTGTGTTAGATAATTCTCAATCACTTAGCAATTTAATCGAAAGTAATGGTGTCAAGCAAGGCAAATACGGTCTCGACACATGGTGAATCTACGGCTGGTCTTTCTCAACCCACAGACTCGGTCAAAGATAGATTGGAATCATCAAGGAGTATATCGGACAGGCTGGGCCCCCAAAGTCATTTAGTTGGCCCAATCGATCCACGAACGGCGGTCGTCAGGAGAAAATTATTTTCGACCACTCAAAAGACGCCAGGTTATGATAGTCGTGTCGAAGAACAGAATTCTAGGCCGGGTCACAGTCGTGACGAAATGGAGATAATGCTAGCCAAAAGGATGCAACGGCAAAAAGATGTTGTACAAGCTATACGCCTTCAGCATATAGAGTTGAATAAGTAGTTGGTGTCGCTGTTAGATGGAGAAGAAGTTTCCTCCAGTCGTCATCGGCGTCGGGAAGTTTCGCCAGGGGACCAATCCAGGACATACCGTTCGGACGGTTCTCGGCATGAAAGGAGCAGGCTCAGGAGTCGCTCTTAGGAGAGGATCGGGCGACGAAGTCGATCCCGTTACAGGAGCAGGCGTCGAAGCCGCTCTCGGGAAGCAAGAAGTGGAAGTAGGGGAAGATCCGAAAGGAGAAGGTGGAGGGTCTCTCCGAATCATGATAGGATAGGCGAGAGCCATCCCCTCGAACAAGAGTTCCCAGGGCACATGCCCGGAAGGACGGGGATAGGCGAGAGTCATCCTGTAACGAATGCAATTTTTGAGAATTAATAAAAATATTTATTGATTTGTATAAATATTTTTGTTAATTTATTGAGTTAATAAATGATTTATTAAGCTATTGTGAAATAAGTTTATATTGAGTTAATTGTGTTAATTGTTACTTGAATATGATTTGTGATGATTATTCTAATTTAATTAATAATTAAATTAGATGATAAAAAGGTTTATTTGAATAATATAATTCATTTGGTGTTATTGTTATTTGTTAGATGAATTTATTATTTGAGTTAGTAAAGTTTAATTGAATTTATTTAATAATAAGTTCAATTAAATTAAATGTGTGACATTTAAAATTATATGTTATAATGTTTTATTAAAATAAATGAAAGGAGTTTTAATTTAGTTTTTCCAAACTAGGCCTTATGACCTTTGGTTGGAAAAATGAGTTATTTTATTTGTGTTTTGCCAAACAAGCCTTTAGTTAGAATAATAGATTATTTTAATCTTGCTTTGCCAAACAAGCCTTATGGCTTTTGAAATTTTATAACTGATGATACGTTATTATTGTATTAAGTATCAGTTTTTATTTTAGTTTTTAATTTGCATCAGTTTTATTTTTTTAAAAGAAAGTACGTCAGTTGAAAGAAAAGAAAAGAGAAGAACAGAGAGAAAAGAAGAAGAAGAACATCAGAGTTTGAGAGAAAAGAGAGAGCAGAGCTTGAGAATTTGAGAGTTGAGAGAAAAGAGAGAATTTGAGAGAGAAGCTTGGAGATTGGAGAAAGAATTTCCAAAACCAAGGAAGCTTAATCAAATTTCTAAGAATTTGAAGGTATAAACTGTTTACTATGTTTTATTTTCTCTGTATATGAATTTATATGCTAAATTCATGAATTACTTGGTTAAAAATGTTAGAACGCATGTGTTAGATGGTTATGTGATGATTATAGGTTAATTTGAATGGTTAATTCATGAAAAAATGTCTTTGAAATCAGTTTTTAGTTTTTACAGAGTTTGCTTCATGAATTGTATATATGTATGAAAATTGATGCTTAAATTAGTTGTTATTCGATAGATTAATAATTGTTTGTGATTGTATGATGAAAAACATGAGTAATGCAAAAAGAATTGTTTTAATTGGTTGAAAAATGAGTTTACAGAGTTTGATTTTATTAAAATGGTTAAAACTTGAATATTTGGTTTTAACAGTGAATTTTGGTTTAAATTGGTTAATCATGTGTTTTATAATGCTTAGATTGATTAGAAACATGTTGGGTAAATGTTTTGTATCTTATATGATGTCTAGATATACTTAATTTGTTTTCTGGATGGTAGAATTCGGAAAATTTTGGCCAAATTTGGCCTAAGTTTTCACTGGTTCGCAAGCTGGGGAAGACGACAGTCAAGTCTATTGCCCCGGCGATAGAAATGAACTGATTTCTTCGCCCCAACGACGTCGTCGCCCCGGCGACAAAATTGTTAAGCAAAACGCCGCCCCGGCGACGATTTTGTTAAGATTTTTCTCGCCCCGGCGAGAAACGCTACTGTTTAAAAAAAAATTTATTATTATTTTCTTTTCTTGGAAGTTATGATGCATAATTAAACTTATATTAGTGTGACTAATGTATTACCAAGATGGTATGCTAAATGAGATAAAGAGCAAGCCTTAAATGCTTTTAATTTTGTGACTAATTATGTTACCATTTTATAATTAAATGTTTAGGTTGTTTAAGGATCGTGAATTACTTAAATTTGTAATCAACGCTTGAGGCAAGTTTCTTATCTCAATTTATTACTTTTACGTTGAGCAAGTTGTTCTTTTCTTTTAACTTGTTAATTCATTCATAACAAGTTTATTCATATTGAGCAAGCTTATTGACCTTAGCTTATTGATTTTCAAGCAAGGTTACTATCATGATTATGTACTTAAGTTTTATTTCAATCATTGTTTGATATTCAAACTTCGAGTATAGTTTCTATTGAACAAACTCTATTGATGAATTAGACTAGCAAACCCTTATTGATTCAGCTAGTCCTTAGTTGATGAGCGTTTCAAAGACTTAGAATATTTTCTATTCTTGTTCCAAGCCAAGTTTATTTTGGTATGGATTCAAACGATAAACTGAGATGAACAACCCTAATATAGGGGATTACTTACGCGACAGCGTTAAAATGTTTGTGCACAATACATTGTACAAAGGGCTGATCCCCCTGAGTACGAGATGTTGGTCCATAGTCTATATGACTGTTAAAGGTTACAGTAGAAATACTTGTCAACCTAGGACATAGTTCGAGGTCTTGTGACCCTCAGATATAATTTCTATATTTTGAAATCTATCTTTCCTTGAATCGAGCTTTCCAACGAACTTTTAGACTTTGACTGTTATTCCTCAGTTGAAATCCTTTTCATTTAAATGTTGTTGTTATCATACTTGTGAGCAATTGTTTGCTCACTCTTGCACTAATCATTGCAGCTAAGCCTGAGAAGCAGGACGAGCCGTCCACCAGTAACGGCAAGGGCAAGATGCAGAAATAGTTCTAGATATATTATTTGTAACAAGACTTGTTTTAATTTATGTTTTATTCCGCATTGATGTATTAAGGTTTAGATAACCTGGGAATTGAATGTTTAATAGTTTGGAGATGTAACCCATTTTGGGTAGATGTTACTTTAAGTTTATTAAATTATTGTTTTATTGGGAAGTTAGTTTTGAATGTATGTTATAGTGAATGTCGACGCCGGGTTTTTCTCGTCTCTTTTGTCTTTTCCAATTTTAGCCTTTTGGTTGAATGATTTTTTGGAAAAGATCGGCATTAAATGTCGACGGGGTTTTTAAGGATTGTTTTTATGATGAGCCAATTTAACCAGAGTCGCCAGTTGGTATATTTGAAATGGATGTACCAACTCATCCGAGTTTTCATTTTTATAAATCGCTGGCTCATATGTGACTCCGAATTAATTGGTCTGCGAATCGAGATTCATAAAGTTCGGGGGCTTGCTTAAGTGAGGGGAAGGTGTTAGGCACCCCTCGACTTCCGTGAAGCACGGTTACCGCAATCTTGATGCTTTCCTATCCTTTAATTCATGAAATGTGTATGTGTGTGTGCGCGCGTGTGTGTATGCGTGTGCCTATGTGAATGTTGTGGTGAGTTTGTATGAAAGAGTCATTTGGATTTTAGGGAAAATCGTGTTTTAATTTGAGCATGCCTTAGAATGTCCATTGGCTTAAACGAGAAAGCTTTATGAGAAAAGGATTGATTTTAATTAGCAAAAACTATGAGATTTTCATTAAGCGTCGTTTTGGCAAAACAAGAGTTTTAAACCTTCGTAAAAATAGGAATCGAAATCTATACATTGCTTTCATAAAATGATGGGCAACTTCTAGGATATCTTTCACCCTACGCACCAAGATTTAATAAAACGTTGTCTTGTTTTATAAAACCATTTTTGTGACATTCGAAAACGACTTTCTTTAGCCTTCTCGTTTAATAGAAATCGACATTCATTAACACCTCCAATTTCTTAGCTACGTGATGCTAACCTCCTAGTTTGCTTGATTTTAAGGAAAAAACCTTCATCGTTTAATCTTTGAAATCATTTTTCGTATCACAAAATCCAATCAAGCATAAACACGCGTCGGGGCTATTCATGGGCATGTAAGCCATCAAAATAACCCCAAACGCCCACAATCACAAGTTTCACTATTTCGGGGCCTTAAACACGATTATCGCCTTGGCGTCGTTTTTAAGGCCCGACGATTACATATTTACAATAACGGATACATCCACCCGATTACATACATTCAAAAATGTCCATCATCGGATTTGGACCACGGGGTCGCATTCCTAGGCTCACATCCGAACTTATTGCACAACCACCAAATGGATATAACGAAAATAATCAACAACGGGATGCCTAACACTCTAGGACATCTTACAATGACGATTGAAATACATTACGAATGATACATTTCCATAATAGTTAAAATTTGCACCAAACGGATATCATCGGGCTATTAGGGGGAATTTCATTCCGATGAGACCCTCACTAATAGTCCCTAACCCATGGCATCACAATAATATGTAAGAAAAAAACTACATTTAAGGTAATTTGGATGACCAAAAGCTCAACAAAATAGCATAACAAAATGCTAAGAACAAAGGGTTTTTACCTTGCAATTAATCCCCACAATATGTATGAATTTGTGTATTGAGTAGAGTAGAAAATATGAGATATAATCTCACAAAATAGGTACAATTTCTTACTAGTTCTCACTCTTTTCTCTCTTAATTTTTGCTGTTTTCTTCCTATTTTTCTTCCTCTCCCCGAACTGCTGCTGCTGCTGAATTCTTCCTTTTTCTTCCTGTATGCGAACTGGCCTAATATAGCACTGCCAAGGGCAGCCGCAGATCTATCTGCGGCTGGCCGCAGATATATCTGCGGCTGGCCGCAGATATATCTGCGGCTGGCCCTTGGTTCTCCCCCCAGCCGCGCTCGAGTCCCGTGCGCTTCGAGTCCCGTGCTGCCTCGAGTTCCGTCCTTGGCCGCGAATTGATCTGCGGCTAACTGTGCTGATTTTCTCGTTTTCCGTGCCTCGTCTCGATTTTCGTGTCGTACCGTTGGTTTCCGCTGACGGGTTTGCGCTCGGCAGTCCGGAAACCGTCGGGAAACGTGCCACGTCATCCGGGTAAGCACAGTGATCAGTAACTGACTCTCGACATTCGCTTGTTGTCGTGTCGGCTTCAATATCATCCCGTCGTGGTGGTTTTGAGGGTTCGTCTTTATGTCCACCCTTTATTCTCGTGTGTGCCGGGTCAATTGACGATTTTGCCCTCCTGTCAGGGTTAGTATAGGAAATGCAAAAATCGGGTTGTCTACAGCTGCCCCTCTTTATCATGTTTATGAAATGATAAATGAAATGAACAGGATAAAGAATAGACACTCGATGCATGAATGACAGTGCACAAGAATGACAATACATACGTGATTTGCTTGGATCTCAGCCCTTCCCAGGGTTGTTGTTGGTTTGGATCTTAGCCTTTCCCAGGGTTGTGGTTTGTTTGGATCTTAGCCCTTCCCAGGGTGTTAGTTTGGATCTCAGCCCTTCCCAGGGTTTTAGTTTTGGTTGGATGCCTTCCCAGGTTTGCTCACCACTCTGTCGCGGTTTGCTTGGATCTCAGCCCTTCCCAGGGTTTGTTGTTTTTTGTTTTTTTTTTCTTTTGTGGATATCAGCCCTTCCCAGGGTTGCTCACCATCTTGTTGTGGTTCGCGTGGATCTCAGCCCTTCCCAGGGTTTGTCGTTTTTTGTCCTTTTTTTTTTCTTTTTGTGGATATCAGCCCTTCCCAGGGTTGCTCACCATCTTGTTGTGGTTCGCGTGGATCTCAGCCCTTCCCAGGGTTTGCTTACCACTCTGTCGCGGTTTGCTTGGATGCCTTCCCAGGTTTGCTCACCACTCTGTCGCGGTTTGCTTGGACCTCAGCCCTTCCCAGGGTTTGCTCACCACTCTGTCGCGGTTTGCTTGGATGCCTTCCTAGGTTTGCTCACCACTCTGTCGCGGTTTGCTTGGATCTCAGCCCTTCCCAGGGTTTGTTTTTTTTTTGTCTTTTTTTTCTTTTTGCGGATATCAGCCCTTCCCAGGGTTGCTCACCATCTTGTTGTGGTTCGCGTGGATCTCAGCCCTTCCCAGGGTTTGTCGTTTTTTGTCCTTTTTTTTTTTCTTTTTGTGGATATCAGCCCTTCCCAGGGTTGCTCACCATCTTGTTGTGGTTCGCGTGGATCTCAGCCCTTCCCAGGGTTTGCTCACCACTCTGTCGCGGTTTGCTTGGATGCCTTCCCAGGTTTGCTCACCACTCTGTCGCGGTTTGCTTGGATCTCAGCCCTTCCCAGGGTTTGTTTTTTTTTGTCTTTTTTTTCTTTTTGCGGATATCAGCCCTTCCCAGGGTTGCTCACCATCTTGTTGTGGTTCGCGTGGATCTCAGCCCTTCCCAGGGTTTGTCGTTTTTTGTCTTTTTTTTTTCTTTTTGTGGATATCAGCCCTTCCCAGGGTTGCTCACCATCTTGTTGTGGTTCGCGTGGATCTCAGCCCTTCCCAGGGTTTGCTCACCACTCTGTCGCGGTTTGCTTGGATGCCTTCCCAGGTTTGCTCACCACTATGTCGGGGTTTGCTTGGATCTCATCCCTTCCCAGGGTTTTTTGTTGTTTTTCGTCTTTTTTTTCTTTTTGTGGATCTCAGCCCTTCCCAGTGTTGCTCACCATCTTGTTGTGGTTCGCGTGGATCTCAGCCCTTCCCAGGGTTTGCTCACCACTCTGTCGCGGTTTGCTTGGATGCCTTCCCAGGTTTGCTCACCACTCTGTCGCGGTTTTGCTTGGATCTCAGCCCTTCCCAGGGTTTGTTGTTTTTTGTCTTTTTTTCTTTTTGTGGATATCAGCCCTTCCCAGGGTTGCTCACCATCTTGTTGTGGTTCGCGTGGATCTCAGCCCTTCCCAGGGTTTGCTCACCACTCTGTCGCGGTTTGCTTTGGATGCCTTCCCAGGTTTCAGCCGGGTCTTGCCTTGATTCGTCGTGTTCGACGTTCGACTTATTCAGAATTTGTATTTTATTTTCACATAACGAGTCATGTATGATGCATGCTTTTCATTCATGGATAGAGAATGACCCCTGTACAGTCTTTTTGATACTATTTTCCACAGCTGTCGTCGCCAGATGCCGTGATATGCTTGGATGTCGATCCTCCCACAGGATTGGTCGGTGGCTTCTCCGCTGATTGGACGGTTTGTCGCCGGTGACAGAGATATGACAGATGATCTTCCGGAACGTTCCTGATCCTTATTATTCTTTCCGGTGTCGGCGGGCCTTGCGGAGGGCATTCTGAGCCATTAGGTCCCTGTCCGTCCGGTGTTCACGCATCCCGATTACTACCGAGGCTGAGAGGTATGCTGCTCTTGTTGAGAGAGATGCTGCTATTCTGGCCAGGGATGTTGTTCATACTGATAGAGACGCCATTGTATTGCAGACTAAGGCAATTATAGATGCTCACTCTGAGACCGTTAGCCGAGCCACTGCTTATTGGATCGCGTCGACATGATGGGGCAACAGATTGCAGGGAATGCCGATGCCTCAGATCTATCCACCACTTAATCCATCCTGCTTTGATTAGTTTCAGATTGGTAGATCATTTTATTTCCTGCATAGACTATGTCAGTTTCATCGGTTATCAAAAAGAGAAACCTTGTAACAAAATGACCTATTTATATAGACAAGTATTTAGATTTAGTCGTTTTTCCCCCCTTTTGTCGTATCGTTGCCTTTCATTGGACCCTCATTTTATCCAGCTAAACCATGATTTTGATATTTCGCCTTCTTTCTCTTCTCAAGTCTTGATGGGGACTTGTCAGATATTGCCGCATATCCTGTCGATTTCATCGGCTAAGTCTTAGATTCGGGCTAACTGCTTGGTTGGGTTAGGGTTAGGTTATTTGAGATGAAACTGATCAGGTGGCTGGTTTCGGGAGAGTTTCGAGGGTGTAGGAAGGTTTTCTGGCTGTTGGGAATCGGTTTTAATAGAAGAAAGGGTTATTTGTAAGGAATGGGACCGTGCCATGATGGCTGCCTACGTACCCCCACAAGTCGGGAGATCAGGTCCTACGTAGTTCGTTCCTTCAAAGAACGAGGAGAAAAATGATGAGGGATATAATTTTTTTTTTTTTTTTTTTTTTTTTTTTTTTTTTTTTTTTTTTTTATGCATAGAACCGCTTCACCGAGTCGGAATTGAGGGGTTGTGGAAACACCTCCCCATCCATTTCTTGCAGTATGAGGGCTCCTCCGGACAGCACTTTCTTAATCACAAAAGGCCCCTCCCAGTTCGGGGCAAACTTCCCTTTGGCTTCGTCTTGACAAGGCATTACTCTCTTTAACACTAGGTCATTTTCTTTGAATTTTCGAGGTCTTATCTTTCTTGTCATATGATCGAGAGATCCTTTGCTGATATAACTGACCGTGCAACACACACAGCGGCCACCCTCCTTTCATCAATTAGGGCCAATTGGTCGTACCGACTTTGCATCCAATCCTCCTCGTTTATCTGAGCATCAATCAAGATTCTGAGGGACGCCATCTCAACCTCAACTGGCAGAACTGCCTCCATTCCGTATACCAGAGCGTACGGGGTTGCCCCTGTAGAAGTACGTACCGACGTTCTGTACGCCAGCAAGGTGAGAGGTAGCAGATCCGGCCATCCCCGATGATTAGCGGACATTTTCGCCATGATCTTCTTGATATTCTTATTTGCAGCCTCCACTGCCCCATTCATCTTAGGACGGTAAATGACGGAATTGAGGTGCTTGATCTTAAACTGGTCGCATAATCCCTTCATGAGGGCATTGTTCAAATTCTTGGCATTGTCGGAGACTAAAACCTCAGGTTGCCCGTATCGGCAAATGACATTATTCCTGATGAAACCGACGATGATCTCCTGAGTTACTTTGGGGAAGGAAACTGCTTCTACCCATTTAGTGAAGTAATCGATCATGACGAAGATGAATCGGTGGCCGTTGCTTGCTTTGGGCTCTATTGGTCCGATCACATCCATACCCCACATTGAGAATGGCCAAGGGGAGGTCATACAGTGCAGTTCATTGGGGGGCGCATGGATAACATTACCGTGCGCCTGGCATTGGTAACACCGTTTGACGTGATCATCACAGTCGGCTTTCAGCGTCAACCAGTAATGCCCCGTTCTCAAAATCTTCTTGGCCAGCATCGGCCCACTCATGTGTGGCCCACACACCCCACCATGTATTTCGTCCATAATCTTTTGGGCCTGTGTTTCATTTACACATCGTAGCAATCCCAAATTGGCATCCCTCTTGTACAGTGAATCTCCGCTCAGATAAAATTTCATTGCCATCTTTTGAATTCTCAACCTCTCCGCTCGGCTGGCTTGATCGGGAATGGATCTATCCCTCAGATATTCCCTTATGTCGTGATACCAAGGCTGCTGCTTTGGGAGAAAACCCCTCGTCCGATAGTACCCACCGCCACATGCTCCTCGTATGCCGGGGCGTTCTGCACTGCTATCTCAATCTGTGGAACGTCCCTGCTCTTGATTGTGTGGATTAGGGAAGCTAAAGTCGCCAATGCATCGGCGAAATCATTTCGTCCCCGGGGGATATGTCGGAAAGCGATATCTTCGAACTCTTGCATCAGTTGGATAACACAACGGTGGTATGGAAGCAACCGGAGCTCTTTAGTGTTGTACATCCCGATCGCTTGTCTGATTACCAGCTCCGAATCCCCGAACCTACACTGCTAACCTTTTCACCCCCATATCGCGAGCCAAACGGAGTCCCAATATACATCCCTCATACTCAGCTGTGTTGTTTGAGTTACTGAACTGCAATTTAGTGGCTACGGGGTATTGCTCTCCTGTGATAGAGACCAGGACTGCTCCGGCTCCTGCCCCATTCGCATTCATAGCACCATCAAAATACAATCTCCAGAACTGCCCCTCGTCATCTCCTCTCGCGTGCAAGATCCAGAATACATCTTCGCCCGGCAGAGGAGTGTCTAAAGGCTCCATTCCCCCTGATGGCGCCTCTGCCAATTGATCTGCAATTCCCTGCCCCTTCATGGCTTTCTGAGTTACGTATACAATGTCGAACTGCTGCAAGATTAACTGCCATCTTGAAAGTCGACAGTTCAGCATGGGCCTTTCAAAGATATATTTCAGGGGATCCATCCTTGATATCAGGTACGTGGTGTGCCCATGGAGATAATGCTGTAATCTCATTGCAGCCCAAGCCAAGGCACAACAGGTCCTTTCGATAGGGGTGTAATTCTGTTCACATCGGCTAAATCTCTTGCTGAGGTAGTAAATGGCCTGCTCTTTGCCTGATTCATTCTTCTGCCCCAGCATACAGCCCATCGCAATGTCATTGACTGATATATACATGAATAGAGGGATCTCATCCTTCGGGGGAGGGGTACTAGCACGGGTGCTTCCGTCAGCTGCTTCTTAATGATCTGAAAGGCTTCCTGGCATTGCTCATTCCATTCTTGGGAGACATCTTTTCTTAACAGCTTGAAAATTGGCTCGCACGTGGTTGTCAAATGGGATATGAAGCGGCTGATGAAATTTATTCTTCCCAGAAATCCTCTTATTTTCCTTTTCAGTGCGGGGTGCCGGCATATCCACAATGGCCTTAATCTTGGCCGGATCCAACTCGATGCCACGATCACTAACCAGGAATCCCAAGAGTTTGCCCGATTGCACTCCGAAAGCACACTTTGCCGGATTGAGCCTTAAATTGTATTTTCTGAGCCGGTCAAATAGCTTTTGGAGATGGGTCACATGATCAGATTCTATCTTTGACTTCACGATAATGTCATCCACGTAGACCTCTATCTCCTTGTGCATCATATCGTGGAACAGGGCCATCATAGCTCTTTGATAAGTAGCCCCTGCATTTGTGAGACCGAAAGCCAACCGTCTATAGCAGAAAGTGCCCCAACGGGTGATGAAGGCTGTTTTCTCCCTCCCGGTCCTCCTCTGCCACCATTATCTGATGATACCCCGCAAAGCAATCAACGAAAGAGTACATCTCGTATTGGGCTGTGTTATCCACCAATATGTGTATAAAAGGTACTGGGAAATTATCCTTGAGACTGGCCTTGTTCAGATCTCTATAGTCAACACATACCCTCACCTTTCCTCCAGGCTTAGCCACTGGGACCACATTGGACAACCATTCTGGGTAGGTGGACACCATGATGATTCCAGCCCTGAACTGTTTGATGATCTCCTCCTTTACCTTCAAGCTCCATTCCGGTTTTAGCTTTCTTAGTTTTTGCTTGACGGGCTTGAAACCTTCCTTGATGGGCAGCTGGTGTACCACAATGTCGGTGGATAATCCGATCATGTCCTCATGAGACCAGGCGAACACATCCTCATACTGGCGTAGTAACTTGGTCATTTCTACTTTCTGGTTAGGGGTCAGGTCTGTCCCGATCTTGAGCTCTTTGGGTTGGTCAGGGGTTCCGATATTTATGGTGACGGTTTGGTCTAAGTTGGGTTTGGGTTTATCCTCGACCCACCCTTTGATCTCGTCAGGCGCGTCATCGTAATCTGTCTCGTCCTGCTCAATACCCATTAAATCAAAATCCAGCTCGATATCAAAATCATAGTCATCATTCAAATTTGAGGGATCGCTTGTTAAGCAAGGAATACTCAAATTGGTACACCTGACATTGAAACAAAATACTGTCATATATATAATTCATCTTTCCACAATGATCGCTCTTAAAATAACATGACAAAATAACATAGTTATGCAAAATATAAAATAAAGAACCAAAACTGGTAGACATTCATCCCCCGCTCTCCGGGGTCTACCACCCCGGCACCATGTTTTACCCTTGTCTGGATATTATTGGCTCCGTCGTCCAGTTATCGGTGGTCAGATCAGCCGGGAGGCGACATATGACCGACAACTGTGTTCCAGGGACTTCCTTGACGACTACCGCCACATCGTATCCGTCCTCCCTCACAGCCTTATTAGGGATAACTAACCCTGCCCAATCGATGACAGGCACACTCTGTAGGGCTCCCGACGTTGTGGCCGTATCCTTCCCCTCTTCAATGTTTATTGATGGTCCAGAGATATAGCATTTGGTTTCGAACTGCTGCATGACCTCCCGCAGGAAACTCTTCCTTTTGACTGCCTCATCATCCGCAGGAGTCAAATCTTTACCTTCTAATTCGGACACGGGCTTGTCCGTTCCTTGTTCATTATGGTCCCTCGTCATTAGGATTCCAGTCGATCGAACTGGGGCTTCCCTTTGAGAGTGGTTCCGCTCTATGCCTCCATGATATCCCAACCCTGCCCTGCCTGTCTGGTTGGGAGGTTGAATAGGCGTGGAAATTCCTTGGTTGTCCTTTCCCAACCCCTGCCCAGGTTGAAACTTCATCTTCATCATTTCTCTAGCAACGAAGGTGAGCTCAGGGGAGGCTTTCGATTTTATGGCTGGAGCTCCCAGACTTCTATAGTGGGGAGAGCTGATTTCCAGTGCTTGAAAACTGGCAGGCGCCGCGGATTCGTCCACATTGATTACTGGCAGACCATTCTTGGACGGGAAAGGGTCATTACGCTCTGCGGAGATGGTGACCAGATTCCCGCTGACGATGAACTTGATTTGTTGGTGTAGTGTAGAGGGAACTGCCCCGGCCATATGTATCCATGGTCTTCCCAATAACATGTTATAACTGGCCGAGATATCCAGGACCTGAAAGGAAATATCGAAAGTACACGGCCCTATCTCCACGGGCAACTCTATTTCTCCCATTGTATCCTTCCGGGATCCATCGAAGGCTCGCACCACCACATGACTGGCCCGCAGGCGCTTGGGATTAATGTTCATCTTCCTTAGCGTACTGAGGGGACAAATATTCAGTGCTGATCCCCCATCAATTAGCACCCCATTCATGACATACCCTGATGAGATCACTGCGATGTGTAGCGGTCTCCGATGTCCCCTTCCCTCTTTCGGGATATCATCATCTGTGAATGATAGCACATTGTTCTCTAGCAGATGGTCCACTAGGCGGCCGAAACTTTCTTGGCTAATTGTCTTGGGAATGTGAGCCTCCCCCAGGATCTTGGCCAAGATTCTGCAGTGGTCGCTGGACGATAACACCAAATCCATGATCGACGTTAGAGTCGATTCCTCGCTCACCGTCCTGATCCCCCTTACTTCCGGATGGTCCATCTTTTCCAAGAACTCCACGGCTTTTTCCTCGGATATCCTCTCGTTCTCCTTTCTCTTACTCTTGAGGACTCTTCCTGGAAGGTACAAGGGATTCCCCTTTGATGTTACGGAAGCACAACTGGCCGCCTCCTCTAATACACCCCCGTAGTTCCACGGTACTGTTTTTAGATTGCAAATAGGGATCTGTGGTCTTGCTGCGATGATGAGAGGTTTTGGAGCCGCTAACTTGATAGGCCCCCCTGTGATACTCCGGCTTGCACCCGTCAACCTAACCGGTGCCCCTTGCATATTCTCCTGAGTACCCGTCATGCCAACCATCTCATCAATCCTTGTCATATAATTTCGCCTTGGCGGTCCTTCGGTTTCGATGGCTTCTACCATATTGACCCCTCCCCCATCATGCTTCGGCAGGGGATTGATTTTAACATTTGGCGGCTCGGGCTGTTCCACCACGATCTCCCCGCTATCAATCATGTTTTGAATTATGTGTTTCAGCGTCCAACATTCCTGAGTGTCATGACCCGGGGAACCCGAATGATATGCACACTTTTTACTGGGGTCAAATTTTCTTCCCTTCGGGTCACATGGAGGTGCCAAATCGACAATCTTCCTCTGTGATATCAATATTGCCAAAATCTGCTCAAGAGGATCCCCAAGCGGGGTGAATACCCGCCTCTGTGTGGTCTCAAACCTCCTTCGTCCGTCTGTTCTGGGATTATCAAAATTGGGTTGCCGGGGCGGCCCAAATCTCTGTATTTGTACAGGAGGGCTATTCTCCACTTTCCTGGATGATCCCTGCAGCACGAGAGAAACATCTTCCTCTTTTCGCTTTTGGGGCCTGCGGGAAGTATTGCCATAATTCCCACTTTGGATTTGTTCCGCAGCCGTTTCAAGAGCTGTGAAGTCCCGGATTTTACCAGATTTCAACCCCACATCCACCATTTCTCCATGTTTTATCATCTCGGCGAAAGGTCTTCCAATCCCCGATATGACCCGCTCATAATAAGGTGCTTCCTGTATATCCACGAAGGTCATTACCATCTCTGACTCACTCATTGGAGGATTCACTTGTGCGGCCATACCCCTCCATCGTTGGGCATAGTCCCTGAAGGTTTCCCTTGGTTGCTTCTTGATTTTTGTCATTTGATATCTATCAGGGGCCATCTGTGCCTGAAAGCTATACTGTGTCAAGAAGGTATGGGCCAGCTCCTCCCAATTATGAATCCGGGCATTATCGAGACGGGCATACCAGATCCTCGCCTCCCCCGTCAAGCTTTTCTGGAATAATTGCATCCTTAGTCCTTCGTCTTCCGCATAGGACCCCAGTTCTCCAATATATATTTTCAGGTGAGTGTAAGGATCCCCTTTCCCATTGTATTTCTCGAATTCGGGGATCTTAAATTTCTCTGGATATCTGGTTCCGGGGAAGACACACAAATCTGCATAATTAACCCTACCCAGGGAGCCTATGCCTTTTAGAGATTGGATGGTCTCCTCCATCTGCTTCATTTTCCTGCGAAGGTCATCAGTATCTCCCTCCTCTGGAATCGTGATTACTGTCTTGTTGAGGGCAGGAATGACCTTTGGGAGGATCGGCTCGTCCTTAAGCTGATGTTGGTTATTTTTAAATGGGATTGCATCATCCTTAGGAGGATTCTGGTCACCCCCTGGCGGTGGTACATTGTGCGGTCCCTGGTTTGACGGATCCTGTCTGATTAAGAACTGTTCTTTTAGCATTGTGGCCATTTCCATCATCTGCTTCCTAAAGTCATCAAACTCTTCCCGAGATACAGAACTATGATTGGGGAGATCAGCCATTTCAGAGGTAGAGACCTGGGCCTTTTTAGACTGCAAACGCGTTCGAGGAGCAATCCTACAGGGGAAAACGGTTTAAAGTTTAGTCTAGGGAAATGAGAGATGTGGATGCATGCTAAAGCTGTAAATTTTTTGTGTTTTGGGTTTTTTAATCTTTCCCTGCAAAAGAGAAAGTTAGTAGTCTTTTAGTGCAATAACAAATGCTAAACATGACTTTATTATGCTTCCCCAGCTGTTTCCTGCAAAACATGGAGGTCAGTATTCTCTTTTGACAACAGGGGAGGTATATATGAAATGGGATCATGACATTTTTATACGCTTGAACGTAAAAAAGGGCATGAAGAGACTTTTCCTGCGTTGGGTTTATCAGAGGCTGACCTACCCTAGGGTTACTCTCACGGGCTTTTCGGCATGAAGGTTCCCAAATCTTCGCAATCTACTCGTTTGAGCCCTTTCGATTGGAGCGGATTTGAGTGGTGCGTTTCCTGAGCCATCTCCGGGGAGCAGCCCCATCGAGTCCAGTAATAAGCAACCGACGGGTTCGCCTCAGGAGGAGGTACATTCTCAACATACATTCACATTCATCGTCCTCACCGTATGCAAATGATTACTTTAAAGTAAAGAGAAACCCATTCAAACATTCATTCATTGGACAACAACACACATTTGCACAACAATAAAAGACGTCAAAATGTCATACGCACATACACAATTATAAATTTTAAAGGATAGGATAGCATCAAGATTCGAATGCGGCTTAAGCCCTCTAATGTCCCCAGCAGAGTCGCCAGCTGTCGACGCCGGGTTTTTCTCGTCTCTTTTGTCTTTTCCAATTTTAGCCTTTTGGTTGAATGATTTTTTGGAAAAGATCGGCATTAAATGTCGACGGGGTTTTTAAGGATTGTTTTTATGATGAGCCAATTTAACCAGAGTCGCCAGTTGGTATATTTGAAATGGATGTACCAACTCATCCGAGTTTTCATTTTTTATAAATCGCTGGCTCATATGTGACTCCGAATTAATTGGTCTGCGAATCGAGATTCATAAAGTTCGGGGGCTTGCTTAAGTGAGGGGAAGGTGTTAGGCACCCCTCGACTTCCGTGAAGCACGGTTACCGCAATCTTGATGCTTTCCTATCCTTTAATTCATGAAATGTGTATGTGTGTGTGCGCGCGTGTGTGTATGCGTGTGCCTATGTGAATGTTGTGGTGAGTTTGTATGAAAGAGTCATTTGGATTTTAGGGAAAATCGTGTTTTAATTTGAGCATGCCTTAGAATGTCCATTGGCTTAAACGAGAAAGCTTTATGAGAAAAGGATTGATTTTAATTAGCAAAAACTATGAGATTTTCATTAAGCGTCGTTTTGGCAAAACAAGAGTTTTAAACCTTCGTAAAAATAGGAATCGAAATCTATACATTGCTTTCATAAAATGATGGGCAACTTCTAGGATATCTTTCACCCTACGCACCAAGATTTAATAAAACGTTGTCTTGTTTTATAAAAAAAACCATTTTTGTGACATTCGAAAACGACTTTCTTTAGCCTTCTCGTTTAATAGAAATCGACATTCATTAACACCTCCAATTTCTTAGCTACGTGATGCTAACCTCCTAGTTTGCTTGATTTTAAGGAAAAAACCTTCATCGTTTAATCTTTGAAATCATTTTTCGTATCACAAAATCCAATCAAGCATAAACACGCGTCGGGGCTATTCATGGGCATGTAAGCCATCAAAATAACCCCAAACGCCCACAATCACAAGTTTCACTATTTCGGGGCCTTAAACACGATTATCGCCTTGGCGTCGTTTTAAGGCCCGACGATTACATATTTACAATAACGGATACATCCACCCGATTACATACATTCAAAAATGTCCATCATCGGATTTGGACCACGGGGTCGCATTCCTAGGCTCACATCCGAACTTATTGCACAACCACCAAATGGATATAACGAAAATAATCAACAACGGGATGCCTAACACTCTAGGACATCTTACAATGACGATTGAAATACATTACGAATGATACATTTCCATAATAGTTAAAATTTGCACCAAACGGATATCATCGGGCTATTAGGGGGAATTTCATTCCGATGAGACCCTCACTAATAGTCCCTAACCCATGGCATCACAATAATATGTAAGAAAAAAACTACATTTAAGGTAATTTGGATGACCAAAAGCTCAACAAAATAGCATAACAAAATGCTAAGAACAAAGGGTTTTTTACCTTGCAATTAATCCCCACAATATGTATGAATTTGTGTATTGAGTAGAGTAGAAAATATGAGATATAATCTCACAAAATAGGTACAATTTCTTACTAGTTCTCACTCTTTTCTCTCTTAATTTTTGCTGTTTTCTTCCTATTTTTCTTCCTCTCCCCGAACTGCTGCTGCTGCTGAATTCTTCCTTTTTCTTCCTGTATGCGAACTGGCCTAATATAGCACTGCCAAGGGCAGCCGCAGATCTATCTGCGGCTGGCCGCAGATATATCTGCGGCTGGCCCTTGGTTCTCCCCCCAGCCGCGCTCGAGTCCCGTGCGCTTCGAGTCCCGTGCTGCCTCGAGTTCCGTCCTTGGCCGCGAATTGATCTGCGGCTAACTGTGCTGATTTTCTCGTTTTCCGTGCCTCGTCTCGATTTTCGTGTCGTACCGTTGGTTTCCGCTGACGGGTTTGCGCTCGGCAGTCCGGAAACCGTCGGGAAACGTGCCACGTCATCCGGGTAAGCACAGTGATCAGTAACTGACTCTCGACATTCGCTTGTTGTCGTGTCGGCTTCAATATCATCCCGTCGTGGTGGTTTTGAGGGTTCGTCTTTATGTCCACCCTTTATTCTCGTGTGCCGGGTCAATTGACGATTTTGCCCTCCTGTCAGGGTTAGTATAGGAAATGCAAAAATCGGGTGTCTACAGTGAACACCAAATCAGTGGGAATTAAGTACCTGGATTTAGGGGTGTCACACATCCCCTCGAACAGGAGATCCCGAGGCTTTAGCCCGGAGGGTTGCAGAGTTGGAGAGGGTGCTCACAACAGTTAACCAGGGGAAGGAGGCTTCGATAAGTTTGACTTCGCCATTCTCCACAAAAATCGATTGGGTTCGGGCCGACCCTAGCAAGAAGGTCCCGCACATGGAGAATTACGATGGCACGGGAGACCCGTTTGATCATAGTCATGCCTATGACCAGCTGATGAGTTATTATGATTACTCCGATGCCGCCAAATGTCAGATGTTCATTACAACCTTGAGGAAGATGGCTCAGCAGTGGATGACATCTTTGGCCTTGAACTCTATTTCATCATGGAAGGAGATTTGTGATAGGTTTCACGGTTGGTTCGGGAGTAACAAAAGGAGGGGAAAGCCAACAACCTCTTTAATGCAGATTCGGTAGTACTCGAATGAGATGTTGGGCCAATATGTGAAGCGGTTCCGAGAGGCGGTTGGAGCAGTGACAGATTTGAATGGTACTCAGGCCCTCAGATACTTTACCACAGGGCTTGATGTCGTGAAGTCGAAGAAGCTGGTAAAGGATATAATGTTCGATGCCCCGAAGGATTTGGCTGAAGCTTACGACAGAGCAAAGAAACTTATTGCATTGAAGAAGCCATGGGAATTCTGAAACCGAACTTGACGGAAAGGCCAAAGGATCGAGATAGGAATAACCATACCAAGTTAGATAATAATAATACAACAAACGACCTGCCGAAGAGGAATTTTAATGGGGGGTCGGGTGGAGGACGTCCACCTTTCCTGAACATAAAAGTTGGCAAGGTGTACACCCGTCTCAATACGGATCGGGCAATGGTGTTGGAGCATATGAGAGACAAGCCCTATTTTGAACCATGCCCAAACAGTACACATCAAGATCGAGAAAATCAGAACAAGTTTTGCGACTATTATCAAGCTACTGGACACTCGACCAAGGATTGCAGGAATCTAAAAACATTAATTGAGAAGAATGTGCAGAGCGGAGAGTTAGTTCAGTTCGTTGCGGGTAATTCGATGAGTGGTAAATGTGATAACCGGCTGTTTAATTGGAAGGTAGCTAAAAAGAAACGGCGAGGGATGTTGGATTCGGTTATGACGGTATCGGAACAGCCTGTAAGGAGGGAGCGGCCATATCCGGCACCGTGATATCATTCACCGATGAGCATTACCCATCGAAACCTATCGAGCCGCATGAGGGAGCCCTGGCCATTACTGCCCAAGTCAGATCCATGGATATGAGGCGAATCATGATCGACAACGGCTCCTCTATCGACATACTGTATGCTCATGCTTACCAGAGGCTAGACCTGGGAGGTAGGAAGATGGAGGTCGGATAGGAGCCTCCGTTGTACGGGTTCGGTAATGATCCGGTTCGGTTAGCAGGAACCATCGAGTTGTCAGTCATTTTTGGGACGGCTCCTCTGTAGGTGGAGGTCAATATTAGGTTCTTTGTCGTGCATATAGATTCTGCTTACAATGCTATTCTAGGACAATCGACATTGATGGCGTTGCAGGCGGTGACCTCTATTCCTCATTTTAAGATGAAGTTCCCTGCGTCGAATGGAGTTGGCAAAGTTAAGGGTGATCTGGATATGGCTCGGAGGTGCTACATGAATTCGTTGATATCTTCGACTGTTGGGAGATGTAAACAAAGGCAGACGATGACAATCGAGGTAGAACCCTTTACTGAAGAAAGCACAGAACCCCTCGCTTTGCCAAGCGAAGAGACCTAAGACATTGAGTTAATCCCAGGGAAGAAAGATAAGACAATAAATATTGGTTCGGGTCTGCAGGAGCCTTTCAGAACGAGATTGATCGAGCTACTTCGGGTATACGTGGATATCTTCGCATGGGAGCCCAGCGACATGCCAGGGATTGACGAGAAAGTTGTTGTGCACAAACTGAATATAGACCCTACCAAGAAGCCAGTTCAACAGAAGAGGAGGATCTTTGCCCCAAAACGGCAGAAGATTATTGATAATGAGGTGGCCAAGTTGTTAGCGGCCGATTTTATTTTTGAGATCGACTACCCCGATTGGTTGGCGAACGTGGTATTGGTTCGGAAGCAGAATGGAAAATGGAGAATATTTATTGACTATACTGATCTGAATAAGGAGTGTCCAAAGGATTTCTACCAGCTCCCACACATTGACCAGTTGATCGATGCCACATCGGGGTATGCGTTGTTGAGTTTCATGGATGCCTTTTTGGGGTACAATCAGATTTCAATGCATAAGAAGGATATCCCAAAGATGGCCTTTATAACACATCCGGCAATCTACGCTTATAAGAAGATGACCTTTGGATTACTGAATGCTGGTGCCACTTACCAGAGGATGATGAATTACGTATTTCGGAAGTAGTTGGGCCGAAGTATGAAGGTTTATGTGGATGGTATGATCGTCAAAAGCCTATTAGTTAGACAACACTTGGATGACCTGGAGGACTGCTTTCAGACAGTTAGGGATTACAACATCAGGCTGAACTCGACGAAGTGCACCTTCGACCTCGGTTCGGGAAAGTTTATTGGGTATTTAGTGAGCAAAAAGGGCATTAAGCCAAATCCGGAGAAGATCAAGGCCATTCTGAACATGAAGTCTCCTCAGACGTTCAAGGATGTACAACAGTTGACGGGTCAGATAACAGCTTTGAGGAGGTTCATGTCTAAATCAGCGGAGAGATGTTTGTCGTTCTTCGATACATTGAAGGGGCCGAAGAACGAGAAAACCTTTTAGTGGACTTCGGAGTGTGAGGACGCCTTTCATGGAATAAAGAAATATCTATCTTTGGCACCTCTTTTGATGAAGTTAGTCCCTTCGGAACCCTTGTATTTGTATTTGGCAGCAAACTTGTTAGTGGTTGGAGCAGTATTAGTTCGGGAGGCAGGAGGAAAACAGTTCCCAGTTTATTATGTCAATCATGCTCTTCAGGATGCAGAAACTCGGTACCCGAATTTAAGAAAAACTTGGTCTTTCTTCATTGGAAAGTGACTCTCAGCAGTTTTCAACATGTTAAGCAATTCAGGCAAGCTGACATCAAGCGTGTTCATGTGAAAGTTCACAATAAATTATGAAAAGGAGTCCGAGAGTGATTGCAAGATCAGATCTTGGATCAACTCACCATCCATGATAAAACCTAGTTGTCCCAATTGTTCAATCAGATTGATCATCTTTAGGAGCTGTGTCTGCACTGTAGTGCCATCGGTCATCCAAGATCAGAAGAGCTCTTTAGATATTTCATATCTAGCTGACCTACTTTGCTCACCATACAAATCCTAAAGGTGTGCAACATAGTAGGGACATCCATTTTCTCATGTTGACGCTATAACTCATTACTCATAGATGTTAACATGATGCACTGAGCCACATGTGCATCATCCTGCCACTTTGTAAAAGTAGTCAGCCCTTCCTCAGAGGCATCTTCTGCAATCGTTGCAGGAACAGGCAAGTTAAGGACATATGCCAACTTTTCAGCTATGAGAACTATTCTCAGATTTCTTAACCAATCCGTGTAATTCGGTTGGTTAATTTGTTAGCATCAAGTATGCTTCGCAGTGATAGTGAATTAGCCATTTGTAAAATTCTGCAGGTAAAATTTTATTAACAACATTAGCATGTATTCTTTTATTAATCACCAGATTAATTTAGGTCTTTATTAAAATGGTGTCTCCCACTATTTTCTTCAAACTATATAACCCTCTTTATATATAGTTCGACAGATCTTGTATTTGTGACTTTGTAAAATCTGCTTTGTGAGAAAGGATCCAATTACAATAAATATATAGTATAGCCTTGTGTGTGCACAACAAACTACATATTTATTCAAAAGGTAGATAATTATTGTCGATTATATCTCCATGCAACTCCTTTATATTTTGCCTTTTAAATTATAATGGTCAAGTGTCTGCACATCCAAACTAAAATAATCTAAGTTAAGTCAAACCCAGCATTTCCATATAAGTGAAGAGAAAAATACAGTCCTTGTGTGCGCACAACAAAACGGTATTGTTCAATTCCTTATAAACATCCAATGTAATAAAGCAACATCTCAAATATTTAATACTTGCCTTGTGTGTGCACAACAAACTCATATTAAATATTCAATACTCTATCGCTTTACCATTCTAGAAGGCTATGTTCGACATTCTCCAATGTCTTTGAACGCAATCAACTTAATATATTATCTTTTGAGGGTTTTGTTATTAGTTGTCGTATCTTGTTTAGCGCACATGCAAATATATATATATATATATATATATATATACACACACACACACACACAAATACGCGTCATATTAAACATACATTAACATGTATAATAATATATTTACTATAAAATTAGCATACATTTATAGAATACTATATTCTATCCAGGATGATTATGGACTTAATTCTAATTTAGTTCATTGGAGCCACCATGAACCAAAAGGTCAAACCTATGGTGCAAGAATAAAATTTGAATATAACTATTACATTTAACCCGGGCTTCATTACAAACAGGTTCTTCAATGCTCCTGCTCTTCAGCTCTAATTTCTTGAGTAATTCTATAATAATCCTATTACAAACTATTTTTAATAAAACAGAAACCTTGATCAGCAGTCAAGGGGAAATACATAGGAGGGAGCTAGAATTTACATCAGAAATTAGAAAGACGAGGTACGCAGACCCCATTTATAAAAACCACATTCATTCAAGCATCCATTAAAATTAAATCCAATCGCATTGGTTAAAGGTCCATAATCATCCCCTTTATTATCATACATGTCATCACATGTACCAATAAAAGATTATTCATACATGTCATCACATGTATCATAATATATTCATCCAATGAAAATAAACATTCAATATATATATTGATATCATTTAATTGGCAATATTTGTTAGCATAAAATTTAATTTTGAATCAAAATAAACTCCTTTATTTTAATCCAATTTAAATCAAAATAAACTATTTATTTTAATTTAACATGTTATCCAATTCTAATTAAAATAAACATTTTTATTTTAGTCCAATTCCAAATCAAAAATAAACTCCTTTATTTCTAATTTAGAATTTCTGAAAAAACATAAAAAACTGGACTTACAGCCCTTTATGTGCCGCAGCGTAAAGAAAAAGCATCGCGGCTCAATCAAGCGTCGCGGCTCAACAAATGGAGCGTTGCGACCCTCAAAGAGAGCATCAAGCGCCGCGGCTCAAGTAATGGAGTGTCGCAGCTCACATGGAGAGCCCCGCGGCTCTAAGGCTTTTGTCCGTTCCGATTTTTGGTTTTTCTGATTGCGATTTTGCTTCTTCGTTTCATAAAATATGATTTTATACTAACAATTACACTCAATTAAATTGTTCTAATCACATATCAACATATATATCGAATCAAAACAATTAATAATTCGCATAAGGATGACTCTGATGCCACTGTTGGTTTGCAGAAACAATATCAAAGCATACAATCATATTGTAAAACAGCGGAAGCATGGCATAAACGGAATTTAAAATTTTATGCAATTCCACAAGAATCACCTTATGCAATATTATTAATTGAGGAAGGATAAAAGATATACATTTGAAGAAGATCAACTCTTTGATGTAGTCTTCAAACTCTAATCTTTGCTCCTCCGCAATCTCTCCAATCCTCGAATCAAACGTTCGTTACTCAAAGTATGCAACGCCCAAGAGGTGATCCACCAAGAGAAATTGATTGAAGATGTGATTTTAGATTCTACTAGATCTTGGGTGGCTAGCCCTAATTCTCTCCATCCTAACACTTTAGGGTTTTGAGAATACTTGTAAGAGAGATGCAAGTTGCATTCGTATTAGTCTATCCCACAATAAGACTCCTCATATTTATAGACTAACCCTATTCCTAAACCTTTTAGAAATTAGGGTTTTAATTTAATTCCTAATATAAATTAGGAACTTTAATAATTAATAATAATAATAATAAGACTCCTCTTATTTATTTATAATAAGTATTTCTCCAAATACTTAATTATAAATATTAAGCTATTTAATTTATTACACTAATAAATTAAATATACTTAATTTATTATTATTAAGTCAATCACTTATTCAATTATATTTCTCCCTTTTATGGTGTAACCCTCTAGGTTCAATATTAAGCTGGTAAGTATAATAAATAAATTAGAACCATTTTAATATTATTTATAATGAATTAAACTCCTTTATTTCAAATATAAATAAATAATATTTATTCTACATCATGAATGACACCTTATAAATAATGTATCATGACTATCCGGATAATATGAATTCAACGTTCAATCATAAAGAATTATTATAAAGAATACAAAGAACCTATTCCATGAATAGTTACTGTACAATTCAATCCTTCTACCGTACAATGTCTCAATCAAATATAAAACATGGAATTACTGTCAAGTTTTATTTATTTGATTATATGTATTTCGATTATAAAATGCACAACTTTAGTTAATGTAAATTAGAAACTCCTTTCTAATTTTCATTCAACCCTGACTAGGGATTTCTTAGTTGCCACTTTATCGAATCACATAGGACATTCTCTCCCTTTACTGGAAGTGGTAGATCCTTTGTTGATCATTCACTTATCTCCATATATACTTTATTATATCCGAACATACCCTACAACATACCCTAGAGTATTAAAAAATATGACAAAATATAACTCACTATATACAAGATACTATGATGATCTTAAGTCCAAGGATCACTTGTACTACTATCACTTTAGGAACTCCTATTGACAGGCAAGTAAACTCCATTAGGGTTCCTTTATTCAAGTAATGTTCAGTAAACTTATTCTCTAATAAGCACCTATATACCTGCTTTAGTGTCTCCACACAAATGATTATGAGATCAATCATCCTCTTCAACAAAGCAAGCATAATATGTACTAATCTATCTGAAATCAGTAATCCCACATTAGTGATCCAACGATTAGGAATATTTTAGTTTTGAGCTATCTTGAATTTAGATCTCATTAGCATGATCAACATCATGATTCTAAAAGCATTGCTCGAAAAACATGGGTTTATCACATTTATTAATTCAGCTAATTAACATGGATAAAGAATGTCTTCTATTAAATAAATTCTCTTATTAATAAATGAATAAGATTACAAAGTAAATACTCATCACATCAAATGTGATTGGCTTGAGGGCATACTACTTTCATATGAGACTTAGGAACTATTCTAAGTTTTGTAATAAACTTTTCATCTAAACTGTCAACTTTTCAACTTCACTTACAGCTATATACTTTGTCTTTGTCACTAAATCAATAACTCTTTGTTGTTTGGAACTTTTTCAACTCACTGCACCACCGTTCAAGGTAACTACTTACCCTAAAGTGGATTTATTTTCATCTTGGTCAATCTGAAGAACATAAGTCTATATAGCCCTCTAGTTTCTATTTAGACCCACCATAAATTAAAACACATCCTTAGTTCTTCTTAAGTACTTTAGGATGTTCTTCACTGTCTTACAGTGATCTTCTCCAAGAATACACTGATATGTGCTTGTCACGCTTAGTGCGTAAGCAACATTAAGTCTCGTACATTTCATTGCATACATGACAATTACTCACATGATCTCTCTTTTCAGGTGTCTTTGGAGATAATTTCTTGGAGAGATACACTCAATGGCTCATTAGCGTGAGACCTCTCTTGGAGTTTGCCATGCTAAACCTTTTAGCATCAAATGAATGTACGTTCCTTGGGTCAAGCCGAACATCCTTTTAAATCTATCTACATAGATCTTTATCCCCAATAAATAGGATGTTTCTCCTAAATCATTCATGGAGGAATGTTTAGACAACATGAGTAATTCCCTATCAGTAGTATATCTTTACTGATTGTAGCATAGGTGTGTCATTCCCTATCAGTAGTATATCGATATATAGTACTAGGAATGTCACTGCGCTCCCACTGACCTTCTTGTACATACTTGGTTCATCCTCATTTTTGATAAAATCAAATTCCTTTAATTGTCTCATCAAAACAGATGTTCCATCTTCGAGAAGCTTGTTTCAATCCATAAATGGATCGTTGTAGCTTACATACTCGATTTGCTTCAACTTTTGAACTAACTCCCTCTGGCTGTATCATACATACATTCTCCTCAAGTCTCTATTGAGGAAGTGCGTCATCATGTCCATTTGCCAGATTTCATAATAATAAGCTGTAATCGCAAGTAAAATCCAAATGGACTTGCGCATTGCCACCGGTGATAAGGTTTCATGATAGATAACTCCTTGCCTTTATATGAAGCCTTTTGCCACCAGCATGACCTTATAGGTCTCCACCTTGCCATTTGCTCCAGTCTTTCTCTTAAAGACCCATATAAACCTTTTAGGATTTATGCCTTTCTAGAGGGTTAACCAAAGTCCATACTTAGTTTTCATACATGGAGTCCATTTCGAATTTCATGGTCATCTGCCATTTCTCTGAGTGTTTACTACTCATAGCCTTATCTTATATAACTGGATCATCATCCTTTATGATGTGTATCTCATCACCATCTTCTATGATGAATTCATATCTCCTAGGCATATTCGGTACTCTTCTAGATTTATGATTCGGTTGTGGTACAATAGGTCTATCTACAGGCTCCTTGGTTCGACTTATCACTACTTTATGGTTCTTGAACTTCTTCAAGATCTATTTTTCCTCCCACTAGCCCTTTCAAGTATAAACTCCTTTATTCAAGAAGGTAGCGTGTTTACAACAAACACCTTTTGCTCAGTAGGATTATAAAATATAATATCCTAAACTTTCTTTAGGATATCCCACAAATCTGCACTTGTCAAATCTTGTCCCAAGCTTATCCTTTTGAAACTTTTTCACATAAGCTTGACAACCCTAATCTTAACATGCTTAAGACTAGGTTTTCTCCCTGTCCATAACTCATATAGAGTCTTAGGGACGTATTTTAAAGGTACCTTATTTAGTAGATATGTAATCATTTCTAGGGCATAACCCTAAAAGGATGCTAGAATGTCGGTAAAAATCATCATGGACCGCACCAAGTCCAACAAGGTACGATTTCTCCTTTAAGATACACCAATCAATTATTGGGTATCAAGAGACGTTCATTGTGAGAAAATACCATTATCTTTGAGACGATTTAGAAACTCATTGCTTAAGTATTCCCTTCTTTGATCCAATCGAAGAATCCTAATACTTTGCGAATTTGTTTTACTTCTGAATTCTTTGAACCTTTCAATTAAATCAGACTTGTATTTCACCAAATACAAATATTCAACTTTTGAATAATCATCTCTTTTCTCTTACTAGTTTGTTCAATTTGCAAAATAATTTCATGTAAGTCAAGTATATAAAGTCCATCAAGTAATCTTCTAGTTCCAAACAAAACATTATTATTATAAATAGAACAACCATTGTTCTTAAATATAATACTAAAATCTTCCTTGTCCAACAACGGAATGGTAATAATATTTTTAATGAGAATTAGAATATAATAACAACTTATTAACTTAATAGACTTGTCCGTAGGCAACGCTAAACTATAAGTTCTTACGGCTAATGCAGCAACCTTTGCTTCATTCCCCATATGCAGGATTACTTCCCTTTTGTTTAGCTTTCTACTTCTGCTTAGTCCCTGCATCGTATTGCATATGTGAGAACTAAAGCATGTATCTAATACCCAAGTAAAACCTTGACTTACAGAAAGATTTATTTCAATTATGAACAAACCTGTATCTCTAACCGAAGCTTCACTAAGCTTCTTCTGGTTAGCATCCGCAAGATACTCCTTGCAGTTTCTGTGACGCCCCCAAATCCGGGTCACCCGAACCGCGGACCTGGTTCGTCACTATCTCATACCTGCATCAAACTATTGATAACTTACAGCGAAAATAAAGGAATATTCATATTGATATAACACAAATAATCCTGTCCCAAGTCTCGAAACCAAAACTTCTATAACGTAACTTAATACATAAGGGTAATTAAGTCTTAATACATCACAAAAGTCAACGAGTCTTAATACATAATCAAAATGGTGATCTTAATGGTACAAAGCTAATCCGTAGCTTTGCCTTTGCCTTTGCCTTTATCCTTCCCAGAACTTTCACCAGGAGCTCCACTAACTGAAATATTTTAAGGAAAGCAAGGGTGAGCAACAAATTTTCTCAGCAAGTATAATAACAATAATCGTGAATCATCAAATGAATACTTTATAGCTTACAAGAATCAAGAGAATAAAAGATAGCTCAAGAATCTGCATAATCTCAACGAATGACCTCATTAACACAATTGTAGGGCCTCTAAGGACCGAATGATTTCAATGTTTCCAAATGGAGGAAAATATTCTATACTGAGTGGTCATCTTGACACTGAACTTTTACTAGAATCACCAGAAAATTCATCCGATAATCCAACATACTAATACAATAGGTGATCAGCCTAATGTACCCGGTGTTATGCATAACCCCTTTAACATACTGTTCGCGCGCGTGTCGGTCTCCCGACATACATACTGTTTCCCCTGCTATGAGGGTTGTTCATCTCAGCTTTACATAGGAATCCAAACCAAACAATTTGATTGGATAGCTTTACTTAACGACAATGATGATTAAACATACGTCTAGCCGAAACAAGTGGCGTAAACTATTTCCTTAAACAGTTCATGAATGGAAAACTAAACGTTTCACAGTCCAACAACAGATAATGAATTCAAATACATAAGCGGTGAACATCAATAATTTATCTTTGATGTGGAGTAATTGACAATAATTAGTCCACCAAAATAATTAAAAGTAATAACTCGAATTGAGTCATGAAACTTACAACAATGTACCTGTTTGCACGAAATAAAAGTAGTGCATAAGGTTTAGAAACTTGCCCAACACAAGGGTTAGACAAGGGTTAAAGAAGAACTTGCAACAACATAAAATGATCGCTCAATCAATAATTAACTCGCACAATAGAACTTGCCCAACACAAGGGTTAGACAAGGGTTAAGTAAACTTGCCTGAAGCGCTGCTACAATAATACAACACACGCTCCTTAATGTCCTACACGATTAAGTACATATTTACATAACAATTAGTCACATTCCAAATAATGGTTCAATACGAACGCTGCATCATTAAAACACATTGATTGCCCTACGACTACCCAGTCGGGGGTCTCGCTCCCCGGTGAGCGAGCGGCTGCCCAGCCGGTGAGCTGGCGGGGAAACCAAGCTTAAATTGCAATTAGATTATTCAATTTCCGCCTTAAAACAATATCAATCTGGTTGACATTTGTGAAATAATTAAGCATTCAGGGTTTAACAGAATATGCTTAGTTAACCTGTCTAATCATTTAATCCAAGGAAAAATATAAGTGTTGGGCCCATTGAAAAGGATTCATTAGGTCCGACCCGACTTGACCTGCCTGACCGACCCAACCTGGCCCAAACACGGAGCTGGCGCTGCAGCGTGAGGTTCATCGCTAGAGCTCACGCTGCGGCGTGAGTCCCGTGTCCTGCACATGTCGGGCTTCACGCTGCGGCGTGAAGCTTAACACTTGGGCCTCACGCTGCGGCGTGAGTCCCGGTCTTTTTCCCATATTGCCCCTCGCTGCAGCGTGGGATGCAGGGCTTATGGGTGGCGCTGCAGCGCCATTCTGCAGTAGCCGGATTCTGGGTTTGTTCCCAGTTCGCGGCTCCGACCTCCGGCCACTCCAACCTCCATAACTCCTTCAATACACAAGCAAATTGGTCCATTCCGGACTCTATGGACTCCTAACTCATGGGGCTACAACATATCAAAAATGCAGAGCTACCCATTAACATTAACATGGTCAAATCTAAAGCCAAAGTGTAAAGTTCATACTCTGTTCTTCGAGTTCTTGACAAGTTTTACGAAAATCATTCCTACGAACTCGTTTTAACTCCTTTTTACTCCATTCCAATTGGGTTAGCTCCGTAACCCATGGAACTACAACAGCATAGCAACAAATAAAATTAACAAACACGAAATCTAGCATTTATAGTCCTCTAAAAAGTCCAAATGTCCCAAAAGTCCATTGTTCTTCATCCTCCTTAAGCATAGGTACGGATTTCTTCTATTTTTGTTCCACTTTGATGTTATTAATGGCTTCTATAGTCTCTTAACAACAATATAAATGAAATACAACCAACAATAACTACCACAATCAACCACAAATCATCCACCAAGCATAAAAGCTTGAAAACCAAGAAAAACTTGAAAACTCAATGAAATCGAAAGAAAATCGTTTGATGTTGAAGATTTACCTTTGTGAATCGTTCCTAGATGTTGTGAGGCTTTGCTAGAGCTTGGCTTGAGTCTCTTTCTTTCTTCTTGGTTCACCCGAACCTCTCTTTCTCTTCTTTTCTCCTTCTTCTTCTTCCAATCTTTTCCGGCGACTTTCTTCTCTTTTTCCGGCGACCTCCGACGACTTTCCGGCGACTCTTTGCAGCTCTCTCTCTCTCCCTCTCCCTCTCTATCTGCTGGTTGTATAGTTTTAATGGAGTGTAAGAGAGAATTAAAATGGTTTGAATGATTTGGGAGAGTGGAGGAGTGAATTTAGGAGAAGTGGGAGAAATGGTTTAATGGCTCAATGAGCTTGCCGGCTAGCCTCTCCTTCCTTGCATTTGATTGGTCCAAATTTGGGGGTTGGTTCCCTCTTGGAGTAACAAGCCAAAATAAATACCCAAATACACAAAAATATATCCGAAAACTCCCACTTTTGTACCAAAACTGGTAAATAACTCTACCCAAAATTAAAATGGGTACTTCCATAAATCATTGGGATATATAAAAATAATTATTACGGGGTTTGCCCATTTATTCGGAACAGCCTTATCATATGTTTCGGATACCGAATAAAACACGAACGGGCTCAAAACGAAAATCTGACACTTGAAAAAATTATCATTTCGCACACGTGTATTACTGTCATTTATTAAGGTTGAAAAGACGCAAAAATATCATGGCGTGAATAGTGCCTCGATAAACGTGCCCCGTGAATAGTGATTTTGCGATTTTTTGCGAAGTCAATATATTCACCCTAACAACACTACAACACGTAAAATTCAACACATATACATATTCTAGGTTATAACACAACCTTTAAGCACATAACACATAATAATATAAATAAAAATAAAAATTCACTTTATTCACACATAAACTCGGGTTACAAGGAAATTAAAATTCCCGATCGTTACAGTTTCTTTTCTAGTGTTCAGGTATATTACAGTGGAAGCCATCATGATATCCAAAGGCTGGGATTGAATTAGACTTCGACTCTGTCACTACTCTTTCTAGCAGCAGACATATTCTTTCTAGCAGCCCCGATAAATTATTGCAGTGCTCTCCATTTAATTATTTACTGCCGCTAGAGGCTCTATTGGCAATTTTTAATTTTGTCAAAACAAATAAAGGCAGGTAAAGGTTTATTTTTTTCCCATTTTATTTTCATTAATCATTTCATTCGATATTTTGATATCCCTAAAATTTTATTCAGTTTTTGAATTTTTCTTGTTATTGGATTTTCTCCTAATCTCAGCTATTTACAACTTCTCTTCAAGTTCTATACATACAAATTTTAGTCCATGTGTTTGTACCTAAATCTTTCTAATCTTGGAACCTCAACATGCATCTAAATGAAGTAGTATTAGTTTTTGAGGATTCATTATATGTTTATGAGGATTCAATCTACGTTTTTACACTAAAATCTAGTATTATAGAGTTAAGTCATTATACGATCTAAGAATTCACCCTACGATCGTAGAAACATAGAGTTAAGTCATTCTACGATCTAAAGATTCACTGTAAGACCCCAAATTTTAATAAAGAGAATTTAATTTTCTTATAATTATTATTATAAACAGTAGGATATTATTAGACAAATTAACATTATTGACAATGTCTAGAAGTTCTATCAAGGAAATGGGTTATTTAATTGTGCGCCGTTTATACGGAAGACCCCCTCTTTCCTGAAAATGATTTGGTTGTCGGTATTGTGAGTTTATAATATTTATACTTAGAAAGATTTAGTATTAGATAGTGAGCACCAGTCCAATATAACAAATACATGAATTTGGGGTTGTCACAATAATTGTCACAGTATTTTTTACTATTGTCACAATAATTGGCATTGTAGTAAGGGTAGTAATAGAAAGTTGCATAAATGGAAGCCATGGGTATTAAACTATTAGACATATTCATTATTTGAAGAACACTAATATTTGTGACAGTAATACATTTATAATTATGAATAGTAAAGAAAATGTGATCATGAAATGTGAAAAATGTGAATAATTATTATGTGAGATAATTAATATGTGGTAGATTAAAAATATTTTTTTTATAAATAGTAGAAATTATTAATAATGATAATAGATTAATCTTTTTATTAATAATGATAATGGATTAATCTTTTTTTTATTAATAATGATAATGGATTAACCTTTTTTTTATTAATAATGATAATGGATTAATCTTTTTGTTAATAATAATAATGGATTAATTTTTTTGATTAAGTATTGATAATGGATGATAATGGGAAATCATTATTAATAATAAATTTAAAGGTATTGATAATGGAGGAATACTAGATTTATTAAATGTGGTGAATATTGGCTATAAATAGGAAGGCTTAACATAAGGAAATTCATAACTTCTTTACTTGCATTTTCTTCCGTTCTCTAAAAATTTCTTAGTATAAGTTTCTCTCTAAGTATGCTAAGCTACCTTAAGTGTTAGTAAATATCTGTAGAATGCTACATTTATATTCCAAGTTATTTCTAGTTTTGAAATCTTTTGTTGCATCCTTTTTTGAATTCTCGAGTGGAATTTTCTTATGTTCAGCAGCACTTTAAAAAATCGTAGTAAATTCATTATTTGTCGGAATTGAGTGAATCAAAAGCCTATTTACTTCAATTTTTCGTCCTCTACAACTTTGTAGAAGGAAGAAAAATCATCTGATGCTATCTTCATGCCTTAAAATGCTAAAAACCGTAACCTGTCTTGATTTTCGTCACTAGTTTCAGCCCCAATTGAGAAAATTCATAACTCAGCCATATTAACTCTGAATTGAATGATTCTTGAGTCTATTTAGGGTATCTTTTCAAGAGCTACAACTCTTGTAAAAATATAAAGAGATTTTGAAAACACTAGAAGACCCGAAAGTCAGATTCTTTACTGCTGCAAAGACGAACAAGGAGAGAATTGTTCAGCTATTAATTGTGTGTTACACAATATTAAGATAAGGGGTGATCATTTCTTTTATACTCGTAAGGGGTTATCATTTCGTTCATACTTGTAAAGGGATATCATTTTATTTCATACTCGTAAGGGGTCATTTTTCATACTCGTAAGGGATATCACTTTTTCATACTCGTAAAAGGTTATCATTTTCTTTCATTCCCGTAGAGGTTTATCATTTTCTTTCATACTCCATATTATGATAAGAGATTATTATTCATTTCTACAACTTTATCATTTCATGGTGAATTAGAATATCCTTAATAGTTTGCGTTTCATCTAATATCATTCTACTTGAACTTTTTATTACCTGAATCTTCTTATTAAATTTTAATCGTTATCTTTGAAAATATGAATCTTGAATATCATTCTTGAATTCAACTCCACATTTTGATTATCATGTTGACAATTTGGATATTATTGGACTTTGGACAAATTAAATGTCAAATCTCGAATATTTATTCTTTTATCTTATTATTCTTACAACTTCCGTTCATCCTTTATATCACTGCTATTTGTACTAATCATCAAAGAATTAAGTTCTTGTGAATATCTTTGGCCTAAGTGCAAAAATAAGTTGTTGATTGGCATGATTATGATTGTTGGTGTTACAAATAAATATCTTTGGCCTGAGTGCAAAAATAATATGATTGGTGAATGTCTTTGACGTAGGGTGTAAAGACGATATGATTGTTGAATGTCTTTGGTGTAGGGTGTAAAGAAGATATGATTGTTGAATGTCTTTGGCGTAGGGTGTAAAGTCGATGTGATTGTTGAGTGTCTTTAGCCTTTGTGGCAAGAACATGGGGTGAAGTTCTATTTAGCCTTTGTGGCAAAGATATGTGGTGAAAATTCTCTTTAGCCTTTGTGGTAAGGAGACACTGTTGATTGACATGATAATGAACAGGAACTGTTAATTGATTTAACCATGATCTTTGGTGTTACATGAGGTAAAGACAAGTGGTGAAAGTTTTCTTTATCTCGAGTACAAAGAAGAACTGTTGATTGGTGATACATGGATAAAATTTTGATGGTGAACTTTTAAATTGGAGAAGATAGTAGACATTATAATTTACTTGACTTTTCTAATGGATTATTTGTTCCGCTGCAGTTGTTGATCTAAAACTTACTGTTTATTATATTCTATCAATTTTTTTACTGTTGAAAGCTAAAGATAATTTATTCGTTGATATCTTGGTTATGATATTCTTTATTGTGCTATTTGAATTCACCCTTTTGTTTCACAATTTCTTTCAAATAATAAAAATATTGATGGGTCTAATAGGGAGAATATGAGAATAGTGTGATGATCCGAGTTAGTAATTATAATGATCCGAGTTAGTAATTATAGTGCCCCGAGTTAGTGGTTATCCTCGTTAAGTTATAAAATAGTGTGACAAAAAAATTCACATCATTAGAATGAGGACAGAAATCTTCTGGTGTTCTTTTGAACATATGGGTTCTCATATATATATACCAGCCTTCATACCACTTGGGTCCCAAAAAGTGGTGACGTGTAACGTCATGGACGATCCGATATGGTCGGTGATTTTTTATTTATGGGGTAATAAAGAGAAGCTGTACCCACGTGACAAACAATCTAAAGGTTCATTATCGAAATATTTTTATCCAAACCTAATGCTCGTTTTAAGTAAACTTTTAAATTTTATTAAAGTTATATTCCATCTATTCTAAAATTAAAGATATAATTTATTTTTTAAAATTAAATTATGACGTATTAAATTTTAAAATTAATATGACCTATACAAGTTTAAAATAAAATAATTTTTTTGATTAATAGTTTTTATTATATACTATACAATTATAATAAATATATTAACCAAAATTAAATAAATTCATATCAATTTAAAGTTTAATACGTTGTCGTTTGAGCTCAAAAGTTAAATTGTATATTTAATTTTGAAACCAATGAAATAATTATTTGTAAAAATGATGGTTGAGATAAGATTATTTTTATTAATTTATTATAATTTTAAATTATTTTATTTATTATTCTCTCTGTCCTAGGATAAAAGTTCTTATTACTATTTTAAATAATATCAAATTAAATATCTACTTACTTTATATAATCTATTATTTATAATAATTTATCTATAATACCCTTAATATTTATTGTCATAATTCTATTCTCTATGCATATTTATGGAGCATTATTAATCATATGCAGAAAAATATATAATTAAATGAGAATTTAAATATGAATAATTTTGTCATTTAATTATTTTTTTTAATATGTGAAAAATGTTAATAGAACTTTTTTACGGGACAAAAGAAGTATTAGTATGTTATCTTATTTACTTAGAATTATAATCTGTTATCTAACAATCAAATTATAAAACACGCTCGATGATATTACTCCCTCCGTTCTAAATTAATTGCTCAGTTTTAATTTTTTTAAGTCAAATTGACTATTTTTATAATTAATAATTAAGCATATATAAATATAATTCTAAAATTATAAAAATTGGGGTTAGTAATAAATTGTATATATATTTTTTTGGTTATAATCTCTTCACTTATATTTTAGCAAAAATGGTAAAAAAAATAATTTTAAAAATAGTCAATTTGACTTTAAAATGTCAAAATTGAGTAATTAATTTGGGATGGAGGGAGTAAATGATAGACTAATCTTAAGATAAAATAGTACAAAATGATGATAAATTAATCCAAATAATCATATCTCATTTATCACTTTTACAAACAATCGTCCCCTAAAAAACATAAGGAGCTTCTTTTTTCCCAAAAGCAATAATCAGACGAGAGACAATGTTTAAGAGTAATTTAATATCACACTTTTAAATTTAAATTTTTTATATTACTTATTATGTTTCAAAATTAGTAATAAATTTTAAAATAATTATTTTTAAGAATAATTAAATTCCTTTAAACATATCCTTAACATATATAAATATCACTCTGTCCCAAATTAATTGTTCAATTTTAATTTTTTTTAAGTTAAATTGACTATTTTTAGAATTAATAATTAAGCATATATAAATATATTTCTAAAATTATAAAAATTGGGGTTAGTAATAAATTGTATATATTTTCTTTTGGTTATAATCTCTTCACCTATATTTTAGCAAAAATAGTAAAAACATTAGTTTTAAAAATTGTCAATTTGACTTTCAAAAGTTAAAATTGAGCAATTAATTTGGGACGGAGAGAGTACTATATTTTAAATTGTATTCCGCCTTTTCACAAAAACAGCATAATTTGTGAAATTCACACATTGAAAGAGTATAATTTTCCTATTTTGTACTCTTATATTATAAAATGTCTAATTTAATAGTGATACACAATGATAAAATTGTGATATACTCTCTTCGTCCCAAATTAATCGCTCAATTTTGACTATTTTTAGTTAAATTGATTATTTTTAGAATTAATAATTAAACATATATAAATATATTTCTAAAATTATAAAAATTGGAGTTAGTAATAAATTGTATATACTTTTTTTTTGTTATAATCTTTTCACCTATATTTTAGCAAAAATAATAAAAAGATTAGTTTTAAAAATAATCAATTTGATTTAAAATTGTTAAAATTGAGCAATTAATTTAAGACGGAAGGAGCACAATATATTTAAAATATAAAGTGAGAGAGTGAAATGGGGCTCGGTGCTCAAGAACAGACATCGTAGACAAGAGAGCCTAAATTTACGGAGGTGGCGTGATGTAGCAGCCTGCCGTACATAACATGGGACCCACATACTTTTCGTGCTGCATTGGGGCCCACATTTTTCTCAACCCTTCAATAACTCAATCGCCATTAAGTCCCACCAAGCCGGCCACTTTTTTTTTTTTTCAACTTTATGTTGCTTATTGATATTTTATTTCTCATACAATTATTAGTTTTTGTCCCATGGTCCTACTGTACTTGCTTCCTCTTTTATTACTGTCCCAAAGCTAGCAATCTAATTCCCTATCACTTTAATTGCCATCAAAATTTTCATATGAAAACAAAATATTTAATTTTGCTAATGTTTTACCTTTTTTTCTTGTAATAATAAGAACTATCATTGAATAAAAACATCACATTGAGTTACCTTAGGTGTTAATCCATTAACGTTTATAGGATTTGGGCTTTTTCAATTGCATTGTATCATTTTTTATTCATGCATTTAAACTCTAAATATTATATTTGTGAATGAAATAAATTGTGTTTTAAATAAATTATTATTAACTAAGTGTTTTTAAATTTTCAAACGCTACACGCAAATGTTTGTTTGATTAAAGAACATTTGATACACTTAGTATGTTTTGTATGTCTAGAAATTTAAAATATACTTTAAAATTTAATTTGTTTAAAATTAATTTATTTTAAATACAGCTTATTTAACTAACAAATGAAGCATTTAAGCTCAAACACATCACATTAAAAATATTGCGATGTATTTAAAAGTCTAATTACACCGAAAAACTACAAATGATAATAACCAAATAAATGTTAAACTTCTGGGAATTTTAGTTACAAATAAGTTTCAAGAACTAATTGAGGATATATGCTTAATAACACTATCTACTAGCTCAAGATTCAGGATTGAGAAGAAACGAAATTAAAACAGAAGAATTTCTAGCAATTTTCATTTAGATTGCTATTTTATTCTTAGATTAGTTTTATTGTATTTGTAATGTATAGGATATAATATATAAGAATTGTAAAATATTTGTTTATATATATTATTTAATTTTTTGTACAAATCTGTGTGTTTTTGGATGGAAAACTTTGACAAAAAAAAAAAAGACTAAATTTTTCTTTCATTCTTTTTTTGTTCAATCCATTTTAAAACTCAAAAATAGTGTTAGAGAATAACCAGATCAAAGCCATAGGTAAACATTTTGCATAATGTGAGAATTTTAACTACTGATTATCATCTTAGAGCCCCAAAAAAACCAACAGCTGCTAAACTACATGACTTTGACCTCAATTCCCGTCCACTTGAACTTTAATAAGAGAGTTAGAATCTGCCTTATTCTTCTGAAATCCTACAGAAATTGAGGCCCCTGCAATGATTATTAAAAGCTAAAACAAAGCTGGCTAACCCTAGCCTCGACTGCCTTCCAGTACTTCCACTAAAAACAAAATCTACAACAAAAGGACGATGTTGCAACGGGCTATAACGACGGTTGAAAAATATTGCCCATATACCGGCAATATTGACCGTCGGTATAAGTTGGACTTAGGCTTCAATATTTTGCTCCAAATATAAACTGAGTGTTGGTAAAGGAGTGCAGAGTGCTCAAGACAAGATCATACTAATTTTTGAATTAGGATTCTCAACATTGCATATATCCTTTAATTTTTTTGATATATATTTAACAACATAATTATTACTTTTAATAATATTTTCAGTGACACAATTGTTTACCGTCGTTTTGATAGAGTGGAATAAATATGTATTAATTTATTATTTAGGGTAACTTTGTCAAATTTCTAAAATCTCCTACATCAAAACTCCTTTGATCTTAATACAATAGATGTCTGTTATGGCTGTGATACAATAAAGAAATTAATTATTTTGTTAATTTTGTCTCATATGTTTTCAAACTTCACTGGTATAAATAGAATAACCAAAATATAATACTACGCCTAATACATAATAGGTATACTTTTCGGTTTTAAAATATAAAATATAAAATCAAGTTTGACATTTTGAGTTTACGAGGTTTTATAGTATATTTGGATTACTTAAAATCAGGAATTCTGATTATTGTTTCAACTTATAATTAATTTTAAAAAAAGTAGTTTGTGTTAATTTGATAAAGAAAAAACACTGAAACTAGTAAAATTAAAAAGTGTTTGATATAAAAAAATATTTTAATTTATTCAAGTATATACTACTAAAAAGGAAGGTTTGGAAAAGTAAACATAGGTAATGTGTGAAGTTATTAAAATAAATAGGGATAAATTAGTAATATACTTGATCAAACTTGATCATTAAATTTTGACAAATAATCAAAAATTTCAAATTAGAGGTTTTGATTATTTTCATTAAAAATGATTATAAGCAATTTTAAAATTAAGTTCCTAATATTTTTTGCTTTTTAAAACTAATTATAAACAGGTTTAACTGATTATAAGAATCTCAAACATAAACCTAATCTTAACTATCTTAACTTGATGGTTAAAATTAAGTCTCAGAACCTCTAAGTCCCAAGTTTGATTTTCATTATTTTGAGTTATGAGAATAAATTATATAAAGATGGCTTTCTAAAATTAGCGTTTACACCACTCAATAACAATATGCCACGTATGAAATTTAGGCGAAAATTATGAAATTTAAAATTTAATATAATTAACTAAGTTTTACCATGCTAAATAGTATTTACACAATTTATAAATTCATTTCAAATATCTTAATTTCCTTTTAAATTTTCTACGTGACATATTTTTATTAAATGATATAAAATATTAATTTTACAGGTCATCCTAATATAATTTATTCTCGTAACTTATATATCTTTCTTAATGTGAACCTTTCTTTTCTTATTTTGAGACTTTCTTTCCTCTTTAATGTTGTTATTATAAATTCATTTAGACTTGTAATGATATCCTTCTAAAAGTGGGAGCGTTCTAAATAAAATTGACCTTTTAAATGGATAATGCTAGGATTTAAAATTTTTGGTCTATAACATTGACTCAAATGATGTGGTCATCCAAACATTAATTTAGTTTAAATGTATTTTTAGAAAAACAAAAGTCTGAATGTATCTATAAATATTTAGGTGTCAATGTGTACAGACTATGATTGTACATGTTATACTACTTATCTCAGTCTTTTCTATAAAGGATATTTTCAATTATAAATTTTTTTAACCTTTAGCCAAAAAAATAAAAAAATAAAAAATAGCTGAGTTATTTCTTATGATTAATTATATTATACAATATAATTTGTCTTATTCACTGTCATAGCATTTGAGATTCTTAATATTATTCTTGTTAAATTGATTTTAAAAATTCAATATTAATCTTATATTTTAGAATGAAAATAAATAATAGGTTTATGTTATAAATATATATATATATATATATATATATATATATATATAAATTGTTAGGTTTGTATGTGACGCGAACATGCAATCAAATTACATAAATAAAACGGAAGCACGATAAAATCGGATTTTAAAATTTTATACAAACCATCACCATGATCAATCTATGTGCTCAATTAACGATATAAACGAAAGAGATAGAGATAAAAATTATACCCTCGTAGAGCCGTGCTTCCTCGGGTACAAGTTCACCTCCAATTCCTTCGCGTTCTCCTTGAATTCTACCGACTAAATTCCTTTGCTTGATCAACGTTAGCCACCCAAGTGTTTGGTCTCTAGAGGTGATCCACCAAGGAAGAATAGTTATTCAAGAAGATGGGTGTTGGCAAAACCCTAGTTTCTATCTTTATAGAAATTATAAGTACTCTCTACAATCTAATGCAAGAGTGTGTAACCCATCTAATGCAAGGGTGTGTAACCCTAATCTATGATAAGACTCCTCTTATTTATAGATGTAGAATAACCCTTCCCTAAACTATTTAGGATTAGGGTTTCAATTATAATTAAACTCCTTTAATTAATTATGCTCCTAATCTAATTAGGAATTCATGGGAGAGTACTTCTATTAATTAATTCTCAATCCCTATTAGGAATTAAATAATAGTAATAATAATAATAATAAGACTCCTCTTATTAATTTATATTTAATATTTCCAAAATATTAAATAATAAATATTAAGCTATTTAATTTATTCTATCTCCATAGATTAAATTAAATACACTTAACTTATTATTACAATTATGTCATTTACTTCTTAAATAAATATTTTCCTTTTGCGGTGTGATCCTTTAGGTTCTCCATATTAAACCGGTTGTGAATAAATCAATTAGAACAATTCTAATCTTATTTAAATAAATAAATTAAACTATTTAATTTATTTAAATAAATAATATTTATTCTACAATAAGGGTAAGTCCCTTTAGCGATCAACGACTTTCCAGATAATATAGATTTCAACATTAATAACAAAAGAACCTTTCAGTGCATAGTTACCGTACAATTCAATCCTTCTACCATACAATGTTCCAATTAAATATAAGACATGAATTTACTGTCAAGTCTTATTTTATTTAATTATATATATTTCGATTCCCAAATGCACAACTCTAAATAATGCAAATTAGAAACTCCTTTTTAATTTCATTCTACCTTAGCCAAGGACTACTGAGTTGTCATTTATCGAATCACATAGGACATTCACATCTTTTACTAGACGTGGTAGATTCTTGTTGATCATTCACCTATCTCCATGTACAACTTATTATACTCAATCATACCCTTTGTTATACCCTAAAGGTCTTAAGGGACATGTCAAAGTATAACTCATTATACACAACATACTATGATGATTTCAAGTCCAAGGATCACTTGTACTACTATCACTAGAGGAATTCCTATTGACAGGCGAGTAAAACTCCATTAGGTATTCCGTAGCGAGCCACGTTCAGTGAACTTATTCTCCAATAAGCACCTACATACTTGTTTTAGTGTCTCCACACGAATGATTATGAGATCAATCATCCTCTTCTTAAGAGCAAACAACGTATGTACTAATCTATCCGAATTCACTAATCCCCTTTTTAGTAATCTAACGATTAGGAACGATTTTAGTTTGTGAGCTATCTAGAATTTAGATCTCATTAACATGATCACCATCATGATTCTAAAAGCATTGCTCAAAACTATAGGTTTATCACATTTAATATAACAACACTATGTAGATAAAGTAAAATGCCTTTAATAACCGAATAAGATTATAAAGTATATGCTACATCATATCAAATATGATTGACATACCAAGCATACTCCCTTTAGCGACGGACGGGGCGACAGTTTGGTTCGTCGCCATAGGTTCGGTCCGTCGCTAAAGCCTTTAGCGACGGGCAACTTTTAGCGACGGACCCATCGCTAAAGACTTTAGCGACGGACCGGACCTATGACGACGGACCAAACCGTCGCCTGGTCCGTCGCTAAAGGAAGTATGCTTGGTATGTCATTTAAGAGGGTATGCTTAAGATCCGGACTCTCTCTCTCTCTCTCTATATATATATATATATATATATATATATATATATAAGTATTAGTTTGAAAATGCTGCGCACTAAGACCCATAACACAATCCATGATTAAAAGCCTCAACTTTATACTTCAAACAACGGAGTCTGAGGGGAGATGCAAAATTAAATCATACCACTATATATAAAACAATTTTGTACATAATTAAAAGCATCTCTAAGTTCCTTGGAATCAATGTGGAAATTTCTTTATGCCACAAATGAAATATTTTTTCTCTATGAAATGGAAACATTACCCAATTTGGAGTCTTCATGGTTACAGTGCATAACCGACTCCATATGATACTCCACAATCATTGTTTTTTAAAAATAAAAAATATTGGTTCCCATAGTTTATAAGCTATATATGAAACACATTAGATTCCTATACTCTTTTATATGCTTCACATTGTAGTATATGATATTCAAATTGTAGTGTGTGCCTTATGTAATTTACCTAGGTTATATTTGTGTGCAAACATGACCGGTAGATAGTGGATATGATTATTTATATTAATTTATAATTATTATGGACTATTTTATTTCATGATTAATTATTTTTTAATATCATGGATTATATTTGTCATTTTAAGGTTGTTTAAATTTTAATAATGAATTATAATCACAAGTGAAAATATAATAATATATAATCTCATTCTGAGGTTCAAATGACCTTAAAAATGATAAAAAAATAATTCGCAAGATTAAATAATAACTTAATCATAAGATACAATAGTTTCTAATAGTGCCAAATTAGTACAAATAGTTCTATGTAATCTATCAATTTCTATATTAAGAAACTCTATTTTCCATTGAATTCAATTAGTTTAATATGAGTTAGGCGAAGGTAAAGGTTGGCCTACGTATTTTCTCTATCATTCTTTAATGTTTATAATTTGTATCATTTTTTAATGTTATAATATGTATTAATGTACTTCGGTTAACTTTTTAAAACAATTAATCATATAATTAGAAGTCATATAATTAGTAGTACTAGTTAAAATAATTTATAATTATACTGTTTAAAATTAAATTAATTCATCTCAATTTTAAAATTTTAAAAATATTTTAAATTAACTTCAAAAAATCACTCAATACTCAATACCACCGCATATCAAGAGACAGAAGGAATATTTGCTTATGCCCCCCTAATAGACTCCCCAAGTTTAAAAAGGATTCCCATTTGTTTTGTTTTTTCATCCACAAAAAGAATCCTTTCTATTAGTTACAATACAACATCCTTAAATTTGACATTATTAAACCACCATTATGAAACAACCAACTTTATATTCTTAAAAATAAATATGAAATAAATATACATGCTTAATATTTGAAAGTTTATTTTGCTGCTGTTCATGTCAATCGGAGCATATTTTTATATACAAATAACAAATCAGTACATTTCTAAAAGTCAACAATAGAATCTTCCCTTCTTGAATCTGACGTTTTGGAGTAATATAATTCTCAGCCATTTTGACTGTTTAATCAATAAAAAAAGAAGAAGAAATAGAATCTTCCTGCATTTATCATATCCTATAGGGGAAATGAAAATTATATTATTTCATCATTTCTATTAATAAAAAAATAAGATGTATTGCCCTTCAAATACTCAGTCAGATACAATGCTTCGTTTAGATTTAACTTTGAATGAATGAAATTGGTGAAAGAATAAAACGATGAGTGGAATAATTTATTCTATTCCCGAGTAGAATTAGTCATTATACTCTCTAAATTAAAATTCATAAATTTGACATAAATAAAAATGATTCATTTCATTCTTATGAAACAAACCAACACAATTTTTTTCATTAATTCTTTTCCCACTTGATTCATGCAATCCAAATGTTAGATTATGTATTAGTAATGATATACAGAAAGATGTGTGCCAATCAAGAAATAATGCTGATATATGCACATAACATACTGCAAGCTCATCAACTTGCTTATTACTGATAACAATAATAAGCATGTTAATCGAGGCATACAAGATATGATTATAATTGTTGTAACTAAACTAACAATAATTTGCAAGTCATCAGGCATAAAATTGAGAAAGTAATACTACTGTTGGACATGCACTTCAAACAAAAAGGCATAGGAAATAAACTATAAACTATAAACTATCTATGAAGGCAAGCCTTGCTATACAAATCACATTAAGGCATATTTGCTATGTAGTAGTACAGAACTCTAAATAGGCGTAAATTTAGTACAAGTTCATGTTGTGGACATTTCATAATGCAATTAAAGGCTTTCAAGATGCACTTCATCAATGCCAAACGAAAATTACATTTTGCTTAATATTTTCTTGGGTACACAAATATAGATCACCTCAGGCAATTGGATATATAATAACAAAGAGCATTACAGGATTTCTAATACTTAATGTAAAAGATTTAAACATAAGAGTAATGCTAGAGATAGAAACTATTTTACAAACATTTTACAAATTGACTGATGTAACACTGTTGTATTGGTGATAGTTAAAAAAAACACCTCTCCACTACAATACTATCACCAATACAACAGTACCACATCAGCCAATTTGTAAAATAGTTTATGTCTCTAGCATTATTCTTAAACATAAACTGTGTCTCGACAGTTTGTCTTATAAAAGAAGAGGAATCGGTTTTCTTGCAAATTATTGTTAGTTTGGTTACAACAATGGAACAATCAACACAATTTTTTAGAAGTAGCATATTATCATTAACAACAACTAAAGAAATCCTGAATAGGATTTTTAACATTACCAAATACTATAATTCATAGAAAATATTTGCTATGAAACTATTTAAGTAAACTCATTTGCGACCGTCCATAAGAGAAATAGACGGTCCACATTAAAAAATTTTAACCGTTCCACCATAACTGATAACGACTATTAGTAGCAAAAAATACATTTTTCTATTATTATTATCGTAAATTTGAGCCATCCGTTTTTTGTACATACAACAAGAGATGGGTTTGCCCAAATAGTAAAATAAAGATGAAAAACAACTTCAACCAAGGAATTGAGGGTTCAAGTCTTGCCAATGTGCACAAGTTTATTCCTACGGTATGAAAGTCTTCTTTTCACCTACCTTATGTGGTAGACTGACTATTCCACTATACATGAACTTGTTCACCAAAAAGTATCCTTATTCATGAGCTTCTGCTTAATGTCTTCTACCCTAATTTAAAGGGAGACCTACCACAACTGTTGATCAACCAAAAATAAAGAAATAAAGATAACACAAAGACAGTCATGCGAGAATTACACAAGCACTTGTTGATAATTGATGAGAAAAGAGTAGTCATTATACGAGTCTAATTCTGCTGTCACATTGTCTGTCTCATATGTTATTCCATTCTTTTGCATTGTTGCCACGCAATACTCTTCTATTTATCTATAACTATTTTATAACTGAATAAAAATTACGTGGACAACAATACGTGATGAGATAGAAAACGGAACAATAGAATTGAATTCTCGCTGTATGCATAGGAACTACAATCATGACTATGAAGTAGCTATTTCAAGAGTGTTTATTATCTTGACACTAACAACGGATACAAGATATGATTATAATAGTTGTAACTAAACTAACAATAATTTGCAAGTCATCAGACATAAAATTGAGATAGTAATCCTACTGTTTGACATGCACTGCAAACAAAAAGGCATAGGAAATAAACTATAAACTATCTATGAAGGCCAGCCTTGCTATATAAATCACATTAAGGCATATTTGCTATGTAGTAGTACAGAACACTAAATAGGCGTAAATTTAGTACAAGTTAATGTTGTGGACGTTTCATAATGCAATTACAGGCTTTCAAAATGCACTTCATCAATGCCAAATGAAAATTACATTTTGCTTAATATTTTCTTGGGTACACAAATATAGATCACCTCAGGCAATTGGATATATAAAAACAAAGAGCATTACAGGATTTCTAATACTTTATGTAAAAGATTTAAACATAGTGTCTCAGCTGTTTATCTTATAAAAGAAGAGGGACGCGGTTATTAGTGTAGTGCCTCTTAACCTGTGCGGATCTGACAATCTACTCAAAGTTTAAACCATCAATTACTAGCTAGCAGAAAGGATAATATCTTTCACTCGGTTACGATTATCGTAAACAAAAATTAATTTAAATAACAACTTTAACTTCAAATATGGAACTTCCAAAACTTCAATTTTAGCTTTAGTTGTAGAAATATATATATATAAAATATATTAGATGCAAAACTTGGAAAGTCTAGCTAGAAACTAGAAGTAAAGCTAACAGAAGCCACCAAGTAATGTGTCAATAAAAAGGAAAAGACGAATGGAAGGAAGGAAGCTGACTAGCTACTTCAGATGTCGATCAAAAGACGGTATAAAGTTTGTTGAAATCATTAGATCATCCTGTTAAAATGGATCAACAATTAGCATATTTAAGTACACAGACTGTTCGGTTATTATTTTCCAATAACAAATATCTGAATAAACTTTCACCCATTTATAAAACTGCTCGGACAAAACAACGCTAATAATAGCTAAGCTTGTGCTATCTCCCAACCCCCAAATTTGGTTCAAGGAAATATATGCAAGGCAAGGGCATATGTAAACATATTGATGACATCTTCAAGTATGAGGCTCGTATGACCCTCAACATGCAGCAAGAAATTCAGATGTATGAGAAATAACATTATGTATGTAGGCATTAAGATCAATTACAAGAGAAGCAAAACATCATATACAAATAACTACATTAAATCCAAATATTGTAGCGTTAAGATCAAAATGCAGCAACCTCGTGTCATAAAATATTAGTACATGAATAAAAACAATCTCCAGTCAATTATTTTACAAAGTATAACTAGATTTAATCATATCCAAATTGTTCAGTGCTTGAACACAATATTGTAGCTTTAAGCCTAACATCAAAATGCAGCAATATCATCTCATAAAATATTAGTACACACAGAAAGAAAAGGAATAAAAATAAAAAAAAGAATCTTCAGTCAATTATTTTATTATGCCAAAAATGGGGATCTTGACAACAACGGAAACACAAGCATGATGAGTTGAAAAAAATAACTAAAAAATATTCCATACATTGCATAGCTTTTATTCACCAGATACATATGAACCACAAAGGAAATATTATATATATATATATATATATATATATATATATATATATATAACATGCTACTCGACTATGGTGCATACCTAATTAATTAATAGAATCAAATATGGCAAGTGCAAGATTAGAGGTACAGATTTCAGCAGAAGTGTGGAGGAAACTTTATGCAGATTAACCACAATCTTGAAAATATAGAATGATATAAAGGATTCAATACAAATCTATCAAAAAAACTAGGGTTGAAAATATGTCATGTTTCAACAACTACAAGAACATGTGAGCAGCAGTAAAGTGGCTCGAAAAAGACATCCATGAAATGCTCTTGCTCCTTCAGAAGTCTATGATGGTGACATTACAACTACTATGAATACTGAAGTATAGAGTAGCAGCACAATAATGGTTAGCTCTCCCAATAGCTTCCGGTTAAAGGTAAACTAAACTATGGAAACCGGACCAAACCAAACTACAATGTTTGAATAGTATGGCACATGATTTATCTTGTACTAGTTAGTGAAAGTAAGTAGACAAAGAACGCAAATAAAATTTAATTGTGAAAATTTGTAGGAAACAATATTATAAGAATGTTCATGAGTGAAACAGTGTTCACAAGAAAAACAAAATTGCACAAAATAAGGGTCAAGCCATGCCACTATACTCCCTGATGATGAAATAAACTTTTAACTGTAGATTTGACATAAAATTATATTATGTATACATTTGAGTGATGAGAAAGGAATAAAATTGTACGAAAACTAGAAAAAGTAAGCATAAATAAAAAAAATAAAAAAAAACGTATTAGGCCAAATCCAAGAGAATTAGTAAGTAAACTATATATACTTAAAACAAGTTTAATTGTGCTAAACATGAAATCATAGCTCATTTTGACAGTTGATATTCCTCTAATGACAAAAACAATTAGAGAAGGGCAACAAGAACATGATGCACCTACAAGCCAAAACTAATTTGTTGAGACATATGCTAATAAATTATAGGTCTACAAGAAGCAAATAAAACAAGATAGTAGAGCAATTACACTTTAAAGTCATCCCTTCACATTTTCATCAGTTTATTGTGTTACCATAGGTTGAACTTCCGAGCAATCCACCACCTCCTCCGGTGGCATAAAGGTCTGACGGATCTAGAATTGGTGATGAAGATGAAGCCACATTCCTCCCTCCACCACCAGCAGTAGCACCACCACCACCCAAATGCAACTCGGACATATTAGGAAACCCTTCTCTATTTGTTTCCACTCCTTGATCATATAAAAACCCTTTGAAAACATGGCCACCAATCTTAACAACAGCCTGATATGCATATTCGTCATCACCATCCTCTACAGCTGTGACTCTAACACACTTGAACACTGCCGGAGCACGTACTTGACCGGGTAATGCTTCTTTAAAACCCGCATCTGAACAAAAATTTCATCAGTTAAACCCAAATTTAATTAATCACTCCATAAAATTAGAAAGAAAAACAAACAATATATATATATGTACCTTGATGACTAGAGCTAGTATCATAGCTTCTAGGGGGAGTAGTATTAGAAGTTGAGGTATGTGAAGTGGTTGTAGTTTGTGAAGTGAGTTTAGGCTTTTTGGCACCGGATGTTGACCCAGAGGAGCCAGCGGTGGCTCCGGCAGCTCCCATGAGCTGTCTTTCGCGGCGGCGAGCGGCGGGTACCCAAGTGCTTTTCACGTGGGTAGCACAATCGAATCCTCTACTTTTACAACAAGTTCTGCACCTGCGGTGGGTACAATCCTTTTTAGCTTGATTTCCACAGTCTTGACAAGTGGCGACTCCGGATGATCCGGAGCCACCAATTCCCCCGCCGCTCTGCAGCAGATTCGCGGCGGCAGCCGTGTTGTGATGATGATCGAAAACTGTTGTACTCGATTTTTTGAAATAATTAGAGTTTTGTGGCTGTGGCTGTTGTGTTTTGCTGCCAAAACTGAATTCCTCCAGTACTATTATTGTTGTTATTATTCCTAGCTCGGTTCAACATATCCTTCTTTCCGTTATATTTTGTGGGTTAGCGAAACACGGTGCGGCGGTGAGAAGAGGGATAAACTCCAACACCGAGGGCTGTGGCGGCGTTTGGATGCGTTGATGGAGTGAGGATCTGAGATGATGGGTTCGCCGTGGTGGTGGTGTTGGTTGTTGTGGTGGAAGGAAGAAGCCGGCGCCACAACGAAGACGTCGCGGAGGACCGAGCATGCCCATTTCAGAAGGGAGGCCGTAGTTGATTTGATGGTGGCGCGTGGCGGCGGAAGAGGACCATATGCCGGCGCCTGGGCCAGTAGCGGAGGTGGAAACGGTTCCACCTCCGACACCGGGGGTTGGGCCGGCATTGAAGCCTAAAAGAGAGGTCTTCAGTAGCTCGCTCCACCAGCAGCAGCAGAGGATGAAGAGGGATGCCACCCAGTTCTGCAAAAGCACCAGTATCAGAAGGCAGTCTCCTGCTAGTAGCCACAACTGCAAATTCTTCTGCTAACTAATTCCAAATCCAATAAATTCCTGAACAATTTTCAAAAATCTTTTGGAAATATAGAGATGTAGGTGTTATTATGGAAGTGGGGGTCTCTGAAACTGAAATTCTTTTGAAAGAAAGATAATTTCTAGAGTGAGAAAAATTCAAGAGAGAGAAATTCAGAGATCTTGACTTTGTTATAAGTTTACATATGTTCCCTCTCTCTAATTACTCTTACGGATACTGAGACTGCTGTTGCTCCTGTTACTGCATCTTCTGAGGTCTGATACTCATACTACTAATACTACCACTGCTGTCATTTTGGCTTTTCTGATGAAAAAAGTTTTGTTTAAGAGAGGGACTGATGAGTTTTCTTATGCAGTGATAGCAGAAGAGTGAGAAAGATTGAGAAAAGTGAAATGCAATAATAACAAGTTAACAAACCTCTAGCTTTTTTTCATCTCTCTTCTGATTCTTTTCTTTCTTCTTCTTTTCTCTCCTCTGAGCTTTAGTTCTTTCTTTATCTCTCTTTCTCACTGTATCAATACCTCTTTAGAAAGTGAAATTGAGGTGGGTTCCTCTTTACCTCTCGCATACGCCCACTTTCCACACACTTCTCTCTCCAATAATTAACACTGGGTATAGTTTTTGGGAATTGTTATTTGGAATAGTTTGATAAGATATTTTTCAGGAAATAATACTTCCAATTTCAAAAATATAAGATAAATTGTAATTTTAAGGAATCGGTTAAAAAAAGGAACTGATATTTCCATAACACTTTTTGAAATTTTCACAACAAAAGTGTCGCTATAGATGTATAGCGACGGTAAAAATCGTCGCAATAGGATCTATAACGACACTTTTATTGTGGAAATATCAAAAAGTGTTGTGAAAATATCTATAGCCTAAAAAAATTATAGTCTTTGTTGAATTAAATTTTATTACTCCATTCGTCTAAATTTATTTTTTTTGTTTAAATGTACACATTTATTAAAAAAAAAATTTATATCTCTAAATTATTCATTTTAACTACTCTATTATTTTTGTTTAATCTCCTAACTTTTTATTGGAATAATAAAATAAAAGAGAGAGAAAGAAAAAAAATATGATTGTGTTTTCAATGTGAAAGTTAATAGTGTTATATTTTTCAATATATGTCATATTATTTTTAATAATTTTTTTTAAAATTAAATGTGGATAATTTTGAAAAGTAATATTAAAAATGGCATTAAATAGGAAAGATGACAAATAGATTTGGACAGTTTAAAAAAAATTAGGACAAATAAATTTAGATGGAGTGAGTATTATGTTACCATTATTAAATTTATTTTATTTTATTTATGAAAAAAATTAGCATAAATTTTACAAGGAGTAAATTGATTATAAGTTGCCTACGTGACAATCTTTTTAAACTTTTTTTAAAAAAATATTTAAATAAGTAAACAAATAAATTTGGTAGATTAACATTAAATAAGTAAACAAAATAAAATCTGATAGACAACAATGATACATACCAATATCATATAATTTTATTAATAAAATATTTAAATAAAAAAAATATTTTTTACAATTTTCTAAATTATAGCCTTTTCAATAAAATTTTAAAAATTATCGTTTTAAACCATTCTCCAACCATTTCAATAAAAATTGTCATACAAGTAATAGCCAAATGATTTCATATAAATAAGAAAACGGTGACCTAACAGTCTCTAACGAGAAATAAGGTATTAAATTATAATTCATTAATTATTAAATAATTTATCAACCTTGGAGGAGGCCCACGTGTGACCCACGAGACCATCCCATCTCAAGGTTGGGAACAAGACGGATATGCCAATGGCGTCTATCAGAGAGTGGTTTCCTGGATTGGTTGGTGTGAGGAGTTCAGGCGTTAAGAGAAATGACAGTATCTCGATCCTCTATCCCGGACCATTCCATTCACCTAGTATCATTCTTCATCTCCGACGGCTAGGACAGTCCTCTACTCCGACAGCTAGTTATTGATCTGATGAATCTGAGCTTGCTTTTTGAATACAATCAAAGTGGGACCTCCCTTGTTCTCGCATTCCTTGCCTTGGCCCGACCTTCAAAGGCTCGGTTTAGTAATTATAATCAATCACAAAATTATATATCATTTTGTACCAACTATTACTATCAAACTTTAATTATAAAAGCAATATTGTTTTGTTTATTTTTTTGTAAGAATCTTTTTATATATTATGACAAAAAATATATAATCTTTTGTGTGCGAGTGGACAAAATATCATGATCACATTATGATATATAAAATAATATAAATAAATAAAATATTATTTGATATATTGTAAAAAACATATTCTCTATTTTAAAATATAGGAGTAAATCTTATTTTTAAAGTTAATTCAAAATATTTTTAGATTTAAAATTAATAAAAGTATGAATTCATTTGATTTTAAGCAATATAAATTTGAAACTCTCAAATTATATTTAGAAAAAAGTATTACTCATTTATTGTTATAAAAGTCAAATAAGTTAGGTTAATTTAAAAATATCTTATATTAATTTAAGAACTTGAAGAATGGAAAGGAGAAGACGCCCTCAACCCGCAACAAATAGAGGACGATTTATTTAATCATATAATTTAGGTTACAACAATATAACGCCCTTGGGGCTTTCTATTTGATTTTATCAAAAGTCCAAGGACTCCTATGGTATCCACACTCTCTAGGAGTTGTAATTTGAAGAAGAAAAAAAGTATCTTGAAGTATAGAAGAAAGACTTAAATGAGTGGGTGTCTTGGAATTAATGTTAGAAGAGAAAAGAAAATATAATTGGGAAAACTAAGTGATTTTTGGATAAAAAAAAATTCTTTTACTTTTGAAAAGAAAGTTAGGAAAAAGAAAGTGAATTTTTGTAATATTCTGAATATTTATAGAACTTATAAATATGATATTGAATGACTAAAGTTAGTTGTAAAGTTAATTTCGAGGACGAAATTCTTTGAAGTAGGGGTGAATGTAATACCTTGAATATTTATGAGCCTTATAAATACGATCGTATATGGTTAGAGATTAATTTAGTGACCTAAAACTAGGTATCGAGAAGTTTAAAATCTTAAATCCCAATAAGATTCAAATTTTGTATCATATGTGCTTAAATAAAGATCCAAATGATAGTTCGAACCAGGTGTATTGTGATTTTATAGTGTAAACGATGAATTTGGTCAAATAAAATTTTTTTGGTCAAGCTGCTTAGTCGTGCTTACATTGACAAAATGATTTGTCGTGCTTTCCACGATTTCACCAAGAAGTATCCCGACAAATTATTTTTAGTAAGCTGCTTTGTCGTGCTTAAACTGATATAGTGTTTTGTCGTGCTTACGGTAACAGCTGCATTGTCGAGCTTGTAAGATATTTTCATTGAGGAGCTTAAAAGATAGGTTCAATTGCAAGCTGCACTGTCGAGCTTAGAAGATATTTTCATTGAGGAGCTTAGATTGCAAGCTGCATTGTCGAGCTTGGAAGATATTTTCATTGAGGAGCTTAGAAGATAGGTTCAATTGCAAGCTGCATTGTCGAGCTTAGAAGATATTTTCATTGAGGAGCTTAGATTGCAAGCTGCATTGTCGAGCTTGAAAGATATTTTCATTGAGGAGCTTAGAAGATAGGTTCAATTGCAAGCTGCATTATCGAGCTTGGAAGATATTTTCATTGAGGAGCTTAGAAGAATATTCTAAGAATTTGCTATGTAACACCCCTTTCCCAAAAATAGAAAAAGGAGGTCACGTGCAAAGCACAACAGAAATATTAAACTAATACCAAAATTATAAACCAGAAAAGATTAGTCTGAAGAGGTATTAACAACCGCCCAACCGGCTCAAAATACATACTGGTTAGTACATCCTAATCTTAATAAAGGTTCAATACAACTCTAAACAGAGACTCAAACATCAAAACATAACCAAAATATCTAAATCATCTAGGTGATGAGCTCTCATCACACTTGTCCATGATCCCCTTGAGTACCTGCCGGAAGAAAGACACAGTATGAGCCAAATGCCCAGTACGGATATAGAGTACAGAATTATGAACTGAATTTAACTAAATCAATTAATGAACTGAACTGAACAAAAACGAATTAACACAACGAAGTAATAGGCTGAATCAAATGGCTGGGTGTTATTTCATACCGAGCTCAGAATATAACGTGCCACATAAACAAGTCAATAATGCCACATAGGCAATCACACATTGGACCGCGAATCCAAATGCATGCAAAATCGAAAGGTGTGTTTGGCACAACATCAGCCATCCGCAGAACAGAACAGAAAACTAGGGCCGACCCATACACCTCTCACAACAAATCACCAAATGGCCAACTCCCATCGGAGCACAAAACAGAGACGCCGTGGACTAATCACACTGCCACGGAAGTGTCACGTCTCTCGTGCCAAGACGACATGCCTGTGGTACCCCCACAGGTGGTTATAGCTCAAGTATACCCTATGGTATATTCTAACAAAATATGATGTCACAACACATGCGACATAATATCAACAACAGGGGATTCTAATATGTATATGTCAAATCAAACGAACCATCAACACAAGTCTCCAAAATATATTGACATATACATTTCTAAATAAATACTAGATCTGATAATCTAACTCAAAGAGTATAAATATGAGTTCTATGTATCAACACTAAAATAAAACTATTATATTAATTTCACATGAAACAATTATGTGAATTAATAACGAAATTCAAAACGACGAACAAAACGAATTAATTAAATTTCAGAAGACTATCGCTGAAGGAGTACGGAATCCGTACCTGGAGTACGTAATGCAATACCCACAATTACAGATGCAATTGGTTAGACTCACTCAAAGTAATCTATTCACAAAAATAATACATTTTATTAAATACTACAATATTAGTATTTAATAGTTGTATGCATATATTGACCCCCCATAATATTTATTAAATTAATAAATTAAAGAGATACATAATATCTAGCCAAAATAATACCAAAATATTAACTAACAAACTAACTAAAATATATTAATTAAAGTTATAAATAGAAATACAGAAAATTAAATTAAATAAATACACAAGAAAGAAAGAAAACATACCCGAAACTATGAGGTTCGCAATCTGCCTACGCCCTCAATACTGAAAATTTTAACTAAGGAGGTCCTTACTAAAAAGTCCCTCTCACAAAAAGTCTTTTCTTAAAATAAGAAAATCCTTATTGTTTAATAATAAAATAAACAAAATATTAGTTATATATATATAGGTAAGGAAAGGGGAAAAGCTTCAGTGGATGAGCGATGTGGGACAAGGAACATGGGCATTACATGCTAAGTACTAAAGTGTAATTAATCTAGGTACCAAAGTGTAATAAGCCGAGCCCCTAACGTGAAATTAGTGAAACTTGGTTTTTCTATAAATATCAAGCTCAGTTCATTCATTTCTTACTATTTTTCAAGAGCAGTTCAAGAGCAAAAACACTCTATATTTATATTCTGAGAGATATTGTGAGATAAAAATTACTTTCTAAGTATCGAAGCGCTGCGCGATTGGAAGTAAAGCTAGCAACTACAAGAGGTATTACTCTAGTGGTTATTATTTTCATTTTTCTTTATATATATTTAGTAAAAATATACTTTTATAAGTAGTGATAATGCCCAAATTATTTTAAGTATATAGTACAAAAGTCCTATTTACAAGCAGTTATAATATCCGATTTATTTCTCTTATAAAGTTGAAAATATACTTTTATAAGCAGTTACTATGTCTGATTTTCTTCAAGTATTTAGTAAGAATATTCATTTTATAAGCAGTTATAATGCTAAAATTATCTCAAATATAATAGTCGAATATTCATTTTATAAGCAGCTATAATGCCCGATTTATTTCAACCATAGTAACCGAATATTCATTTTTCAAGTAATTATAATGCTCAATTTATTTTAAATATAATTAAAAAATATTCATTCTGTAAGCAGTTATAATGCTAAAATTATTTCATATATTGTAAAAGATGTCTTATTTATATGCGGTTATGATACCCGAAATAAAACTTAATCGTTAAACGCTTATTTGTCTACATAAACTTATAATCGTATAGGATTTACGACGAACGTTTAAACCGTTATATTAACTGTAAAAGATATACGAGGCAAGTCTTCTAACATTGTTACATTTAAGCAAGTCTATTATATCTTGCTATCAATTATTGTGAAGTTATTTCTTCTTGTTCAGCATAACTTAAAAAATGAATCATTATTCATATATTGTTTATTCGAGCGTAAATTGTTGTAGCAAACCAAATTGTTTTGGTACGACATCTTATACTGAGAAATAGAACACCTTGATGTAAGGTGAAACTGAAACACCTTGATATAAGGTGCCAGTAAATGTTGATTATATATCGACATAAAATTGTAGGATGATATGCATACTCCTAGGATATTGGTTAGGCTGATCCCCTACCAGATATCCGAAATCAAACGGTTCTAAGTCATTGAAGACTGATAGAACTAATTGAAATATATGGTTCATGTACAGAACCCTCAGTTATACATCATTGACATCTTTCAAATCAAACACATTGTGTTTACATTTTCAAATGAACTTGTTGAGCATTTGTAGCTCATTCTTGCATATATCTTCTTTTACAGTTTTAAATGATAATCCTGGTATTTCTGGGACAGACAAAGGAAAAAGACATGTTTACTAGTTTTATTTACTGTTTTTGAATAATTCAAGTCTTTTATAAGGCTTTGTTGTAATAACTTAGTACTGAGAACGATGTAACCGAACTTAATGATATATAATATATTATCATCCTTTATTACATCGAATGCGTTATACTCTGATCTTTACTTTCTTTAGCATAGTTATACTAAGTAAATACAGTATCTATACGAACTATACATCTGAATGGGGGTATTTATATGATACTGGGAGTTCTGTAAGCGCTGAGGTTATACTTAATGAGCGCCGGTAAGGTGCCACCTTTACCGGAATGCGCCCCTCAGTTCCAGGAACAATCTTATCGTTAATACTGTGATTGTTAGATAGATAGGGAATATCGATATGAAAGAGGTATTCATGAGATATGAATCTATACATCCAAGTGAGGGTATCCAAACACAGATAACGTTCTGACAGGAATTATCATCTGTTATGGGATACTGTGAACCTTGGATAGATAGAAGTCATATTTTATTGATTATTTATAGTTGTATAGTTTCACGTGAGCACCAGGTCTGCTACAGGGAAGTGTAGAGAATTTGGGGGTGTCACAATTTTTCTCTTATCTTCTCTTTGTTTATTTTCTTACTTAAAAACTTATCAGACACAGTGTCAAAAATCACGGACCAACTAAAAACAAATGTTCTTTTGTACTTCCAAACATGCAATTGAGAATAAATTAAAATAAAATAATTTTTAATTCTCATATTTTATGTACATATATATACGTTGATATTTATTATAGCTATTAATTTTTCTGCCATATGATATAAAGCTCTTAAAAATTAATAAAAATTAATTATTTCAAACGGATAGAATATCATTCTCTTTTTTATAATTTTGTAAAGGCCCAAAAGTCACATAACAACTCTCAATTCATTCATTTAGGGTTTCACACTATATCCTTCCCCCTACTACATCTATACATACAATAACAACCATTACCTTAACAACGCGTGTCACACACTCACATGGTTGCTAATTATCCTGACTTCGCGTGTGTTACACGCCCAAGAAAGATGATTGTGTCTGACAAAATTAGTCTCTAAAAACAAAAATCGCAAGTATTAGTCAGAGAATTGGAGAAGATCTATGCATGCCTTATAAAACAAGCGACGGATTTTCACGCGCTGTGATATGCATGTGATAAGACCTGACACTTTTGCGTGTGTTGCAGTGCTTTGTGGTTTTGTGTACAAAATAACACTAACAATCTGATTGGTGTGCTTGTTTTGGGGCTCAAGGTGGCTGAAGAGGGACCAAGAAAGGACGAAATTGTAAGAAACGACTCGGGAATAGAAACAAATTACAAACTCGCGATCTCGAATCAACACGTGTTTAATCATTATTTTTTGACAAACTACATAAATTTTCATTAACTATCACACGATTAACAACGTTCAACTTAACTATTACATTAACAAATTTATGAAATACAAAGAAAACAAGATAGATTTAAAAGGATGCTCGGCTTGACCCAAAGAACGTATATTCATTCGATACTAAAGGCATTTAGCATGGCAAACTCCAAGAGAGGTCTCATGATGATGAGCCATGGAGTGTACCTCTTTAAATTGTCCTCAATTGAAAGAGAGATCGCATGAGTTACTATCATGTATGCAGTGAATATACAAGGCCTGATGTTGATCAGTCATATTCTCGAGAAGATCACTGTAAGACAGTGAAAAATATCTTTAAATACTTAACAGGTATTGAGGATGTGATCATGATTAATGGTGAGTCTGAATTAAAACTAGAGGGTTAAACATACTCAAGTTTTTCAGACTGACCAAGACGATAACAAATCCACTTTAAGGTAAATCGTTACCTTGAATGGTGGTGCAGTGAATTGGAAAAAGTTTCAGACAACAAAGAGTTGCTGGTTTAGTGACAAAGACAAAGTATATAGCTATAAATGAGGCTGCAAGTTGATTGTTTGGATGAAAAGTTCATTACAGAACTAGGAATAGTTCCTAAGTCTCATCTTGATTCAAACATGTGCTGTAGCACTTTCATTTGATTAGAGGAATCATTGAAAGAGGAGAAATCATTATAGAGATAGTAGACTCTCAAGAACAACATTGCATATCCATTTACTAAAGCTTTATCCAATAGCAGATGATCGTCACTTAGAGAAGAAGGGTATTAGATACCATGACGATTGGCTTTAGTGCAAGTGGGAGTTTGAAAGTAGTATGCACACAAGCTAATCATATTTGATATGATGTAGCATATACTTTATAATCTTATTCGTTTATTAAAGACATTTTCATTATCTACATGATGCTGTTATATTAAATGTGATAAACTCATAGTTTTAAGCAATGCTTTTAGAATCATGATGATGATCATGCTAATGAGATCTAAATTCTAGATAGCTCATAAACTAAAATTGTTCCTAATCGTTGGATTACTAAAAAGGGGATTAGTGAATCCGGATAGATTAGTACATACTTTGCTTACTCTTAGGAAGATGATAATTGATCTCATAATCATTTGTGTGAAGACACTAAAACAAGTATGTAGGTTCTTATTAGAGAATAAGTTCACTGAACGTGGCTCGCTAAAGGAATACCTAATGGAGTTTTACTTGCCTGTCAATAGGAATTTCTTAAGTGATAGTAGTACAAGTGATCCTTAGACTTGAGATCATCATAGTATCTTGTGTATGATGAGTTATACTTTGACATGCCCCTTAAGACCTTTAGGGTATATCAAATGGTATGATTGGGTATAATAAGTTGTATATTGAGATAGGTGAATGGTCAACAAAGAATCTACCACTTCTAGTAAAAGGAGTAAATGTCCTATGTGATTCGATAAATGACAACTCAGAAGTCTTTGGTCAAAGCAGAATGAAATTAGAAAGGTGTTTCTAATTTGCATTAATCAGAGTTGTGCATTTGAGAATCAAAATATATATAATCAAATAAAATAAGACTTGATAGTAATTCCATGTCTTATATTTGATTGAGACATTGTATGATAGAAGGATTGAATTGTATGGTAACTATTCACTGAAAGGTTCTTTTGTGATTAATGTTGAAATCTATATTATCTGAAAAGTTATTGATCGCTAAGGGGCTTACCCTTATTGTAGAATAAATATTATTTATTTAAATAAATTAAATTGTTTAATTTATTTATTTAAATAGGATTAGAATTGTTCTAATTAATTTATTCACAACCGGTTTAATATAGAGAACCTAAAGGGTCACACCGCAAAAAAAAAATATTTATTTAAGAAGTAAATGACATAATCGTAATAATAAGTTAAGTGTATTGAATTTAATCTATGAAGATAAAATAAATTAAAGAACTTAATATTTACTATTTAATATTTTAAAAATATTAAATATAAATTAATAAGAGGAGTTTTATTATTATTATTACTATTACTATAATTTAATTCCTAAAAGGGTTTGAGAATTAATTAATAAAAGTACTTTCATAAATTCCTAATTGGATTAGGAGACTAATTAATTAAAAGAGTTTAATTAATTAAATAAAACCCTATTCCTAAAAGTTTAGGAGGGTTCCCTATATCTATAAACAAGAGGAGTCTTATCATGATTTGGGGTGACACACTCTTGCATAAGAATTGTGGAGAGTACTTACAATTTCTATAGAGATAGAAACTAGGGTTTTGCCAACAGCCATCTTGTTGAACAAATATTATTCCTTGGTGGATCACCTCTAGAGGTTAAACACTTGGGTGGCTAACGTTGATCAAGCGAAAGAATTTAATCGGTGGAATTCAAGGAGAACGCAAAGGAATTGGAGTTGAACTTGTACCCGAGGAAGCACGGTTCTACGAGGGTATGATTCTCATACTTTATCTCTTTCGTATAATTGATAATTGAGTACAAGGAAAGATCATGGTGATGGTTTGTATACAATTTTAAAATCTGATTTTATCGCGTTTCCGGACTATTTATGTAATTTAATTGCATGTTCGCGCTATATACAAAGCTAACAGCGTGTGTGTGTGTGTGTGTGTGTCTATATATGAATGTATGTATATATATAAATGTATATATATATACACACACATATATATATATATATACAACTGAAAGGAGTATACTCTATTCAGCTCTCAAAAAATATCAAAGTACACACAAATTAAAAATATTATAATAGAGGAGAGAGTATAAAACATAATTCAATTGTAGATTGTGACGCCCCCAAAATAGGTCGGTCCGTACAACCTATTTTGAGTCGCCAAAAACAAACTATAAAATACAAATACTAATACAAATACGAATTTTTCCATTTACAACTAATAACTGTCGTGCAAAATACGACAACACACATACTGTGAGTTTCAATACAAATATTGTACCGAAACTAATACAACAATAATCACACCCAACTTAAATTCTCAATATGATTATTATCACACTATTTTATAATATATTGAGATACTTCTACAGTCTCAAACCATCACTCCATTCCCCGGCTAGTCCCAGCTACACTCTCATTTCCTGAGGAGAACAATGGAACAAAAAGAAAAAGGGTGAGCACAAATAGCTCACTAAAAAATATCATGACTAAGATAATGAAGAATAAATTATCTTTAACCTTAAATATTGATAGATCAGAGATTTAAAGATAATATAAGTTTTCAACAATAACTGCAGTGGAACAAGCAATTCATTAGAAGAGTCAGGTAGACCATAATATCCATTATCTTCTATAATTTAAAAGTTCACCATCAATATTTTATCTCTGTAACACCAATCAACAATTCCTGTTTATCCTCATCCAAATCAATAGTTTATCTTGCACTACGGACCAAAGATATTCATTTGTAACATTAATGGTCATGATCATACCAAATAACAGTTCCTCTTTACACCCTTGGCCGAAGAGAAAATTTTACCACAAGCCTTTGTCTGTAACACCAAAGGTCAGGATTATACCAATACACAGGTCATAATCATGCCCATCACCAGTTCATCTTTGCACTACGGGCCAAAGAGAACTTTCACCACAATTTAAGTCTGAGGATTATAGCAATGATATAAAGGATGAATAGAAATAAAACAATAAGATCAAGAATAAAAATAAATATTAGAGATTTATAATTTAATCTATCTAGTGTCGAAGATTGTCCAAATTTCCAACATGATATCCAGAAATTCGATTATAACTAAGAATAAAATAAATAAAGCTCACGATTCAACTATAACGTGTAAAACGAAATAGAAAGATTCAGGTAAAAAGATATTAAATGAAGCACAAACTATTAAGGATATTCTACTAATTTCAAGAATTTTCACCATTTAATAATAAGGTTATAGAAACAAACAATAATTTCTTACCATAAATGGAGAAATATGAAAGAAAACGATATCCCTTGACGAGTACAAAAGAAATGATATCCCATAAGAAAATAATATCACTTACGAGTATGAAAGAATATACAAAACTGCAAATGAATTTTCACCCATCATGCGGTAATCCGCGTAGACAGATCTTTTCCACAAATTAATAAGGAATGAATACAAAAGGTTATTCACCAGGCATGCGGTAGTCCGCGTAGACAAGTTATTCTAACAGACTAATAAGGAATGAATACGAAGGGTTATTCAGTATACATGCGGTAGTCCGCGTAGTCAGGTTATTCCCACAAATTAATACATGGAACAATCGTGAATAGTATTCTAACGTGAATAATATTCAGGTATGAATAGTACACCGGCGTGAATAGATTAAAATCAATACGAAAGTTCATGTAAACAGAATATTCAAGTGGAATGATACATACGAGTATCAACGAATGATAACCCTTTACGAGTATGACGTAAAATAATATCACTTGCGGATATGAAAGCAAATGATATTACATACGAGTATGAAAGAAATGATACCCCTTACCTTAGTATGAGACTAGATCTGACTGGTATGAAGGAGATTAACTGAGGAAATTATAGCACTATTCGTAATACTCAGAGTATCCTTATACTCAAAGAATTACTCACAATATTATTTTAGTAGAATTTTTGTATTGTGATGGTGTGATTTTCTTCTGAAGGTGCCTTCCTTTTATAGGCAAAATTTAGGGGACATTCAATCGTGGGTCAATAGTAATCTAAGGAAAAAAAGCTTAAAGGAATCAATTGTGGGTTCCACCCATTTAAAATTTAACCAATGAAAGAAGTGGTAGGTGAAGAAATTTTGGAAGCATTTAGGAAATAATTCACATGCATACGGGAGAAAACAAGCCAACACACATGGTTTTGAAATTTCTTCCTATTGTGGGTCCCATTTGCACATTGATTTGGAAAAAGAATTGCAGGAGAATTATATTCTTAGCCAACTGATTTGGAAAAGAAGAAGTGCGTGAGAAGTTTTGAAAACTTAATAATCTGACAAAGTTAATATAATATATTCTAATTATATTCTAATAAAACAAATAACTACCAAACATCACTTATCTTAATCAACATATTTTCAATCTTTCAACAATTATTCATCATTAATATTATAGACTCACAATATTGACAACCAGATTATTTCCAAGAAAGAGGGGGCCTTTTGTAAAAACGGCACGCAATTAAATAACCCCTTTCCTTGACAGAACTTCTAGACATTGTCAATAATATTAATTGGTTTAATAATATCCTATCAAATAATATGAGTTACTATGCCGTGACAATTATTGAGTTAATAATATAAAATATTATGCAAGTCACTATAGCAATTAATAATATAAAATACTGTGTAATACCGTGTACTACTGTGGAATACCGTGTACTACTGTGGAATAACGCGTTTTACTGTACTTTTATAACCGGGTATTTCAACAGTTGCAGGTTATCATACTGTTGACAAAATAATGTCATTTTTAGTATCCGACAATTAGTCGTTGTGGGGCCCACCAATGTTTTGTTATTTCGGCGTCGTCGTACGTTACCGAATATAATATTTTCCGACAGAAAGAATATTTCCCGACAAAAGGAATATTCCCCGACATACTGTTTATATATGAGAATTTGCATATATCACCTTTAACTATAACATTATATCATTTAAGCACTTTACTGTTTAGAATAATAATCATAAAGAAGAAAGAAGAAGAAAAAGAAAAAAAATAATAAACTTTTATTTCATAAAGTCGGGGTCTTACAATCTCCCCTCCTTATAAAATTTCGTCCTCGAAATTGACGTACGTACCTTGCATTTTGAAGAGGTGAGGATACTTTGCTCTCATTTCAGATTCTAGCTCCCAGGTCATTTCCTCTATATCATGGTTTCTCCATAAAATTTTGACTTGAGGTATAACCTTTGAGCGTAAAATCTGTTCCTTCTTATCTAAGACCTTGATAGGTATCTCTTCATACATTAAATCCTCTGCTATCTCGTCTGGTTCTAATTCAATAATGTGGTTTGGGTCTTTCACATTTTTACGTAGCATGGATATGTGAAAAACGTTATGAACACAAGACATGCTTGGCGGTAAGACGAGTCTGTAGGCCACAGTTCCTACTCGATCGAGGATTTCAAATGGACCAATAAATCGAGGGTTGAGCGTTCCTTTCTTTCCGAATCTCGTAACTCCTTTCCATGGAGCAACACGTAAAAATATATGGTCTCCGACATTGAATTCCTCGTCCCTTCAATGAAGATCATCATAACTCTTTTGTCGATCTTGTGCTGTTTGTATACATTGCCGGATCATTTGGATCTTTTTTGCAGTCATACGTATCAACTCTGGTCCCAACAATTTAGCCTCGCCTACTTTATCCCAACATGCTGAAGAACGACACCTTCATCCATACAATGCCTCAAAGGGAGCCATGCATATATTTGCTTGATAACTGTTGTTGTAGGAGAATTTCACCAATGGTAAGTGTTTATCCCAACTTCCTTTGAAGTCTAGCGCGCAGAGTCTCAACAGATCTTCAAGAGTTTGAATGGTCCTTTCCGATTGCTCGTCCGTCTGGGGATGGTATGCAGAACTGAATCGTAATTCAATGCCCATAGCTTTCTGCAAGCTGACCCAAAATCGTGAAGTGAATCTAGGGTCTCGATCAAAAACTATGGATATTGACATACCATACAATCTTATTATCTCGCTTATATACATACTAGCAAGACGCTCAAGTGAATAGTTTTCTCGTATAGGCAAAAAATGAGCAGACTTGGTCAATCTATCTATAATGACCCAAATTACGTCTAAGCCTTGAGAAACTTTGGGAAGACCCGTCACGAAATCCATATTAATGTGTTCCCACTTCCATTCTGGAATCTCAAGTGGTTGCAATGGACCCCTTGGTACTTGATGCTCTGCCTTGACACGTTGACAAGTTAAATATCTTGAGATAAACTCTGCGATCTCTCTCTTCATATTGCTCCACCAAAACATTTGTCGAAGATCACGATACATTTTGGTACTTCTAGCGTGGATTACAAACGGTGTGTTGTGTGCTTCCGCTTCCATCATGATTTTATATTTCAAATTAGAGTCATTAGGAACATACAATCTAGAGTTAACTCGGAGTATTCCTTCTTCGTCGGCTCTTGCTTCTGGAATAGCACCTTCTTGTACTTTCTTCTTCATATTCACCAACTCTGGGTCTGTAACTTGAGCAACTTTAATTTTGTCGATTAGCCGGTTCTACTAGTATATGTGCGATCTTCACATGGGTTTTTGGAGTCTTTAACTCTATCTCTATTCTTTGTAAGTCACACAAAATGTACCTTTGCGTTGTCAGTATCGCACTCGTACTTGCATAAGATCTTCTACTCAATGCGTCAGCTACCACGTTCGCTTTTCTAGGATGGTATTGGATGGTATGGTTGTAATTCTTCAACAGCTCGAGCCAACGTCGTTGTCGTATGTTGAGTTCTTTCTGGGTGAAGAAATATTTGAGGCTTTTATGGTCTGTATAGATCTCCAACTTCTCCCCATACAAGTAGTGTCTCCAAATCTTCAACGCGAAAACGACTGCTACCAACTCTAGATCATGAGTAGGATAATTCCTTTCATATTCCTTGAGTTATTGAGAGGCATACGCTATAACTTTCCCATGTTGCATGAGAACGCAACCTAAACCTTTCCCTGAAACATCGCTGTAGATAACAAATCCTTCCGATCCTGATGGTATTACCAAAACAGGTGCTGAAACGAGTCTTCTCTTGAGTTCTTGAAAACTCTTCTCGCATTTTTCGCTTCATTCGAATTTTGTGCTTTTCCGAGTAAGCTGAGTTAATAGAATGACAATTCAAGAGAATCCTTCTACGAACCTCCGATAATAACTAGTTGCCTGAAGCATCGCTGTAGATAACAAATCCTTCTGATCCTGATGGTATTGCCAAAACAGGTGCTAAAACGAGTCTTCTCTTGAGTTCTTGAAAACTCTTCTCCCATTCTTCGCTCCATTCGAATTTTGTGCTTTTCCGAGTAAGCTAAGTTAATGGAATGGCAATTCGAGAGAATCCTTCTACGAACCTCCGATAATAACCAGCTAGGCCCAGAAAGCTTCGTACTTCGGTTACTGACTTAGGTTGTTCCTAATCTAATACCGATCTTCGCCGGGTCAACCGATATTCCTTATTTAGAAATCACGTGTCCAAGGAATGCTACCTCCTCAAGCCAGAACTCGCATTTCTTCAACTTAGCATATAACTTGTTTTCACGAAGCTTTTGAAGTATCAGCCTCTAGTGTCGCTCATGATCTTCACGACTTTTGGAGTATATGAGGATGTCATCAATAAAGACAACCACAAAATAATCCAAATATTCCTTGAATATTCGGTTCATCATATCCATGAAGGCAGTAGGAGCATTAGTCAATCCGAAAGACATGATTAGGAATTCATAATGCCCGTATTGAGTCTTGAAGGCAGTCTTGGGAATGTCATCAGCTTTAATCTTTAACTGATGATATCCGAAACGAAGATCGATCTTTGAAAAGAATTGAGCACCTTGCAACTGGTCAAACCAGTCATTAATGCGAGGTAACGGGTACCTATTTTTGATGGTGACATGGTTCAACTCTCAATAATCAATGCAAAGTCTCATACTCCCATATTTCTTCTTTAAGAATAAAACAGGAGCACCCCAAGGCGATGTACTCGGACGTATGAAACCGGTGTCTAACAATTCCTGTAGTTGGACTTTTAACTCCTGAAGTTCAATAGGAGCTATTCGATATGGGGTCCTGGAAATGGGTTTTGTACTGGGTTCAAGGTTGATACAAAATTCGATTTTACGGTCTGGGGGTAGGCCTAGAAGTTCTTCGAGAAATACGTCAAGGAACTTATTAACAACAGAAATACTATTCAAATCTGACGTACTTTTGTTTAAATCAGTTACATGGGCTAAGAAAGCTTGACATCTGTTTTTCAATAAACGAATGGCTTTGTGACTAGAAATGATAGTTATTGATTTTAACGGTTTAGTTGCTTGAATTCGCATAACAGGTTGATTAGGAATATGAAAACTAATGACCTTACGATAGCAATTAATTTTAGCATGATGAGTAGTTAACCAATCAATTCCTAAAATCACATCAAATTCATGCATATCCAAGGAGATAAGATCAATAGGTAATGTGAGGGTGCCAATTTGAACAAAACAAGATTTATAGACTGTAGATGTAATGAATGTTTGTCCTAATGGTGTTTCAACAGATAAGTCAAAATCTAATTTCTCAGGACTCAAGTTCAGACGTTGAGCACATGTAGGTGAAATAAAATAGTAGGTAGAGCCAGTATCTAATAAGGCATAAACTTCACAAGAGTTAATAAGTAGTTTACCCGTGATAACTTTGTTCGGGTTCTGCACTTTTTGAGATGTCACGACAAAAGCTCTCCCCTGAACTACAGATTTTGACTTGTCCATGACAGCCTTTGGTGTCATCATTACCGTTGGACTTGATTTTGTTACAGGACAACATCGAGCTATGTGGCCTTCCTTTCCACAACTATAACACACCTAGGATGACTGTGTACAGTTTGGACGGATGTGTCCCTCCTCTCCGCACTTGTAACATATGACTGGTGTCGTTCTCCCCCCTCGAAACTGGTGCTGGTGTTGGTGCTGGTGCCTTTCCATGATTATTGTTGAATCTTCTCTTCTTGAAGTTATTTCCACTTAACTCACTTCTTCTATTATCTAGGCCAGGATTTCCACCGAAGTGGTTACCATTGCTGGCATGATAATTTCCTCCTTGTTGGTTCTCATTATTCTAACGATTGTTACCACTGTTACGATAGTTATCGTAATTTCTCTCTCGCTGTTGGGTGTTGCTTCCTAGTTATAGTATTTCTTTCTCTTGTTCCACTAATTGAGCCCTATCCACGATATCCGAATATAGACAAATTTTATGAGAAATAAGATATTGACGAATTTCTGGTTTCAAACCTCGTAAAAACATTCGCGTCATCCGTTCCTTAGTATCCACCAAATGGGATGCAAATCGAGACAGTTCGGCAAACTTGGCTTCGTACTGCGATACAATCATGTTATTCTACTCTAGTTTGATAAATTCCACCTCCTTCATATGGCGAATACTCTCTAGAAAATACTTTTCGTTAAACAATTCTTGGAACTCGGCCCAAGACATCTTGAGTGCCGAGTGGCGGGTACGTTTATGGATTCCCACTAATGATCCGTTTCTTCTTGCAGCATAAAGGTAGCGAAAGGAACCTTTTGTTCGTCAGTGCAACACAGTACATCAAATATTTTGTCAATTGTTTGAGCCACGCCTCTGCCTTGAGTGGATCCGGCCTTCCGAGAAATTCAGGTGGTCCAAATTCCTTAAACTGTTTGGTAGTGAACATTTGTGAGTTACCCGCGTTTCTCCTGGTATTATTAGTAGTAGTTTCTCTCGCCTGGTTCTGCAAGAATTGCATGAAGTTTCGAAAAAACTCATCATTCGTTATGTTATTTGCATCGTGATTTTTTGAGTTTGCAGCAGTATTATTTGTAGCTTCCTGATTATCAGCCACAATTGTCTCATAGTTCATCTCTTGATTTTCAGATGTCATTCGTAAATGCGATCACAAAACAAGGATTAGTTAAAAAATTGACATGCCACATTTTATCCCTACAACCAAACCAACTAAAATAACAAAACAACTTAGGTAGGACACACTAGCGAACGATTTTACTCGTCTCTCCCCTCCTAGTTCTAATCCCAGATCTCTACCAGAGATCATATCCCTAAGCTCTGATACCAACTGTGATGCCCCCAAAATAGGTCCATACAACCCATTTTGAGTCGTCAAATACAAACTACAAAATACAAATACCAATACAAATACGAATTTTCCCATTTACAACTAATAATTGTCGTGTAAAATACGACAACACATATACTGTGAGTTTCAATACAAATATTGTACCGAAACTAATACAACAATAATCATACCCAACTTAAATTCTCAATACAATTATTGTCACACTATTTTATAATGTATTGAGATACTTCTACAATCTCAGACCATCACTCTATTCCCCGACTAGTCCAGCTACACTCTCATTTTTTGAGGAGAACAATGGAACAAAAAGGAAAAGGGTGAGCACAAATAGCTCAGTAAAGAATATCATGACTAAGATAATAAAGAATAAATTATCTTTAGCCTTCAACATTGATAGATCAGAGATTTAAAGATAATATAAGTTTTCAACAATAACTACAGCGGAACAGGCAATCTATTAGAAGAGTCAGGTAGACTATAATGTTCACTATCTTCTATAATTTAAAAGTTCACCATTACTATTTTATCCCTGTAACACCAATCAACATTTCCTGTTTATGCTCATCCAAATCAACAGTTTATCTTTGCACTACGGGCCAAAGATATTCATTTGTACCACCAATGGTCATGATCATACCAAATAACAGTTCCTCTTTGCACCCTTGGCCGAAGAGAAACTTTGTGATATCCCGAATATTTATGCGATGCTAAATCAGGATATTAAATGATTACAATGAATATGTTATGCAATGATCCTTGGAGAAAGGAAGTGAATGCGTTAAAGGATTAAAGAATATATAATACTTGAAGTGTTTCAAGTTTAAGTGAAGGTGATGAAATAAAACCTACACTAAGGTAATGCATTGAAGTTATTCAACGATAATTGTGAGAGATATTTAGTGAAAACCGAGTAAGGGAGGTTTCGCTGATTCCGAAGACAGAATCCTTATAAGGAGGGAAGGATGTGACAACCTAGATTTTCAAAAAATTATTAAATAAGAATTTGGCGAATAAAATTCTTATTATGAGATGTTTTGAGTTTGAGTATATGTGATATATATATTGTGAAATATATGATTTAATGTAAAGAGAATTATATATTCGTGTATTTGGGAAACGAGGTTTAATAGTTAATTAAACTATAGAATGAAGTGAAGGAAATTGCTACAAAAAAGATATTTACTGAATATTAGAAAGTTGAAAATTATATTGAGAAATAATATAATTTGATTGTTATGTCTTGTGAACAATGAAAATTATTGTGAATTAAATTTCATAATAATGTGAGTGATTTATTTAATTAAAATAAGGAATTAATGAGAATATAATTGTTTTAATAAAATGAGAAGGTAATGTGTTACATAGAAATGTAACATGTTAATGTAATAAGATTGTGAGTTTTGTTTATAGTTAAAAATATTTATGGATTTGAATAAATATTTTATTTGGAATATTTATGGAATAAATATTCGATGGAAATTATTATAGAATAGTTTGTTTAAGTATGATGATATTAAATAAATTGATGATAAATAAATTTATAATTTGTGCGTATTTTAGTACGCTAAAGTGATGATAAGATACTAATTTAATTAAATAATTAAATTAGAAATATGATGATTTGTTAAATAAAATTGAAGTTATATTTGTTAAATAATTTAATTAAATATGATTTAATTAAATTAGATATGACAATTGTGAACTATATAATAAGTGAATGATTAAAATAAATTAAGATGGTGATTAATTGGGTGTGGCCAAACATGACCTAAACTCTTGATTTTCTTAACTATTGAGAAACTGATATACGTATTTATCAATTTAGTTTTGATATGGCTGAGAAAAGAGAGAAAGAGAGAGTGGGAGAATTCTCTGTGAATTGAGAGTGAAGGTTTGGAAATCAAAGAAGGAAGAAGGAGGATAATCAAGCCCTCCTAATTGTGTAACTAAGCTTAGAAGAATCAAAGGTAAATTTTATATTTTTAGTTTTAGTTTTGAGTTCTCTGTAATTGAATTTATAGGGTCAAATTGTTGAGGAATTGGATTCATGTGTTATTGAGTTTATTTAATTCGATATATGATGTTAGTAGATGATGTTTATAGTATCAAATTCATGAAAATTTGTTAAATAAGAAGAAATTGAGTTTTGGTTACTATATGTAGGATATGGCTTACTGTGGAGTCAAAATTGATATTTAATTTGAGAAATAATCTATAAATTGATGGTGGATTGTTGTTATGCGTTAAAAAACAAAAACAACGGAAGTTGAACGGACCAATTTGGTTCAGAAACGAATCCGTAGCGAGTGATTGCGCTAAATTTGTAAAATTTATAAAACTAGCATGAATATTGATATTTGAGGCTTGAAATTGGTTTGTTTAAGATGTTAGAATCATTGTATACATGTTGGGTATTGATTTTATAAGGATTATAACATTTGGGTATAGTCAATTTGTTGTTAAAATGAAGAAAATTGGGATTTTTTTGGCATTTTTCTGTGTTCTTCGCGAACTGCAGAAACTGGGATTCAGGAAGCTCGCCCCGGCGAGCTCAACAAGCTAAAATTCTCGCCCCGGCAAAGTCTCGCCCCGGTAAAGTCTCGCCCCGGCGAGAGTTTTGTGAAGGAATTTCTCGCCCCGGCGAGAGTTTTGTGGTATAATTTTCTCGTCCCGGGGGGAATTGCAGAAATGGAAATTTTTCTTGTTTTTAATTCTTTTCTTTTTGGTCATCATATGTTACCCTAAACAAGAATTACTTATAACCATTATACGTCTAATGTAAAGCGAAGTTTAAGACTTAACTAAGGGTTAAGTGTCGATTAAAGTGGAACGTAATAAAATGAAAGATTATGAAATGTTAAGTAGAATTAATACTAAGTGTTTCTACGTGGCAAATAAATGATGTGTATGATTATATATATCGTGTAGGATACGTGAAGTGCAGATATATATAAGCTGGTTATGTTAATTGATAATCTACAAACCAGGCAGTCTTTCAGTTCCTATTTGTTATGTGAACTAAATGATTAACTGTTTAAATCTATGATGTATTTTATATATGATGCAAGTATGAAACAACAAAGTCAAAATATGACTACATTCGTTGAGTAAAGAATGCTGATTGAGTTATGGAACTCAATCTTTACTTGATTTGTGTTGATTATTATGTATGATATGTTTAGTCAAATGTTTATGATTTAGATGATGAGCATGTTATCTATGTGCTATGTGATGCATGCAAACTGTTAGATTTTGCTGAGTTGTCGAGCTCATTCTTGCAAATAACCACTTTTGCAGGTTAAAGATACAAGGTAAAGTTAAGTGCTGCTTGAATGGCATGATTCAGATGTAATACATGTAGATTAATTGTTTTAGCTTAAATTATGTTTTTGAACCATGATTAAGTTTCTGAATGATGTATTTGAGAATATATTAAATGTAACAAATGCAGAGTTGTTAAATTTGTATTGAGTTATAAATTTAATATTATCCGATGTATAAAGGGTATTGAATCTAGAAGTTTTATTTTTATTATAACTCTGATGAAGCGAATCATTAAGTAAATATGATTCTAGAAAATGTAAATGATTAAAGGTTATGATTCAGGGAAAGCAGAGAAAGAAAACTGAAAAGTTTTTATTTATTTCGCATTTTATTAAGTTTATTATCGATTAATGACGTAAGGTTAGAATATAGATGTATTGTTAACGACCGAAGTCGAGAGTTGGAATTGTATGAATTTTGGGGTCGTTACAAACTTTCACCACAAGCCTTTGTCTGTAACACCAAAGGTCAGGATTATACTAATACACAGGTCATAATCATGCCCATCACCAGTTCATCTTTGCACTACGGACCAAAGAGAACTTTCACCATAATTTAAGTCTGAAGATTATAGCAATGATATAAAGGATGAATAGAAACACAATAATGAGATCAAGAATAAGAATAAATATTAGAGATTTATAATTTAATCTATCCAGTGTCGAAGATTGTCCAAATTGTCAACATGATATCCAGAAATTCGATTATAACTAAGAATAAAATAAATAAAGCTCATGATTCAACTATAACGTGTAAAACGAAATAGAAAGATTCAGGTGAAAAGATATTAAATGAAGCACAAACTATTAAGGATATTCTACTAATTTCAAGAATTTTCACTATTTAATAATAAGGTTATAGAAACAAATAATAATTCCTTACCATAAATGGAGAAATATGAATGAAAACGATATCCCTTGACGCGTACAAAAGAAATGATACCCCATAAGAAAATAATATCACTTACGAGTATGAAAGAATATACGAAACTGCAAATAGATTTTCATCTGTCATGCGGTAATCCGCGTATACAGATCTTTTTCACAAATTAATAAGGAATGAATACGAAAGGTTATTCACCAGGCATGCGGCAGTCCACGTAGATAGGTTATTCTAACAGACTAATAAGGAATGAATACGAAGGGTTATTCAGTAAACATGCGGTAGTCCGCGTAGTCAGGTTATTCCCACAAATTAATACATGGAACAATCATGAATAGTATTCCGACGTGAATAATATTCCGGTATGAATAGTACTCCGGCGTGAATAGATTAAAATCAATACGAAAGTTCATGTAAACAGAATATTCAAGTGGAATGATATTACATACGAGTATCAACGAATGATAACCCTTTACGAGTATGACGTAAAATAATATCACTTGCGGATATGAAAGCAAATGAAATAACATACGAGTATGAAAGAAATGATACCCCTTACCTTAGTATGAGACTAGATCTGACTGGTATGAAGGAGATTAACTGAGGAAATTATGGCACTATTCGTAATACTCAAAGTATCCTTATACTCAAAGAATTACTCACAATATTATTTTAGTAGAATTTTTGTATTGTGATGGTGTGATTTTCTTCTGAAGGTGCCTTCCTTTTATAGGCAAAATTTAGGGGACATTCAATCGTGGGTCAATAGTAATCTAAGGAAAAAAAGCTTAAAGGAATTAATTGTGGGTCCCACCCATTTAAAATTTAACCAATGAAAGAAGTGGTAGGTGAAGAAATTTTGGAAGCATTTAGGAAATAATTCACATGCATACGGGAGAAAACAAGCCAACACACATGGTTTTGAAATTTCTTCCTATTGTGGGTCCCATTTGCACATTGATTTGGAAAAAGAATTGCAGGAGAATTATATTCTTAGCCAACTGATTTGGAAAAGAAGAAGTGCGTGAGAAGTTTTGAAAACTTAATAATCTGACAAAGTTAATATAATATATTCTAATTATATTCTAATAAAACAAATAACTACCAAACATCACTTATCTTAATCAACACATTTTCAATCTTTCAACAATTATTCACCATTAATATTATAGACTCACAATATTGACAACCAGATTATTTTCAGGAAAGAGGGGGCCTTCCGTAAAAACGACGCGCAATTAAATAACCCCTTTCCTTGACAGAACTTCTAGATATTGTCAATAATATTAATTGGTCTAATAACATCTTATCAAATAATATAACTTACTATGCCGTGACAATTATTGAATTAATAATATAAAATATTATGCAAGTCACAGTAGCAATTAATAATATAAAATACTGTGTAATACCGTGTGCTACTGTGGAATACCGTGTACTACTGTGGAATAACGCGTTTTATTGTACTTTTATCACCGTGTATTTCAACAGTTGCATGTTATCATACTGTTGACAAAATAATGTCATTTTCAGTATCCGACAATTAGTCGTTGTGGGGCCCACCAATGTTTTGTTATTTCGGCGTCGTCGTACGTTACCGAATATAATATTTTCCGACAGAAGAAATATTCCCCGACAAAAGGAATATTCCCCGACATATTGTTTATATGATAATTTGCGTATATCACCCTTAACTATAACATTATATCATTTAATCACTTTACTGTTTAGAATAATAATCATAAAGAAGAAAGAAGAAAAAAAAGAAAAAAAATAATAAACTTTTATTTCATAAAGTCGGGGTCTTACATAGATCCCATGTTTTATACACAGAGTCATTTATATATTGCGAAAGATTTCTGTCGAATTATGATTACGACATATATCAATGCATGAGATTAGATATAATTATAAAATTGGTTCATTGTATCAAATACATCACAAAAGTATTACCAATTAAATTTATCCACATAACTCACCATAAATAAGTCGACATATAACCTCGCAATATATATCAGTTTCCTTATACAAATGAATCTTTGTCTTTTTTCAAGTTAGTGGATTCCGGCGCTGGTAGTTGTCGTTAACATTCCAAAATAAAACCTCATTTCTACTTTATGACTAATAAAAACCATAGTGTAGCAGTAGTAAGGGTTGAACCCATAAAGAGTGATATTGTTTTAATTTATTCTACTGTTTCTAAAATCTAAATAAACAATAAGTAAAAAAAGGGGGGTTTTGAATGTCGATTATAACTAACTAAAATAAACAGAAGTAAATTATTAAGAATAACCAATGAATTAAAAGCTTCAGTTCTTCAATTCAGTACCACCTTTTCACAGTAATAAGATAATCAAGTATAACACTATCCCTTACTTCAATGAAACTGTTAGAAATCTTAATGTATGTTAGAAGGTTGTTCGTTTTAGGGGGAGATTATTTAGAACATCCTTAAGATTCCAAATGTAATTGATTTGATAATGAAACATATAAAGTATATTTGTATGCATAAGTTTTGCACAGTCCTTAACTGAGATATCTATGTACAAGGACTTAGAACAAAATGATCAGACTTATTAGGTTGATCTTTATCTTGATTTCATATGTAATAAATATGATCAATTTGTAAAAGTTACTCTGTGTGTAAGTATTGTAAATACTGTTAGCAGAGTAATCCAGATATTTATAGAACAATATGATGAATGTATATTTGTACAAGTAAGTTTTGTAAAGTCTTTAAATGGTTTGATGTACGAAGACTTAGATTAGAAAGATCAAATAATGTTTGGTTGATCTTATTAATATTGATCTGATGTATATCAGATAGGATCTAATCTATCGTTGAGTTACTCTGCCAGTTTTGTAGTGTGAAGATAGATCGCAGAGTTAACCTCATGATTCGTAAAGCATCAAGTGTATCGTAGAGCTCACTCTTATTCACAAGGCAAAGTTCAACTTGTAAAGTGAACTAATGATCGCAGAGTTTATAATGAAGATCGTAAGGCTCGTCTCAAAAGTGAAGAGAAAAATGAGATGGCTGAGATAAGAAGAAAGTGCAGGGTTATCTTCAGCATCATAAATGAATGAATTGCAAAGCTTTAACATCCAAAGTAAAGATCATCTCATAAAGCAAATGGCCAAGGTGATTAGTGAATCATTAAGTCAAGCAAAGCTTATTGAGTAAAAGCTGAACATAGAATACTTCAATCAAACGTTGAACCTAAGTCAAGATCGTAAAGTCAGCTTCAGAATCGTAAAGCTCAAGAGACATGAATATAAGGTGAAGGCTAAAGGAGAAGATAGTAGAAGGATATACTTTGAGAATGGCTAAACATAGCTCTCACCAGAAAATCTTCACAAAGATTACATTGTAAGAGATTTTGTCTGTTCGTAAAGCTTAAGACAGTTCGCTGAGTAATCAGAAGTTCGCAGAGTAACTGCTAGGAATATAAAGTGTTGATAAGCAGATCTTAAGGTTATCTTCAACCATGCAAAGTAAATCAAGAGTGGTGAAGCAGACAACCTAGAGGAGATAAATGATCAAGAAACAGCAAAATGAGGAGCAACTATCTATATTGTAAAAGTTCTGGAAGGACGAAGAGAAGTATGCAGATCAAGCACTAGGAGCATAAAGCAATCAGATAGTAGAACAGAGCTGAAGTCATAATCGTAGTACTAATACAAGACATAAGTCTACGATCTCCATCACTCTATTATTAACAAATAGAAGACCAGAAAGTTGAGCAAAGCACAAAGTTCAACTCCACGATTTTTGAAAGAACAGATCGTAGAGTCAAGTCAGGTTTGACAAGGGGATTGACAAATGGAACGTTGCAAATGGAAAAGTCCGAGGTTTCAAAGAATATATCCTTGGAAGAAATCAGATGTGTCCACTAGCTAGTTTGTTGAAAGTGACCTGTCAAGGAAGTAGGTAAAGTTGTCAGCTGATGTGACTAGTCCTAAGCCAGAAAGCATGCTGACACAAAAGGCGTTAGAAAGTCAACATCAAATATATCAGAGTATCTGTACATTAAATGCTTAAAGGGACACCTTGAAACGGTAAGATTTCAAATGGACTATAAAAGGAGCTTCATTCAAAACGAAAGAAGATGATTTTTGGCACTGAACGGTAATACAAGAAAAGGATCATCATCAGAGATGAACATTGAGCTGAACAAGAGAAAACTTAGAGTAAGGTCCACTCTACGATCGAAGAGATGTTCAAGACTGCCAAGTACAAATGAGAAGAAGATTAAAAGGTCAACTTGGTAGTACATCAGAAGATCTTAAGAAGCTGCTGAGTTCCTGAAGAAGTGAAGCCTAAACGTAATGCTCAGTAACAACTCAAATCAACCAATGTTGGTAAACTGGTGGATGAACATTGAAATCGTAGAGTGAAAGATTATACAAGAGCACACTCCACTATCCACCAAGAGAAAATGAGCTAGAGCTGTAATGCCAAGAACAACAACAATGTGCCAGAAGGTAGAAGAGCCAAAAGAGCCAAGGAGCCAGAGCCGAAGAGCCAAGAAGATGGAGGACATGGTTAAACTGAAGGCAAATATATGAAGAAGCCATGCAGTTGATGTTGGTGATGTAGGAGTGGAAGATCAGAAGGCTAATCTCAAGCACCACTCTACGTTTCTCCAAGAACACTCAGAGCCAAACAGATGAAGACGTAGAACAGAAGTCTACGATACAACAAGTGTTCAAAGCTGCTAAGCATAGAAAGATGTAAAGCTTAATTAAACAGCTTAGCTGCACATCAACATTGATCAAGTGAAGCTGCTGACAATTAGAAGAGACCGAGCTTCAACAATAGAGTTCAGCAAGCATCAAAAGAAGATCAAGAAAGAGTTGCTAAGTACTTATAAGATGAAGAGCTTCAACACTAACTTAGCAATACCTCCAACAAACATCAAGAAACAGGAATGAGGGTCGGTGGATCCTGGTCTTAAGTAACCGAATTGGGGTCGGTGGATCTTGGTCTTAAGTGACCGAATTGAGGTCGGTGGATCCTGGTCTTAAGTGACTGAATTGTGGTCGGTGGATCCTGGTCTTAGGTAACCGAATTGGGGTCGGTGGATCCTGGTCTTAAGTGACTGTATTGAGGTCGGTGGATCCTGGCCTTAAGTGACCAAATTAGAGTCGGTGGATCCTTGTCCTAGGGGCTAAATATCCAAGTATGCTGGGCTTGGAGAGGTCTTTGTGTCCTTGTTGTTGAGACTAAAATAGCCAAGTTTGCTGGGCTTGATGAGGGCAGTATGTCCTGGTCTTGGTGACCGAATCCTTTAGTGGAATTCTTACTTGTGGAGTAGAAGAGTGGACTAGGATTTATTTAGTCTCCGAACCACTTAAAAATCCCTCGTGTTATTTACTTTACGTCATTTACATTACGTACTTTATAACTGTCATATCTGCTATATGTTTGTATATCCACAAGACTTAACTTAGAACTGAGACCTCTCATAATCTTGAAGGGAATTTTATAAAAGAATATTCCGCTGTGCTTAATCAATATGATTAACTGATTAATTGGTAATACATCTTTAACAAATCAAACGTTTTTAAAGATCTATTCAACCCCCCTTCTAGATCTCCAAGTGCCTCTGAAAAATAATAGAAACTAATAACCCTAGATATCAACAATCGTTGATTACCCGAAATCTCCCTTAGGTTTTAAATCTAATACAACAATCTCCCACTAGATCTTAACTATTATACAACCCAGTACTATCAGTCTAGATTTAATATAACGACAATATTAAGAAATAGGGAATTAGGTTATTCTAAGCAACACTCATACAATCGCAGATTATTTATCTTGCCTTTTGATAACCATAACAATACTCAAAAGTTTGACCACAATCATGTATTACTAACTGTGAGGTTTGTATATAGCGCGAACATGCAATCAAATTACATAAATAGTGCGGAAGCGCGATAAAATCAGATTTTAAAATTTTATACAAACCATCACCATGATCTTTCTTTATGCACAATTATTAATTAAACGAAAGAGATGGAGAATAAGAATTATACCCTTGTAGAATTCTAGCTTCCTCAGGTACAAGTTCACCTCCAATTCCTTCGCGTTCTCCTTGAATTCCACCGATTAAATTCCTTCCTTTGATCAACGTTAGCCACCCAAGTGTTTGGCCTCTAGAGGTGATCCACCAAGGAATAATACTTGTTCAAGAAGATGGGTGTTGGCAAAACCCTAGTTTCTATCTCTATAGAAATTGTAAGTATTCTCTAGAATTCTTATGTAAGAGTGTGTAACCCTAATCTATGATAAGACTTCTCTTATTTATAGATGTAGGAAAACCCTTCCCTAAACTATTTAGGATTAGGGTTTCTATTCTAATTAAACTCCTTTAATTAAATTAAACTCCTAATCCAATTAGGAATTCATGTGAGAGTACTTCTATTAATTAATTCCCAATCCCTATTAGGAATTAAATAATAGTAATAGTAATAATAATAATAAGACTCCTCTTATTAATTTATATTTAATATTTCTAAAATATTAAATAATAAATATTAAGCTATTTAATTTATTCTATCTCCATAGACTAACTTAAATACACTTAACTTATTATTATAATTATGCCATTTACTTCTTAAATAAATATTTTCCTTTTGCGGTGTGACCCTTTAGGTTCTCCATATTAAACCGGTTGTGAATAAATCAATTAGAACAATTCTAATCTTATTTAAATAAATAAATTAAACTATTTAATTCATTTAAATAAATAATATTTATTCTACAATAAGGGTAAGCCCCCTTAGCGATCAACGACTTTCCAGATAATATAGATTTCAACATTAATCATAAAAGAACCTTTCAGTGCATAGTTACCGTACAATTCAATCCTTCTACCATACAATGTCCCAATTAAATATAAGACATGGAATTACTGTCAAGTCTTATTTTATTTAATTATATGTATTTCGATTCTCAAATGCACAACTGTAATTAATGCAAATTAGAAACTCCTTTCTAATTTCATTCTGCTTTGGTCAAAGACTTCTGAGTCGTCATTTATCGAATCACATAGGACATTCTCTCCTTTTACTAGAAGTGGTAGATTCTTTATTGATCATTCACCTATCTCCATGTATAACTTATTATACCCAATCATACCCTTTGATATACCCTAAAGGTCTTAAGGGACATGTCAAAGTATAACTCATCATACACAAGATACTATGATGATCTCAAGTCCAAGGATCACTTGTACTACTATCACTAGAGGAATTCCTATTGACAGGCGAGTAAAACTCCATTAGGTATTCCTTAGCGAGCCACGTTCAGTGAACTTATTCTCTAATAAGCACCTACATACTTGCTTTAGTGTCTCCACACAAATGATTATGAGATCAATCATCCTCTTCATAAGAGCAAACAACGTATGTACTAATCTATCCGGATTCACTAATCCCCTTTTTAGTAATCCAACGATTAGGAACAATTTTAGTTTGTGAGCTATCTAGAATTTAGATCTCATTAGCATGATCACCATCATGATTCTAAAAACATTGCTCAAAACTATGGGTTTATCACATTTAATATAACAGTATCATGTAGATAAATATGATTGGCTTGTGTGCATACTACTTTCAATCTCCCACTTGCACTAAAGCCAATCGCCATGGTATCTAATACCCTTCTTCTCTAAGTGACGATTATCCTGTTGTTGGATAAAGCTTCAGTAGATGGATATGCAATGCTGTTCTCGAGAGTCCACTATCTCTATAGTGACTTTTTGTAATGTCCGGAAAATTTTAAACATTGTATCAAATTTATTTTTATAAATAGATCCATTTTATATAATTTTATAAATTTAATTTGGATCCATGTAAGTAGTATTATTCAAATTTATAAATTAATCCTATCATTTAAGTACAAGAAAATTGTAAAGAAAATTAATAAATAATTTTATTCTACCATTATCGGATTCGAAGGAGAAATATTTTCGAAACAAATGTTCAAATAATTAATTTATTGAAGTAGTTATTCAAGTTAAATATTAGAATATAATATTATTAATTCATATTTGGGTCACCTTCATTTGGATTGGCCATTGGTTTTACTTATTTTAAATTGGACCCAAATCCCCTTTTATTTCCGGATTGGGCCAAACCCATGTTATTGAGCCCAATCCCTAAAACAAGTTGGTGTAGACAAATCGGGTCGACCCATTCCATTTAGTTCCAGTCGGGTTGTATCCGTGTGGATAACTGGTAAACGCAAGTGAGAGGGGTTCATACCGACGAAATCAAAATTGGGGAAAACCTCCAAACCTTCCAGCCAAGACCTAGCCCAACGAGACTCAGTCCTTCGATCCAATCGGACGGGACAATCGCAGCTGACGGGAGAGAGTGTCGCCAGGCGTGCGCCGGCGACGACACGGAGTAACCAGCAGTCGTAGCGAGGGGAAGTCACAAGCGACCGAGCCACAAGCCGCAAGGACCGGAGGTCCCGGAATTTCAGCGACACGACCGGCGACTGACGGAGTGAAGCGCGCGGCTCGAGAATTTGCCGGCAAGTCTAGTCGGCTGATGGGAATCAGTCACAGCTCATCCCCTCTCCTTACCAAAGGTCAATAACCAGTCGTTTGGGGTTTTACCCAAATGATTTGGGTAATTTTCTTCCTATAAATTGGACCCCCACCCCCATACCCTAGCTGCCGATTTCCTTTGATTGAGAGAAGTCCCAATTAGAAGTTAGGGTTCCAAGTTAGAAATTGGGAGTTTAATCAGAGAGGGGGGAAACAGGGGTAACCAATTGGGGATTTCGATTTCAGCTCGCTGTGGATGTCCAACTTGATTTCGTATTTCGGTAGGAGGAGAAGAGTCGCAACGCGATCGAGTTCAAGGTATACCCAAATTGCTGATTTTCTTGTGGATTGGGTTCGTTGAAATTTTGTTGTTCCCTGTAATAGGATTTAAAATTGTTGACTGTATTGGATTCTGGTATAATCTGTACCGAGTTAGAAATTTTCTATTGGGGTCATGAGATTGATACTTTACTGTTTGGATTGTAGGATAACTGGAAATCTGGTATTGTATTGTGTGACTTTATTTTGATAGAGAGAAATCTGGTATTGGAATATTAGTGGAATTGGGTTCCTCTGTTAGTTGTAATTGGTTCTGTTTTTGGAAGTCTGGTTAAATTGCTCCTCTGCATTGTATTATTTGTTTCGCCGAATTGGGCAGTTTGTTTTCTTGTGTTGGGATAAACTGATTTAGGCTTGTGTTGGGTTCTAGCAGCCGAGTGAAATTAGTGTTTATATGCGTTACTGGAATTGACAAGTATGATATTGTAACACACTGATGGATTTGTAAGTTCCCTTCTGTGTTGTTATAATATATAAGGTGTTATGATGTTTTCATTGGGTTGGGTTGCAAATAATTTGCATGAAACATGGTACATCACTAGTGGCTGGTTAATACAACAATTAACTAACTGTACTATCACCGACCCAAATATAGGTTACTAATTTGAAGTTAATAGTGCATTGCGAACTAATTAGTATTATGTTAATAAATAAAATTAACAAAAATAATTATTTATTTATTATCACTAATAAAGATAATAAATATTCTAATTATTATTTAATTAATATTAAATAATAAAGTTAATTAAATAATTATTTATTGTCAATAAATAATAAATAAGGATAATAAATATTTTAATTATTATTTTAATTAATAATAAAGTTTAATAATAAATATCTAATGATTAATTATGAACAAGGTTAACAAATAATTGTTTATTAGTTATCCATAAATAATAAATAAAGATAATAAATATTTAATTATTATTTAATAATAATAATAATTAAATATGAATAAAGTTAATAAAATAATTATTTATTATTTATTAATAAATAATAAATAAAGATAATAAATATTTAATTATTTAGTAATAATAATAATAATTAAATATGAATAAAGTTAATAAAATAATTATTTATTATTTATTAATAAATAATAAATAAAGATAATAAATATTTAATTATTTAGTAATAATAATAATAATTAAATATGAATAAAGTTAATAAAATAATTATTTATTATTTATTAATAAATAATAAATAAAGATAATAAATATTTAATTATTTATTAGTAATAATAATAATTAAATATGAATAAAGTTAATAAAATAATTATTTATTATTTATTAATAAATAGTAAATAAAGGTACTAAGTATTTAATTATTATAATAATAATTATGTATGAGTAAAGTTATGGAATAATAAGGATGAGAATTACTTAATCGTTGCTAAAATAATGATTAAGTATAAGGGAAATTATTAAGTTGATTATTTATTCTTGGTCCTTAATAAATAATAATAAACACTTAAGGATTTCTTAATAATGATTAAGTGTGTGTAGAATTTGTACATTAAGTATCTAATTAAGGTTGAATAAGGATATCAGTGTCATAATTACTCAATTACCATTAAGGTAAATAGTAACTAAATAAATAAAAGATTTTGTAAGAGATCAACTACTATTTGGTTATTATCAAATCATGTTAAATTCATTAATTATCTTGCAACTGATAGATAAGGGATTTAACCCCCATTTAGAAGGGTACTCATATGATAGGTAACCAGGACTAACTATTATTTATCTTAAATAATAGCTATAGGCCATTAAAATTTTGTTTAGCTGATGGCTAGGTAGTAATTAAATTCGGTGAATTGTTTATAATTGCGCAATGCTAATGGATAAACCAACTCTACCAGCTGATAGGTTATCCAAGGTCAAGTAATTAAAGCTAAGATTTAAATTGTAGCTGAGCGAACAGGCAAGTTCCTAACCCTAAACTTCTTACATTATTGCAAGTTCTTTTACTCAACTTTTACATTGAGCAAATTTCTAAGCCTTATGCACTATTTTTAATTCGTGCAAAAAAGTATATATTGTTGCAAGTTATCCTTTAAGCTTGAATCTTATTTCCGAGCACGCTTTAAGTGGTCTAATTACTTTTAAAATTATTCCACATCTGTATATTTATTGACATTCGCACTCGCGCATTTGAATTCGTATAATTAAGTTCAAAAATTTTGAACTACTCATGGTTAAGTCTGAACCCTTGTTCGGTCAGGTAAGTATGAATTTATAAAAGCTATCCGTACCAATCAATGGTAAGGATTCTTAGACTGTATGAACACCCCTTTATTTATAGGGGAGTACATCACGTACCGTATATAAGGTACAAATAGCAGAATTAAATGTTATGCATATACATAGGGTACGCGAGGCTGATCCCCTCAAGTACGTTATTCTGTAGCCAGTAACCAGAGGGTCAACCAGCTATTGACTCCTTTGGAAGTTATCGTTCAAAGTCTATTTGACTATCAATTGTTCTAAAAGCAATTATTGTTCTTGCTTCTGATTTTTTTTTCTAATGTTGAAATTCCTTTAATATCCCTTCATCATGATATATCTTTATTGTTGCACTTTAAACTTGCTGGGCAAACTCGTTGCTCATTCTTGCTATATCATGACTTCATTGCAGCTAAACCCGAGACGTCAGGGAAGAACAAAGAGAAAGAAAAGATGAAAGGATAGACTTCTCGTAGTAGACTTTAGGTTCATGTGTTAGTTAATTACTGTTAATGTAATTTAAACCCTGATAGCCGTTTAGGGTATGGATTGTGTAATTGTTTAAGGTTATTCGTATTCTGGGACTAGTAACACCTTGTAATGAACAACGTATGTTTATTTTATTCCGCATTTTAGATACCATATGTTGTTATAGGTGGATGTTTATGTTGGATCGTGATGACCGGATCCGGGTATTTGGAGACCCGAATTTGGGGGCGTCACACTTTTCTTCTTTCAATGATTTTACTAATCAAATGAAAGTGCCGCAACACATGTTTGAATCCAAGATGAGACTTAGGAACTATTCCTAGTTCTGTAATGAACTTTTCATCCAAACAATCAACTTGCAGCTTCATTTACAGCTATATACTTTGTCTTTGTCATTAAACCAGCAACTCTTTGTTGTTTGGAACTTTTCCAATTCACTGCACCACCTTTCAAGGTAACATTTTACCCTAAAGTGGATTTGTTATCGTCTTGGTCAGTCTGAAAAACTTGAGTTTGTTTAGCCCTCTAGTTTTAATTCAGACCTACCATGAACCATAATCACATCTTCAGTACCAGTTAAGTACCTAAAGATGTTTATCACTGTCTTACAGTAATCTTCTCCAGAATATGACTGATCAACATCAAGCCTAGTATATTCATTGCATACATGATAGTAACTCATGCGATCTCTCTTTCAATTGGGGACAATTTTAGAGAGATTCTCTCCATGGCTCATCATCATGAGACCTCTCTTGGAGTTTGCCATGCTAAACGCCTTTAGCATCAAATGAATATACGTTCCTTGGGTCAAGCCAAACATCCTTTTAAATCTATCTATATAGACTTATATCCCCAATTTATAGGATGCTCCTCCCAAGTCATTCATGGAGGAATGTTTAGACAATTTTATCTTTACTGATTGTAGCATTGGTGTGTTATTCCTTGTCAGTAGTATATCAACATATAATACCAAGAATGTCACAGCGCTCCCACTGACCCTTTTGTACATACTAGGTTCATTCTCATTTTTGATAAAATCAAACTCTTTTGATTGTCTCATCAAAATGAATGTTCCATCTTTGAGAAGCTTGCTTCAATCTATAAATGGATCATTGTAGCTTAAAACACGATTTGCTTCAACCTTTGAAACAAATTCCTCTGGCTGTATCATACATACATTCTCCTCAAGCCTTCATTGAGGAAGGACGTCTCCACATCCATTTTTGCCAGATTTCGTAATAAGCTGCAATCACAAGCAAAATCCAAATGGACTTGAGCATTACCCGATAGTAAGGTTTTATCACAGTCAACTCCTTGACTTGAAAAACCTTTTAAACAGGTCTGGTCTTATAGGTGTCTACCTTGCTATTTGCCCTAGTTGTTCTTTTAAAGACCCATATATACCAGAGTCTATACTTGGTTCTTATACATAGAGTCCATTTCGGATTTTATGGCCATCTGCCATTTCTCTGAGTGTCTTCTACTCATAGCCTCATCGTATATAACTGGATCATCATCCTCTATGATGCGTACCTCATCATCATCCTCTATGATGAATCCATACCTCCCAGGTATCTTCGATACTCTTCCAGATTTACGATTCGGTTGTGGTACAATAGGTCTATCTACAGGTTCCTCGGTTCGACTTAAAGTGCTTTGGGGTTCTTGAACTCCTTCAAGATCTATTACCCTCCCACTAGCTCCTTCAATGATAAACACCTTTATCTAAGAAGGCAGCGTGTAGGATTATAGTAATAATACCCTAAACTTTCTTTAGGATATCCCACAAATCTGCACTTGTCAGATTTTGTCCCAAACTTATCTTTGAAACCTTTTCACATAAGCTGGACAACCCTTATCTTAACATACTTAAGATTAGGAATCCTCCCTATCCATAACTTTTATGGAGTCTTGGGGCCAGATTTTTGAGGTTACCTTATTTTGTAGATATGCAGCCGTTTCTAGGGCATAACCCCAGATGGATACTAGAATGTCGGTAAAAATTATTATGGACTGCACCATGTCCAACAAGGTACAATTTCTCCTTTTAGATTACACCAATCAATTATTGCGTATCAGGAAGTGTCCATTATGAGAAAATACCATTTTGAGATGATCTAGAAAACTCATTGTACAAGTATTCTTTCCTCGATCTGATCAAAGAATCTTAATACTCTGTCAATATGTTTCACTTCTGAATTCTTTGAACATTTCAAATGATTCAGACTTGTATTTCATCAAATACACACATTCAACTCTTTGAATGACCACCCCCTTTTCTTTTACTAGTTTGTTCAATTTGCAAAATAATTTTCATGTAAGTCAAGTATACAAAGTCTATCAAGTAATCTTCCAGTTTCAAACAAAACATTATCATTATAAATAGAACAATAATTGTTCTTAAATATAATACCAGAACCTTCCTTGTCCAACAACGGAAGTAATAATGTTTCTAAAGAGAACTGGAACATAATAACAACTTATTAACTTAATAGACTTGCCCGTAGGTAATGCTAAACTATAAGTTCCTATGGTTAATGTAGCAACCATTGCTTCATTCTCCACACGTAAGATTACTTATTCTTTGTTTAACTTTCTACTTCTGCTTAGTCTCTGCATTGGATTGCATACGTGAGAACTACAGCCGGTATCCAATACCCAAGTAGAACCTTGACTTATAGAAAAATTTATTTCAATCATGAACAAACCCATATTTGTAACCGAAGCTTCACTAAGCTTCTTCTGGTTACCCTCTAGTTTTAATTCTAGTATCCAGGCTTATTGCAGTGGAAGCAAACTCCTTTGCTATCTGCATCAGTCTTATTCTTATTGTCCTTTATTTTTGCCCTTCCATTTACCTTCTTTGAATTGTTCTTCTTTTAAGAAGATCCTTTGGCCCTCTTTCGCTTCCTGGAAGAATCATCTACCAGTAAGACTTGGTCTTTCTTGGTTGGAAAGTGACTCTTTACAATTTTCAACATGTTTAAGCAACTCAGGCAGGCTGACATATAACTTGTTTATGTGGAAATTCACAACAATTTGTGAGAAAGAGTCCGGAAGTGATTGCAAGATCAAATCTTGGATCAACTCTCCATCCATTAAAACCCAGTTGTCCCAATTGTTCAATCATATTGATCATTTTAGGACATTTGTCTATACTGTAGTGCCATCGGTCATTCTAGATCGGAAGAGCTCGTTAGATATCTGATATCTAATAGTCCTACTTTCCTCACCTTTCAACTCCTTGAAGGTGCAAGAGTATAGTAGGAGCATCCATAGTTTCATACTGATGCTGAAGCTCGTTACTCATGGATGCGAGCATGATGCATTGAGCCAACTGTGCATCATCTTGCCACTTTCTAAAAGTAGCAATCTCTTCTTCAGAGGCATTGTCTGCAACCATTGCAGGGATATGCATATTAAGGATATAAGATAGCTTTTGCCTTGAGAACTATTCTCAAATTTCTTAACTATTCCGTGTTATTTGGTCCAATTAATTAGCATCTAATGTAATACCCGGTTATTTTAAAAAAAAAATAAATAATAATAATATAATTAGATAATTAAAGTGTAACTAATAAATTTTTTTTTTAATGCATATCTAAATCCTATAAGGATAAGATAAGTCTATTAAGTTATAACAACCTATTAAATTTTTAAAAGGACTCTTTTACCTGGTAACCTATTTTGCAAAGGAATTATATATATTTAAACAACTAAAGAGAGAAAAGAACGTAAAAATTATTTGGCTTTGGAGTACTGCAGAACAGAGAAAAAGAAAAGAAGACTCAAAGGTAAACCTAAATCTTTCCTTTTCAATTATAAGTAAGTTTTATATGTATATGTATGTGTGTCTCTCTTACAATCAAAAGCTAATTGATACTGTACTTGGGTAATTTCGATTTAATCATCAAGTTCCATAACAGTGTGTGGTTTTTCTCAATACTTACGTTAATAGTTTACTTGCTATGAATCAACAAATATATTATATGACTATATATAGTATCATGTATAAACGTATGTATATGAGTATGTTATATATTAACTAATAATTTGACTGTAAGAAAATTGGAAGAGATTTCATAAAAATTTTAATTACACTGATTTGTTGATTCCATGTGCTTTGGTTATAAAAGATATATTATTATTTTTTTTTGTAAATATGTATGATTTGCAGTAGCAGTTCTTGTTCTACACTAATATGTTAATGAGACTACAAGTATTCTTGTTCCAGAGTAAGAGACCATATGAACATTGGATAATAATAAAGTAATAAAACAATTGAATTGGTTAGTTAAACTTAAGTCAGTAGTAGTAATACGGTTTATATATTAGTAGTCATGCATGTGTAATAAAATTAAAAAAAAAATTATGATTGTTAAGCTAATTAAGAACAACAATTATTTTCCTTATTAAATTTATAGATTTTCACTTTTGAAATTATAATTTATTAATTAAATAAATTATGATTTCTAATATAAAATTCATTATGTATCGAGTCAATTTACTATAAATGTGTCTAAGATTTAAATTAAAATATGTTTGAGTTAGGATAAATTATCCTAATGATTTTATTTGTTCTAAATTTATATTTAGGATTTGTTCGGCTAATATTTTTGTAGTTCCCAATATCGAGGTAAGTGGCTTTCCGAACTATTTAGTGTTTTTAAATTATCGGTTATTTTTATGTATGCCTTAGTAATTACTCAGATGCCTAAATGTATGGTTTCAAAATTCGTTATGTTTTATTTAAGGCTTCCATTTAAATTAAATGTTATGTTCTTTTATTTCAAAATTCGGATCAAGTATTTATTTTTGAACTGTGAAATGAGATTATATGATTTTGAACTGTGGAAAAGTATTGTTTAGAATATCGATAATATTGAGAAATTTTTTTTTTTTTTTTTTTGAAATCCTCAGTCCGACTATGTATAGAACCCGTTATTGTTTACGTTTAGTTCCGGAGCTAATATAGGACCTACTAAGGCGCACACCTTTTAGATGCCCTTCGGGGAGCGTGCATTTTTATAGATACCTTAGTAGGGTGCGTGAACATTGACACTATCGAACTTTTGGGCCGTGTTACAGGGCTATTGTAACCTTAGTCGCTAGGGCTGTGGATTAAAAGATATATATTGTATACATTGAAATTATTTTTGAATTGTTTTAGTTTTGAAAGAATATATACTATTGTTATTGAACAAAAAGATATTTTGAAAAAGTATTTTTGCAAATTGTACTTAATTCGGCTAGATAGGGAGGATTGCTATTTGCTGAGCTTTATCGCTCACCCCTTACAAATTTTTACAGGTTTTATTGTTGAGAGCTGAGCATTTATTTGATGCACTTTGGATAGCTGAAGATTTGTTTAAAATGTCATTTCCTTTAATGTTGAATTTTGATAGAAACTATTAGTTTTGAGGAGCTGCGTCTCCATTTTACGTATTTGATATTTGGGGGTTTTTCATTTGAAAGTGGATTTGAAAGATGTTTATTGTTGGATTTAATTTAAGATTATTGTTGAATTATTTTGTTTGGGCTGCGCTATTGATATTGTTGCCTTGCGGGCCTTTGGGCTTGCGGCGTATAGCTGATTTCTAATATAAAATTCATTATGTATCGAGTCAATTTACTATAAATGTGTCTAAGATTTAAATTAAAATATGTTTGAGTTAGGATAAATTATCCTAATGATTTTATTTGTTCTAAATTTATATTTAGGATTTGTTCGGCTAATATTTTTGTAGTTCCCAATATCGAGGTAAGTGGCTTTCCGAACTATTTAGTGTTTTTAAATTATCGGTTATTTTTATGTATGCCTTAGTAATTACTCAGATGCCTAAATGTATGGTTTCAAAATTCGTTATGTTTTATTTAAGGCTTCCATTTAAATTAAATGTTATGTTCTTTTATTTCAAAATTCGGATCAAGTATTTATTTTTGAACTGTGAAATGAGATTATATGATTTTGAACTGTGGAAAAGTATTGTTTAGAATATCGATAATATTGAGAATTTTTTTTTTGAAATCCTTAGTCCGACTATGTATAGAACCCGTTATTGTTTACGTTTAGTTCCGGAGCTAATATAGGACCTACTAAGGCGCACACCTTTTAGATGCCCTTCGGGGAGCGTGCATTTTTATAGATACCTTAGTAGGGTGCGTGAACATTGACACTATCGAACTTTTGGGCCGTGTTACAGGGCTATTGTAACCTTAGTCGCTAGGGCTGTGGATTAAAAGATATATATTGTATACATTGAAATTATTTTTGAATTGTTTTAGTTTTGAAAGCATATATACTATTGTTATTGAACAAAAAGATATTTTGAAAAAGTATTTTTGCAAATTGTACTTGATTCGGCTAGATAGGGAGGATTGCTACTTGCTGAGCTTCATCGCTCACCCCTTACAAATTTTTACAGGTTTTATTGTTGAGAGCTGAGCATTTATTTGATGCACTTTGGATAGCTGAAGATTTGTTTAAAATGTCATTTCCTTTAATGTTGAATTTTGATAGAAACTATTAGTTTTGAGGAGCTGCGTCTCCATTTTACGTATTTGATATTTGGGGGTTTTTCATTTGAAAGTGGATTTGAAAGATGTTTATTGTTGGATTTAATTTAAGATTATTGTTGAATTATTTTGTTTGGGCTGCGCTATTGATATTGTTGCCTTGCGGGCCTTTGGGCTTGCGGCGTATAGCATTTTGGGCCTGTAGCGGGTTCGGGGTGTTACAGAGATGGTATCAGAGCAGTGGCCCCTCGCAATGTGTTGGGTTGAAAAACCCTACATATTCCCTGGGGAGTGATTTTGGGAGTTAACTGTGGGTTATAGTTTTGGCTAATTTAAGAATTTTTGAGGTTAAATAGAGAATAAGATAAGGAATCTTCGCATTGTTTGAGGTTTAGTACTTGAGGCTAATTGGGTATTTTATTTTATTGTAGGATGGGTGATCAAAACATGGTAGATGACTTATCTGAGGGATTTGGAGATTTTGACCCCAAAATTTATTTTGCACCCCATAAGAAGCCAACCAATAAGTCTGTTCGTGAATCGTCCCAATATGGGATTAGGGATGAAGAGTCAGAGAAACCTCGGGGGCCTAGTTCTCGAGTGAGGAAAGAAAGAGCGAAAAAGAATAGGCATCACTTCAAGGATGAAGTAAGAGATCGTGGCATGATCGCAAAGTTAGAGGACGAGGTTAAACATCTTAGAAGAACATTGAGGGAGATGGATATAAAGTTAGAGATTACCCTAGAAGACCGAGATAGATATGCGAGGCATGTTTTGAAGGGATGTGAAAGTCTTAAGGAAGCCGTTCGTCGTACTTTTCCTGGTGCAGCGGAACCACAAGAGGCAATGGACACATTTATTGAGGAGTTCGACAAACGTCTTGAGATGGTGAAGAATAGGGATGCCAAGTGGCGTTAAATTTTGTAATAGATTAGAATTTAGGAAGAGTTCTGTTTAGGGATTTTATTGATTTATCGTTTGTTAATTGGTTGTTACTTTGCTTTTTGAGCATGAACATGTGGTGGTATTTTGATTTAAATAAATATGGAGTTTTTGAATTTCAATTATGTGTGTGCTTTTACCTTGATTCCTTTATGTTACTAGTTTGTATAGTGTTGTTGAGTGGGGATTTCTTTTGTATAGGAAAATGCCGCCTAGAAGAAACATCCCTACTAACAACCATTTTAGCGCTGATGGTATGACTCAGCTGGCTACTACCTTAGCTCAGCTAGTGCAGAACCAACAGCCTGGGCAGCGTGGCATAGTAGCGGAATTCAAGCGATTGAACCCGCCAATTTTTGAAGGGGCTACGGACCCTGCCGTCGTTGAGAGGTGGATTCAAGAAATGGAGAAGGCGTTTGACTTGTTAGGAAGTAGTGAGGCTAATAAGGTAACGTTGGCAATTTACCAACTTCAAGGTGGGGCGTATGATTGGTGGCTTATGGAGAGAAGAAAGCACGAGGGGAATCCCGAACCCTACACATGGACTATGTTCAAGGAAGTATTTACCAACAAGTACTTTCCTAGAACAATCCGGGCACAAAAGGAGAGAGAATTTATTAGGCTCGAACAAGGGAGTAAGACAGTTGCTCAATATGAAGCCGAATTCGCGAAGCTCGCCAAGTATGCACCGACCTTAGTAGCGGATGAGGAGACGAAAGCACGTAGGTTGGAGGATGGATTGCGGGCCGACATAAGACATGGTGTGGCGTCTTTTGAGCTCCCCACATATGATGCGGTGCTCAATAAGGCGTTAGTAATCGAGAAGGGCTTAGGAGAAATGGAGAAAGGGAAGAACAATAAGAGAGAAGAGCCATCCGGGGGAGAGTCAAGCCATGGAGGACCTACGAAGAAGTTGAATACGCAGAACACTAAATTTAGAGGAAATCAAGGAAATCAATGGAATCAAGAAAATAAACTGAGGTGTACGAGGTGTGGTAGGAACCACCTAGACAAGGAATGTCGTTGGAATACAGGAGCGTGTTTTCATTGTGGAGATTTCGGTCATAGGATTGCACAATGCCCCAAGAACCCTCCACCTAGAGGAGATGGGAAGAAGGAGGAAATAACATTGGCAAGTCTAGGACCAAATCGAGGACGTGTGTTTCAGCTTTCAGGCAACCAGAATTAAGGTATGAAATTCTTTTAACAAATGTGTTTAATAATTAAATAATAAGTTTTTTTTTATCGCGTGGTATGTGTATTTTCTTTTAAATTGTGACTTGCGAATTTGGAGGACCAAATTTTTTTTAAGGAGGGTAGAATGTAATACCCGGTTATTTTAAAAAAAAAATAAATAATAATAATATAATTAGATAATTAAAGTGTAACTAATAAATTTTTTTTTTAATGCATATCTAAATCCTATAAGGATAAGATAAGTCTATTAAGTTATAACAACCTATTAAATTTTTAAAAGGACTCTTTTACCTGGTAACCTATTTTGCAAAGGAATTATATATATTTAAACAACTAAAGAGAGAAAAGAACGTAAAAATTATTTGGCTTTGGAGTACTGCAGAACAGAGAAAAAGAAAAGAAGACTCAAAGGTAAACCTAAATCTTTCCTTTTCAATTATAAGTAAGTTTTATATGTATATGTATGTGTGTCTCTCTTACAATCAAAAGCTAATTGATACTGTACTTGGGTAATTTCGATTTAATCATCAAGTTCCATAACAGTGTGTGGTTTTCTCAATACTTACGTTAATAGTTTACTTGCTATGAATCAACAAATATATTATATGACTATATATAGTATCATGTATAAACGTATGTATATGAGTATGTTATATATTAACTAATAATTTGACTGTAAGAAAATTGGAAGAGATTTCATAAAAATTTTAATTACACTGATTTGTTGATTCCATGTGCTTTGGTTATAAAAGATATATTATTATTTTTTTTTGTAAATATGTATGATTTGCAGTAGCAGTTCTTGTTCTACACTAATATGTTAATGAGACTACAAGTATTCTTGTTCCAGAGTAAGAGACCATATGAACATTGGATAATAATAAAGTAATAAAACAATTGAATTGGTTAGTTAAACTTAAGTCAGTAGTAGTAATACGGTTTATATATTAGTAGTCATGCATGTGTAATAAAATTAAAAAAAATTATGATTGTTAAGCTAATTAAGAACAACAATTATTTTCCTTATTAAATTTATAGATTTTCACTTTTGAAATTATAATTTATTAATTAAATAAATTATGATTTCTAATATAAAATTCATTATGTATCGAGTCAATTTACTATAAATGTGTCTAAGATTTAAATTAAAATATGTTTGAGTTAGGATAAATTATCCTAATGATTTTATTTGTTCTAAATTTATATTTAGGATTTGTTCGGCTAATATTTTTGTAGTTCCCAATATCGAGGTAAGTGGCTTTCCGAACTATTTAGTGTTTTTAAATTATCGGTTATTTTTATGTATGCCTTAGTAATTACTCAGATGCCTAAATGTATGGTTTCAAAATTCGTTATGTTTTATTTAAGGCTTCCATTTAAATTAAATGTTATGTTCTTTTATTTCAAAAATTCGGATCAAGTATTTATTTTTGAACTGTGAAATGAGATTATATGATTTTGAACTGTGGAAAAGTATTGTTTAGAATATCGATAATATTGAGAATTTTTTTTTTGAAATCCTTAGTCCGACTATGTATAGAACCCGTTATTGTTTACGTTTAGTTCCGGAGCTAATATAGGACCTACTAAGGCGCACACCTTTTAGATGCCCTTCGGGGAGCGTGCATTTTTATAGATACCTTAGTAGGGTGCGTGAACATTGACACTATCGAACTTTTGGGCCGTGTTACAGGGCTATTGTAACCTTAGTCGCTAGGGCTGTGGATTAAAAGATATATATTGTATACATTGAAATTATTTTTGAATTGTTTTAGTTTTGAAAGCATATATACTATTGTTATTGAACAAAAAGATATTTTGAAAAAGTATTTTTGCAAATTGTACTTGATTCGGCTAGATAGGGAGGATTGCTACTTGCTGAGCTTCATCGCTCACCCCTTACAAATTTTTACAGGTTTTATTGTTGAGAGCTGAGCATTTATTTGATGCACTTTGGATAGCTGAAGATTTGTTTAAAATGTCATTTCCTTTAATGTTGAATGAATTTTGATAGAAAACTATTAGTTTTTGAGGAGCTGCGTCTCCATTTTACGTATTTGATATTTGGGGGTTTTTCATTTGAAAGTGGATTTGAAAGATGTTTATTGTTGGATTTAATTTAAGATTATTGTTGAATTATTTTGTTTGGGCTGCGCTATTGATATTGTTGCCTTGCGGGCCTTTGGGCTTGCGGCGTATAGCATTTTGGGCCTGTAGCGGGTTCGGGGTGTTTACAGAGATGGTATCAGAGCAGTGGCCCCTCGCAATGTGTTGGGTTGAAAAACCCTACATATTCCCTGGGGAGTGATTTTGGGAGTTAACTGTGGGTTATAGTTTTGGCTAATTTAAGAATTTTTGAGGTTAAATAGAGAATAAGATAAGGAATCTTCGCATTGTTTGAGGTTTAGTACTTGAGGCTAATTGGGTATTTTATTTTATTGTAGGATGGGTGATCAAAACATGGTAGATGACTTATCTGAGGGATTTGGAGATTTTGACCCCAAAATTTATTTTGCACCCCATAAGAAGCCAACCAATAAGTCTGTTCGTGAATCGTCCCAATATGGGATTAGGGATGAAGAGTCAGAGAAACCTCGGGGGCCTAGTTCTCGAGTGAGGAAAGAAAGAGCGAAAAAGAATAGGCATCACTTCAAGGATGAAGTAAGAGATCGTGGCATGATCGCAAAGTTAGAGGACGAGGTTTAAACATCTTAGAAGAACATTGAGGGAGATGGATATAAAGTTAGAGATTACCCTAGAAGACCGAGATAGATATGCGAGGCATGTTTTGAAGGGATGTGAAAGTCTTAAGGAAGCCGTTCGTCGTACTTTTCCTGGTGCAGCGGAACCACAAGAGGCAATGGACACATTTATTGAGGAGTTCGACAAACGTCTTGAGATGGTGAAGAATAGGGATGCCAAGTGGCGTTAAATTTTGTAATAGATTAGAATTTAGGAAGAGTTCTGTTTAGGGATTTTATTGATTTATCGTTTGTTAATTGGTTGTTACTTTGCTTTTTGAGCATGAACATGTGGTGGTATTTTGATTTAAATAAATATGGAGTTTTTGAATTTCAATTATGTGTGTGCTTTTACCTTGATTCCTTTATGTTACTAGTTTGTATAGTGTTGTTGAGTGGGGATTTCTTTTGTATAGGAAAATGCCGCCTAGAAGAAACATCCCTACTAACAACCATTTTAGCGCTGATGGTATGACTCAGCTGGCTACTACCTTAGCTCAGCTAGTGCAGAACCAACAGCCTGGGCAGCGTGGCATAGTAGCGGAATTCAAGCGATTGAACCCGCCAATTTTTGAAGGGGCTACGGACCCTGCCGTCGTTGAGAGGTGGATTCAAGAAATGGAGAAGGCGTTTGACTTGTTAGGAAGTAGGGAGGCTAATAAGGTAACGTTGGCAATTTACCAAACTTCAAGGTGGGGCGTATGATTGGTGGCTTATGGAGAGAAGAAAGCACGAGGGGAATCCCGAACCCTACACATGGACTATGTTCAAGGAAGTATTTACCAACAAGTACTTTCCTAGAACAATCCGGGCACAAAAGGAGAGAGAATTTATTAGGCTCGAACAAGGGAGTAAAGGGGACAGTTGCTCAATATGAAGCCGAATTTCGCGAAGCTCGCCAAGTATGCACCGACCTTAGTAGCGGATGAGGAGACGAAAGCACGTAGGTTGGAGGATGGATTGCGGGCCGACATAAGACATGGTGTGGCGTCTTTTGAGCTCCCCACATATGATGCGGTGCTCAATAAGGCGTTAGTAATCGAGAAGGGCTTAGGAGAAATGGAGAAAGGGAAGAACAATAAGAGAGAAGAGCCATCTGGGGGAGAGTCAAGCCATGGAGGACCTACGAAGAAGTTGAATACGCAGAACACTAAATTTAGAGGAAATCAAGGAAATCAATGGAATCAAGAAAATAAACTGAGGTGTACGAGGTGTGGTAGGAACCACCTAGACAAGGAATGTCGTTGGAATACAGGAGCGTGTTTTCATTGTGGAGATTTCGGTCATAGGATTGCACAATGCCCCAAGAACCCTCCACCTAGAGGAGATGGGAAGAAGGAGGAAATAACATTGGCAAGTCTAGGACCAAATCGAGGACGTGTGTTTCAGCTTTCAGGCAACCAGAATTAAGGTATGAAATTCTTTTAACAAATGTGTTTAATAATTAAATAATAAGTTTTTTTTTATCGCGTGGTATGTGTATTTTCTTTTAAATTGTGACTTGCGAATTTGGAGGACCAAATTTTTTTTAAGGAGGGTAGAATGTAATACCCGGTTATTTAAAAAAAAAAATAAATAATAATAATATAATTAGATAATTAAAGTGTAACTAATAAATTTTTTTTTTAATGCATATCTAAATCCTATAAGGATAAGATAAGTCTATTAAGTTATAACAACCTATTAAATTTTTAAAAGGACTCTTTTACCTGGTAACCTATTTTGCAAAGGAATTATATATATTTAAACAACTAAAGAGAGAAAAGAACGTAAAAATTATTTGGCTTTGGAGTACTGCAGAACAGAGAAAAAGAAAAGAAGACTCAAAGGTAAACCTAAATCTTTCCTTTTCAATTATAAGTAAGTTTTATATGTATATGTATGTGTGTCTCTCTTACAATCAAAAGCTAATTGATACTGTACTTGGGTAATTTCGATTTAATCATCAAGTTCCATAACAGTGTGTGGTTTTCTCAATACTTACGTTAATAGTTTACTTGCTATGAATCAACAAATATATTATATGACTATATATAGTATCATGTATAAACGTATGTATATGAGTATGTTATATATTAACTAATAATTTGACTGTAAGAAAATTGGAAGAGATTTCATAAAAATTTTAATTACACTGATTTGTTGATTCCATGTGCTTTGGTTATAAAAGATATATTATTATTTTTTTTTGTAAATATGTATGATTTGCAGTAGCAGTTCTTGTTCTACACTAATATGTTAATGAGACTACAAGTATTCTTGTTCCAGAGTAAGAGACCATATGAACATTGGACTTTTATTCTAGTTTGGTTCACTAGAGCCACCAAGTGAACCAAAAGGTTAAACCTAGGGTGCAAGAATTAAATTTAAATATAACTATTACATTTAAACCCGGGCTCCATTACAAATGGGTCTTCAAGCGCTCCTTGCTTCTTTGTCTTCAATTCTTCAAAATTAATTCTAACTAGTCCTATTACAAAAACTATTTACAATAAATAGAAACCTTGATCAGCAGTCAAGGGAAAATACATAGGAGGGAGATAGAATTTACATTAAGAAAAATTAGAGAAGACGAGGTACGCAGACCCCATTTATAAAAACCCATACATTCAAGCATCCACTAAAATAAATTCAATCACACATTGGTCAATAGTCCATAATTAATCCCTATTTATTATCATACATATCTCTATATGTATCAATAAATAACATTCATCCCATGAATAATAAAACCATTCCATATATGCATTGATATCATTTAATGGGCAATATTAGTTAGTATAAAATTCAATTTCAACTCCAATTAGTTATCATGGAATCCAATTCAAACTCTAATTAGTTATCATGAAATCCAATTTCAATTAAAATAAACTTCTTTATTTTAATCATATTCCAAATCAAAATAAACTCTTTTATTTTAATTTAAATTTTTTTTTGAATAAAAATAAACTCCTTTATTTTAATCAAATTCCAAATCAAAATAAACTCCTTTATTTTAATTAATATGGAAACCAATTTCAAGTTTAAAATAAACACCTTTATTTTTAACTTAAAATTGTTGGAAAATAAAATATGTTGAATCCTATTCCTTATCAAAATAAACATCTTTATTTTTTAAGGAAACATGGAATCCTATTCCATATGTGAATAAACTCCTTTATTCTAGGAAACATGGAATCCTATTCCATATGTGAATAAACTCCTTTATTCTAGGAAACATGGAATCCTATTCCATATATGAATAAACTCCTTTATTCTATGAAACATGAAATCCTATTCCACATATGAATAAACTCCTTTATTCTAGTTAACGCAGAATCACATTCCAAGTTAAAATAAAACTTTTAATTTTAATCATATTCCAATTAAAATAAACCTTTTATCTTAATTGAAAATAAATAAAATCAAAATATAAAAAAAAATAAAAAAAAATAATTTTACACAAACAATTATGCCAATTAAATTGTTCTAAACACATATCAATGTATATACAGAATCAAAACAATTAATAATTCGCATAAAGTTTGGCTCTGATACCACTGTGAGGTTTGTATATAACGCGAACATGCAATCAAATTACATAAATAGTGCGGAAGCGCGATAAAATCAGATTTTAAAATTTTATACAAACCATCACCATGATCTTTCTTTATGCACAATTATTAATTAAACGAAAGAGATGGAGAATAAGAATTATACCCTTGTAGAATTCTAGCTTCCTCAGGTACAAGTTCACCTCCAATTCCTTCGCGTTCTCCTTGAATTCCACCGATTAAATTCCTTCCTTTGATCAACGTTAGCCACCCAAGTGTTTGGCCTCTAGAGGTGATCCACCAAGGAATAATACTTGTTCAAGAAGATGGGTGTTGGCAAAACCCTAGTTTCTATCTCTATAGAAATTGTAAAGTATTCTCTAGAATTCTTATGTAAGAGTGTGTAACCCTAATCTATGATAAGACTTCTCTTATTTATAGATGTAGGAAAACCCTTCCCTAAACTATTTAGGATTAGGGTTTCTATTCTAATTAAACTCCTTTAATTAAATTAAACTCCTAATCCAATTAGGAATTTATGTGAGAGTACTTCTATTAATTAATTCCCAATCCCTATTAGGAATTAAATAATAGTAATAGTAATAATAATAATAAGACTCCTCTTATTAATTTATATTTAATATTTCTAAAATATTAAATAATAAATATTAAGCTATTTAATTTATTCTATCTCCATAGACTAACTTAAATACACTTAACTTATTATTACAATTATGCCATTTACTTCTTAAATAAATATTTTCCTTTTGCGGTGTGACCCTTTAGGTTCTCCATATTAAACCGGTTGTGAATAAATCAATTAGAACAATTCTAATCTTATTTAAATAAATAAATTAAACTATTTAATTCATTTAAATAAATAATATTTATTCTACAATAAGGGTAAGCCCCCTTAGCGATCAACGACTTTCCAGATAATATAGATTTCAACATTAATCATAAAAGAACCTTTCAGTGCATAGTTACCGTACAATTCAATCCTTCTACCATACAATGTCCCAATTAAATATAAGACATGGAATTACTGTCAAGTCTTATTTTATTTAATTATATGTATTTCGATTCTCAAATGCACAACTCTAATTAATGCAAATTAGAAACTCCTTTCTAATTTCATTCTGCTTTGGTCAAAGACTTCTGAGTCGTCATTTATCGAATCACATAGGACATTCTCTCCTTTTACTAGAAGTGGGTAGATTCTTTATTGATCATTCACCTATCTCCATGTATAACTTATTATACCCAATCATACCCTTTGATATACCCTAAAGGTCTTAAGGGACATGTCAAAGTATAACTCATCATACACAAGATACTATGATGATCTCAAGTCCAAGGATCACTTGTACTACTATCACTAGAGGAATTCCTATTGACAGGCGAGTAAAACTCCATTAGGTATTCCTTAGCGAGCCACGTTTCAGTGAACTTATTCTCTAATAAGCACCTACATACTTGCTTTAGTGTCTCCACACAAATGATTATGAGATCAATCATCCTCTTCATAAGAGCAAACAACGTATGTACTAATCTATCCGGATTCACTAATCCCCTTTTTAGTAATCCAACGATTAGGAACAATTTTAGTTTGTGAGCTATCTAGAATTTAGATCTCATTAGCATGATCACCATCATGATTCTAAAAACATTGCTCAAAACTATGGGTTTATCACATTTAATATAACAGCATCATGTAGATAAAGTAAAATGCCTTTAACAAACGAATAAGATTACAAAGTATATGTTACATCATATCAAATATGATTGGCTTGTGTGCATACTACTTTCAATAACAACTTATAATTAGATACAATATCGTTTACTTAATACTATACCTTAATCTAGCAGATGATAATAACATGATCAACTTAACTGACCATTATTAAATCAATCAAAACAAATATCATTCAAACAATTAAAACAGATTATCAACAATGAATCTCATATAAGAAGGAATAAATAATGTGAACTTAATTAAACCATCAATTATAAATAAGATTCAATATCCCTTAGAACTGAAAATAAAAAAAACTTAGCCTTACATGCTTTCTTTAATCTTACCTCCATTTCTAGGGTTTGTCCAATATCCTCTTTTAAACTTGACTAATACAATGTATTTATACTCCTAGATCAAAGTCCTAAAGCTCTAAGAATTAACAATCCAAGTTCCAGTAGAATTCCTCCAAAAATAACGAAGTTGGAAAAATCCTACTGCCGACCTGGCACTGCCGCGCTAGGATTACATTGGGAACTGGCGCTGCCGCGCCAAGGCTCCATAGAGCTATTTTTTGAGTTCTGCAGCACGGCGTTGCCGTGCCATCTGCTAAGCCTTTTCTAGCGCTTCCACGCCATAAGTTCAGACAGGCCTCTATTTCCTCTGATGAACGGCGCTGCCGCGTTATATCTCCACTAGCCAACGGTGCTGCCGCGTCGTACCTCCAACCAGCAACACATTTTTTCTTTTTTTCTTCTTCTCAGCTCCAATTCTTCTTGAGATCAATAAATACCTTAATAAGCTCATATACACATAAAACATGTAATAAAACTAAACATAAAGGAATCAAAATCATAGAATATTATGCACTTATCGGCTGCATGTACTTTTGAAGATGAGCTAGTCTTTGCTTATATTTTAGACTCTCAATTTCAAATTATACGATTAAGTTTGACTTTCCAAAATTGGTACAATTGAAAAATTATTGACCTATTATCAAGTTATCTAAAAAATATACAAACTATTTTTTGCACAAAAAATATTTGAATTAGTAAATAATTGCTAAAATATTTAAACTCTCAATTTCAAATTACAAGATTAAGTTTGACTTTCTAAAATTACTACAACTGAAAAATTATTGAACTATTATCAAGTTATCTAAAAAATATACAAATTATTTTTCGCACTAAAAATATTTGAATTATTAAATAATTGCCAAAAATATTTAAAATTTAACCATGTTAATTGATGTGTACATGTAATTTGGTCAAAATCTAAGCATTATTGACAATTATTTGAAATTCAAAATTTTTGATACAAAAACTTTATTTATACATTTTTTCGATCATTGGGCCTTTAATATACACGAGTTATGGATGAATTTTCTAAGTTCCTTTTCGTAGAGCCTGTTCGACAACAGCTTATAAGTTGGTCAAACCAATTTATAAGCTGTTTGGTAACAACTTATTTTTTAACTTATAAGTTGATTTTTAAGTTAAAAAAATAAGTAAAATTTTGTAACTTATTTAAAAATGACTTATAAATCCTTCTTAATAAGTCATTTTGACCAAATGTAATAACTAGTTTGCCCCTCTATAGTTTTGTTAAGGCAAAGTTAATGAATTAACCAATGTAGTTAGCACGTTTTACTGATTACACTATCAAACATTTAATTTTTTAAATTATCCCATTAAACTAATTATTATTTTAAAATTGGACCATTTTGTTATCTCTAGCTCACACTGTTAAATCATTTCAACTTTTATCCTACGTGGATTCAGCTTTTATCCTATGTGGATTCAACTTTTATCTACGTAGACGTGAAAAAGAAAAAAGTAAAGAAAAAAGAAAAAAGAAATTGATTGATTTGATCTTCTTTTTGGGCCACTGTTCTTCTCTCGTTCTCAGCTCCAGCGAACCAGATTAGACCCAATTCAAGTCATACAGAGAAAAATCGATGGTGTTAACAATTGCAGCCATTAATTTTTCTTTATCATTCTCCAATCATCAATCATCTACAAAAATTGAAATAGAATGCAAGTTTCCCCAAATTTTCATTTGCTTTCTAGAGAGAAAACAGCCCTCCAACAACCTCAAATCGATACAAGGCACTCCATCTTCCTTCTCGTATCCCACTTATCCATAGTCAAACATGAGATCTCGTCACAAATTGAAATTGAATTCATCATTCACTTGAAAAAAACTTATAAAATTGAAAGGAAGCATCTGATTTTTTTCCTTCTGAATTCCCACCTGGATTTGTAAACCCAGAAACTCACAAGGTAAAATGCTCAAATTATCGTTGCAACACCTGTACATGAGCATTACAATATTTCTGGAACACTATCGCATGCGATCTATGGCGTCCTGCAGAGAAGTTTATGAAGATCAGTTTCTCTTTAACCGGATGCGATTTTGGTAGAAGCTATGAATCTTTTTCTTCAGTACTTTGTTCGCCTAGGTCTGAGGTGTTGAACTTTCGGTGACTCTACTTGAGATTCGACGGATCTAGGCACAGTGAGCTACGACGACAAGGCTGAGGACATAGATTAGGGCGGCGCATAGGAGAGCAACAAGGATGACGACGAAGTTAGAGTCGATAGTTTCGGACTCCGACGAAGATGTCACCGTCGAGTTCACTCCACCGAGGAATCTTCTAAACATGTGAAGAGAGAAGGCTTAGCTGAGGAGAGAGAGTGTGAGATGTGTGAAGAAAGAGTTGGCCATTAAATATTTTTTATTTTTTAATTTCCTTTTCATCCACGTAGATAAAAAAGCTTAGCCGAGGAGAGAGAGTGAGATGTGTGAAGAGAGAAAGTTGGCCACTAAATATTTTTGATTTTTGTATTTTTTTGAGAGCCACGTAGATAAAAAATTAACGTCTATTTAATTTTTTTAACGGAGTGACCCAATTTTATAATTTTAATTAATTTAATGGGGTAATTTAAAAAATTAAAAATTTAATGGTGTAATCAGTAAAATATGCCAACTACAGCGATTAATTTATTAGTTTTGTCATTTTGTTAAATTACTCATCTCTACCTGATACAATCCTGGTCAGGCTTGCATCGAACGACAGTTACTCAACTCGAGTTCAAGGGTTTCAACAAATGATTTCAAGTAATTGGGCTAAAGTCTACTCAAGGATGTTTAATTTGGAGCTCAATTCAAGTGAACCGCGAGAAGAGGATCAAGTATGTGATTTGGGATTGCTAGATACAATCTATTTAGTGAGACCAAATCAATACAAACCGAGCCATCAAGCCCGTGTTCATTTGTGTCGCCTAATTATCAACAAAACTATGTTCAATTCATGAAGAGATTGGCGATCATACGATGATGTGGTTGTTCAAGCATGGCAATGGGTTTACAAATTATCACGCGATAACACAAGGTGCCATACACGAAACAAAGGAACAGGATTCTAGCTACATGACAAGACTTCAAGTTCGGGGCTTCATAACAGTGAAGGATCAATTCTGGAAATCGGCGATGACGCGTCGGGAAAAGGCCTACAAGAGGGGCTGCCACAGTCGTATACAGAGCGCTCTTTGGAGTAGCAGCGCTACCGCACCAGTTTTAGTGTATTGTGCGGCGCTGCCGTGCCAGTCACGCGGTACAGATTCTAAGAAACGTGTTTTTGTCAAATTTTATTCCATATTTGTAGGGATTTTCAAATCTTTTCACAATTCTAATGTAACTAGGATGTTTGTTAGATATGATTTGATTTATTTATGATTTGTTAGTTAGGACTTCTATTTCCATTCAAATTGCTTATTCCTTATAGGATTAGGGTTTCATGTTATTAGTATAAATATGATATATGGCTTATGTAATAGGGAGACATTATGTTATTTTGAGATTATCAATATACTTGAGAGGTTTTTCTCATCTTTTGGTTTTTTGAGAATTTCTAAGCTAATTTTTTAGTTTTTTTTATATTCAATTTTGACTTATCATATAGACATTGGGTCAAGGTGTCGTTGGTGTCCATTCAACGCAGATTCCATAGAGCAAACAATTGTATCAAGGTTCTCGTCTCAATATAGGCGAATAGTTGAGGTGTTGTGAGTGTTATACCATATAACCTGCTAGAAACGATCCGGGCGACGACCACCTTACGCAAGCGTGCCGTGGAGTCTATCATTTGGTATCAGAGCTAAGTTACTAGCAGGTTACTTATCCCTTATTTTCTTATTGAAAAACAAAAAAAAAGTATAGAATTTTTTTTTCTGTTTTTATTTCAATTGCTTGTTAACAAAATTCAGCAGCAAAAATTAGTGAGTCTTGAGATTACCGAAAGTTCATTCATAGTATCAATCCGTGGTTGTTGGTAATTATATTTCATACCTTCGATATTTTATTTTTGATAAGTTCTTATAGAATTGAATAGTAAAACTGTGATTGTGTTTGGTGAATTCAAAAAGTGTAAATTTGCAGAAACAAGAACATATATACAATCATATTGTAAAATAGCGGAAGCATGACATAAATCGAATTTAAAATTTTCTGCAATCTCAAGAATCGCCATATGTGATATTATTAATTGAAGAAGGATAAAAGATATACGTTATGAAGATGATCAACCCTTTAATGAGATCTTTAAGTTCCAATCCTTTGATCTTCCACGCTCCTCCAAATCCACGGATCAAACACAAGCTACTCAATATTTGCAGTGCTCTAAAGGTGATCCATCAAGAGATGATTATGAAAGAAGTAAATTTAGGTTGTACAAACCTTGGGTGGCTAGCCTTAACTCTTTTTCTCTCTCTCCTAACACTTTTAGGTTTTTTGAGAATACTTGTAATAGTTACATTAGTTCTTCCCACAATAAGACTTCTCTTATTTATAGACCAACCTTCCATCCTAAACCTTTAAGGACTTAGGGTCTTAATTTAATTTAACTCCCACACTATTTAGGAATGAAATAACTTATAATAATAATAATAAAAATAATAATAATAATAATAATAATAATAATAATAATAATAATAATAATAATAATAATACTTATTATTAATTTATAATTAGTATTTCTTCAAATACTTAATGATAAATATTAAGCGATTTTATTTATTCTACTAATAAATTAAATACACTTAATTCATTATTATTAAGCCAATTACTTCTAAAATAATATTTCTCTTTTTGCGGTGTGACCCTTTAGGTTCAATATTATTCTGGTAGTAGAATAAATAAATTAGAACCATTCTAATATTATTTATAATGAATTAAACTCCTTTAATTCATATATAAATAACTAATATTTATTCTATATCATCAGGGACACCTTACATCAGAGTATCATGATTATCCGTATAATATGAAATCAACGTTTAATCACATAGAACCTATTTAGTAATTAGTTACTGTACAATTCAATCATTCTACTACACAATGTCCCGATCAAATATAAAATATGGAATTTCTGTCAAGTTTTATTTATTTGATCACATGCATTTCGATTCAAAATGCACAATTCTAGTTAATGTAAATTAGAAATTCCTTTCTAATTTCCATTCACCCTGGCCAGGGATTCCTGAGTTGTCACTTATCGAATCGTATAGGACATTCTCTTCCTTTACTAGAAGTGGTAGATCCTTTATTGATCATTCATCTACCTCTATGTACACTTTATTATACCCGAACATACCCTACAATATACACTGAAATATTAAGGAATATGACAAAGTACAACTCTGAATACACAAGGTACTATGATGACCTCAACTCCTAAGATCACTTGTACTGCTATTACTATAAGAACTCCTATTGACAAGCGAGTAAAACTCTATTAGGTGTTCCTTTAAGTGAGTCACGTTCAGTGAACTTATTCTCCAATAAGCACCTACATACTTGCTTTAGTGTATCTACACAAATGATTATGAGATCAATCATCCTCTTCAACAGAGCAAACATAGTATGTACTAATCTATTTGGATTCAGTACCCCCACATTAGTGATCCATCGATTATAAACATTCTAGTTTTGAGTTATCTTGAATTTAGATCTCATTAGCATGATCTGAAAGTAGTATGCACACAAACCAATCATATTTGATATGATGTAGCATATACTTTGTAATCTTATTCATTTATTAATAAAAGAATTGATTTTCTTAAAAGGCATTTTATATTATCTACATAGTGCTATTATATTAAATGTGATAAACCCATAGTTTTGAGCAATGCTTTTAGAATCATGATGGTGATCATGCTAATGAGATCTAAATTCTAGATAGCTCACAAACTAAAATTGTTCCTAATCGTTGGATTACTAAAAAGGGGATTAGTGAATCCGGATAGATTAGTACATACGTTGCTTGCTCTTAGGAAGAGGATGATTGATCTCATAATCATTTGTGTGGAGACAAAGAATCTACCACGTCTAGTAAAAGATGTGAATGTCCTATGTGATTCGATAAATGACAACTCAGTAGTCCTTGGCCAAGGTAGAATGAAATTAGAAAGTAGTTTCTAATTTGTATTATTTAGAGTTGTGCATTTTGGAATCAAAATACATATAATTAAATAAAATAAGACTTGACAGTAAATCCATGTCTTATATTTAATTGGGACATTGTATGGTAGAATGATTGAATTGTACGGTAACTATTCACTGAAAGGTTCTTTTGTGATTAATATTGAAATCTATATTATCTGAAAAGTCGTTAATCGCTAAGGAGGCTTACCTTTATTGTAGAATAAATATTATTTATTTAAATGAATTAAATAGTTTAATTTATTTATTTAAATAAGATTAGAATTGTTCTAATTGATTTATTCACAACCGGTTTAATATGGAGAACCTAAATGGTCACACCGCAAAAGAAAAATATTTATTTAAGAAGTAAATGGCATAATTGTAATAATAAGTTAAGTGTATTTAATTTACTCTATGGAGATAGAATAAATTAAATAGCTTAATATTTATTATTTAATATTTTGGAAATATTAAATATAAATTAATAAGAGGAGTCTTATTATTATTATTACTATTACTATTATTTAATTCCTAATAGGGATTGAGAATTAATTAATAGAAGTACTCTCCCATGAATTCCTAATTGGATTAGGAGCATAATTAATTAAAAGAGTTTAATTATAATAGAAACCCTAATCCTAAATAGTTTAGGGAAGGGTTATTCCTACATCTATAAATAAGAGGAGTCTTATCATAGATTAGGGTTACACACTCTTGCATTAGATTGTGGAGAGTACTTGCAATTTCTATAGAGATAGAAACTAGGGTTTTGCTAATACCCAACTTCTTGAATACATATTCTTCCTTGGTGGATCACCTCTAGAGGCCAAACACTTGGGTGGTTAACGTTGATCAAAGGGAGGAATCTCATCGGTGTAATTCGAGGAGAACACGAAGGACTAGGAGTTGAACTTGTACCCGAGGAAGCTTTGATCTACGAGGGTATAATTCTTATTCTCTTTCTCTTTCGTTTAATTGATAATTGAATACAAAGATAGATCATGGTGATGGTTTGTATGCAAATTTTAAAATTCATTTTATCACGCTTCCGCCCTATTTGTGTAATTTGATTGCATGCTTGCGTTATATACAAACCTAACAGTGGTATCCGAGCCTAATCCTTGTGTTAATTATTGATTTTAATGATTCCATATATGAATTGATATGCGATACGATCGGATTTTTGGGCTGAAAAGTTTTTATGAATCTGCGTCGCGGCGTGGCTGCGCTACTTCCAGTTCATTCTAGAGCGTTGCCGCGCCCTAACCCAGAAAACGTTTCTGGGGGTGCAGCGCGGCCGCGCCGCTCCTAGTTCAAATTCGAGCGCGGCCGCGCCGGTGTGCAGACTTTGAATTTTTTTTGTTTTTCTCAATTAACATAAATGGTTTATTTAATTGATAAAAGTTTAAAATAAAGATGTTTATTTTATCTGGAATAAGATTTCAGATTGCTAAAATTAAAGGAGTTTAATTTGGATTTGGTTTTTGATTAAAATAAAAGGGTTTATTTTGTTTCAAAATTAAATGGGGTCTGCGTACCTCGTCTTTTTCTAATTTTTCTTAATGTAAATTCTATCTCCCTCCTATGTACTTTCCCTTGACTGCTGATCAAGGTTTCTATTTATTGTAAATAGTTTATGTAATAGGACTAGTTAAAAGTAATTTTGAAGAATTGGAGACAAAGGAGCAAGGAGCGCTTGAAGACCCGTTTGTATTGGAGCCCGGGTTTAAATGTAATAGTTATATTTAAATTTAATTCTTGCACCCTAGGTTTGACCTTTTGGTTCACTTGGTGGCTCTAGTGAACCAAACTAGAATAAAAGTCCATAATCAATCCGGGTAGAATATAGTATTGTATATGTGCATGTTTACTATATATATATATATATATTATATTATACAACATGCTTCACATGTTAAATAATATGACGCGTATTTTATATATATGTGCATGCGCGCTAAACAAGATGAGACTAATAATTACAAACCCCTCAAAGGAATTATATTAAGTCCTAAACGTTCAAAGATATTTAAAATATCGAACGTCCTCTTCTAGCATGGTAAAGCGATAGAGTATTAAATATTTAATATGAGTTTGTTGTGTCACACAAGGCAAGTATTAAATATTTAAGATGTTGCTTTATCACATTTGATGCTTATAAATAGACTGAACGATGCTGTTTTGTTGTGTCACACAAGGACAATGTTTTTCTTTCGAATATATGGAAGTGCTAGGTTGGACTTAACTTGGATAATTTTGATTCGAATGTGTCACACTTGATCAAAATAATCTAAGAGGCAAAATACAAGGAGTTACATAGTGATGTAATTGACAATAGTTGTCTACCTATTTATTTATATATAGTTTGTTGTGTCACACAAGACTATATACATTTAAAATGGGATCCTTATTCTCACTAGCAAATCTTTAATTAGAATTGCCGATCTATATAATGAGGGTAATATAGTTTGATGAAAATAGTGGGAGATACCAATTTAAATAAAGACCTAATTTATTTTGGTAATTAATTAAATGAATGAATGCTAAAATGTTGTCAATTTTCACATGCAGAATTTAAAATGTCAAACTCACTATCACTGCGTAGCATACTTGATGCTAACAAACTGACCGGACCGAATTACACGGACTGGTTAAGGAATCTGAGAATTGTTCTCATTGCTGAAAAGATTTCTTATGTCCTAAATTCGTAATTCCCTGCAAGTGTTGCAGAAACAGCCTCTGAGGAAGAGATTGCTACTTTCAGAAAGTGGCAAGATGATGCAATCCTGGCTCAATACATCATGCTCACATCCATGTGTAACGAGCTTCAGCATCAGCATGAAACTATGGATGCTACTACTATATTGCTGCCCCTCAAAGAGTTGTATGGTGAGCAAAGTAGGATTGCTAGATATTAGATATCTAAGGAGCTCTTCCGATCTCGTATGACCGAGGGCACTGCTGTTGAGACTCATGTCCTTAAGATGATCAATCTGATTGAACAACTTGGACAGCTTGGGTTCGTGATGGATGGGGAGTTAAGCCAAGATTTGATCTTGCAGTCACTTCCGGACACCTTCTCACAATTTTTTATGAATTTTCACATGAATAAGTTGGACGTCAGCTTGCCTGAGTTACTTAACATGTTGAAAACTGCTGAAAGTCACTTCTCATCCAACAAGAACCAAGTCTTACTAGTGGATGATTCTTCCAAGAAAAGGAAGAGGCCCAAGGTATCTTCTGAAAAGAAGAAAAACAAGAAGGCTAAGGGCAAGGCGAAGAGAAAGGATAAAAAGAAACCTGATCCAGATAGCAAAGGAATTTGCTAGCATTGCAATAAGCCGGGACACTAGAAGAGGAACTGCAAGCAGTATCTTGTGGACCAAAAGAAGCTTGGAGAAGCTTCGACTTCCGATCTAGGTTTGTTCATGATTGAAATTAATTTTTCTGAAAGTCAAAATTCTACCTGGGTATTGGATACCGGCTGTAGTTCTCACATATGTAATAATATGCAGGGACTAAGCAGAAGTAGAAAGCTAAACAAGGATGAAGTCGTCCTACGAGTGGGAAATGAAGCAAAGGTTGCTGCATTAGCTGTAGGGACTTATTGTTTAGCACTGCCTTCGGGCAAGTTCATTAGTTTAAATAATTGTTATTATGTTCCGACACTCATTAGAAACATTATTTCAATTTTCGTATTGGATATGGATGGTTTTGATATTATAGTAAAGAACAATAGTTGTTCTATTTATAATAAAAATATTTTATATGGTGTTGGGAACCTACTAAATGGACTTTACATACTTGACTTGCATGAAAATATACTTCAAATTGAACAAACTAAGAAAAAAAAAGAGATGATGTTAATTATACCTTTATGTGGCACTGTAGACTCGGTCATATCAATGAAACAAGATTATCCAAGTTGCATAAAGATGGGCTTTTAGAGCTATCTGATTACGAATCATATCCAACTTGTGAATCTTGTCTCATGGGTAAGATGACTAAATCTCCTTTTAGTGGAAAAGGAGAAAGAGTTACAGAGTTGTTAGTGTTGGTACACACAGACGTATGTGGACCTATGACAATGAATGCACGAGGAGGGTATTCTTATTTTATTACTTTCACTGATGATCATTCTAGATTTGGATATGTGTATTTAATGAAATACAAATCTGAATCGTTTGAAAAGTTCAAAGAATTCAGAAGTGAAGTAGAGAAGCAAACTGGTAAGAGTATTAAGATTCTTCGATCGAATCGAGGAGAGGAATACTTAACCAATGAGTTTCTCAATTGTGTCAAAGAAAATGGTATAATCTCATAATGGACTCCACTAGGGACGCCACAGTTGAATGGCGTATCTGAAAGGAGAAATTGAACATTGTTGGACATGCTTCGTTCCATGATGAGTTTTACCGACCTTCCAGTATCCTTTTGGGGTTATGCCCTAGAAACGGCTGCATATCTACTTAACAAGGTACCTACCAAATCCGTCCCAAAGACTCCATATGAGTTATGGACAAGGAGGAAACCAAATCTTAAGTATGTTAAAACTTGGGGTTGTTCAGCTTATGTCAAAAGGTTTGAGCAAGATAAGCTAAAGACTAGATCCGACAAGTGTAGATTTGTGGGTTACCCTAAAGAAACTATAGGGTATTATTTCTATTATCCTACTGATCAAAAGGTGTTTGTAGCGAAACACGCTGCCTTCTTGGAAAAGGAGTTTATCCTTGAAGGGGTTAGTGGGAGTAAGATATATCTTGAAGAAGTTTAAGAACCACAAGCTGCTACGGATCAAAGTCAGGTACCTGACCAAGTAGAAGAACCTACTGTACCACAACCTATTCGTAAATCTGGAAGAGTACTGAAGATACCTGATAGGTATGGATTCATCATAGAGGATGATGATGAGGTACGCATCATAGATGATGATGATCCATTGATTTACGAAGAGGCTATGAGTAGTGAAGACTCAGAGAAATGGTTAGAAGCCATGAAATCCGAGATGGACATCATGTATGAGAACCAAGTATGGACTTTGGTTTCACCACCTGAGGGCATTAAACCTATTGGGTGTAAATGGGTCTTTAAGAGAAAGACTAGAGCAGATGGCAAGGTAGAGACCTATAAGGCCCGACTGGTTACAAAAGGTTTCAAACAAAGACAAGGAGTTGACTATGATGAAACCTTCTCACCAGTAGCTATGCTCAAGTCCATTCGGATTTTGCTTGCAATTGCAGCTTATTATGACTACGAGATCTGGCAAATGGACATGAAAACGACCTTACTCACTGGAGAGCTTGAGGAAAATGTATATATGATACAGCCAGAGGGTTTTGTTTCAACGGTTAGAACAAACCAAGTCTGTAAGCTACAACGATCCATTTATGGGTTGAAGCAAGCTTCTCGAAGGTGGAACATCCGTTTTGATGAGATAATCAAAAGGTTTGATTTTATCAAAAACGAGGATGAACCATGTGTGTACAAGAAGGTTAGTGGGAGCGCTGTATCATTCCTTGTATTATATATTGATGATATATTATTGATAGGGAATGATGTTCCTATGCTACAATCGATCAAAATTTGGTTATCTAAACACTTTTCCATGAAGGACTTGGGTGAGTCATCCTATATTTTGGGATAAAAATCTATAGAGATTGATCTAAAAGGATGCTTGGCTTGACCCAAGGAAAGTACATTGACTCGATGCTAAAGAGGTTTAGCATGGAAGATTCCAAGAGAGGTCTCATGTCGATGAGCCATGGAATACATCTCTCTAAGAAACAGGCCCCAAAGACACCTGAGGAGAGAGACCGTATGAGTAAGATTCCTTATGCTTCTGCAATAGGATCTATCATGTACGGTATGATATGTACTAGACCAGATGTCGCTCATGCACTTAGTGTAACGAGCAGATATCAGTCAAATCTAAGAGAAGAGCACTGGAAGGTAGTGAAAAATATCCTAAAGTACTTGAGAAGAACTAAGGATGTATTTCTTGTCTACGGTGGGTCTGAATTGAAACTAGAGGGCTATACAGACTCAAGTTTTCAAATGGACCAAGATGACAGTAAATCCATTTCAGGGTACGTGTTTACCTTAAACGGTGGTGCAGTGAGTTAGAAAAGTTCCAAGCAGCAAACAGTTGCTGATTCAGTGACAGAGGCAGAGTACATAGCTGCAAGTGAAGCTGTAAAGGAAGCTGTTTGGATGAAGAATTTCATAACTGAACTTGGAGTAGTTCCTAGCATTAGGGGAGCAATACCTTTATTCTGTGACAATAACGGAGCTGTTGCGCAGGCTAAGGAACCCAGGTCTCATCAGAAATCCAAACACGTGTTGCGACGGTTTCATTTGATTAGAGAGATCATTGAAAGAGGAGATGTCACCCTGGAGCGTGTGGACTCTCAAGACAACATTGCAGATGCATTTACTAAAGCTTTAACACAACAACAGTTTGATCGTCACTTAGAGAAGATGGGTATTAGATACCATGACGATTGGCTTTAGTGCAAGTGGGAGATTGAAAGTAGTATACACACAAGCCAATCATATTTGATATGATGTAACATATACTTTTTAATCTTATTCATTTATTAATAAAAGAATTGATTTTCTTAAAAGGCATTTTATATTATCTACATAGTGTTGTTATATTAAAGGTGATAAACCTATAGTTTTGAGCAATGCTTTTAGAATCATGATGGTGATCATGCTAATGAGATCTAAATTCTAGATAGCTCACAAACTAAAATTGTTCCTAATCGTTGGATTACTAAAAAGGGGATTAGTGAATCCGGATAGATTAGTACATACGTTGCTTGCTCTTAGGAAGAGAATGATTGATCTCATAATCATTTGTGTGGAGACACTAAAGCAAGTATGTAGGTGTTTATTGGAGAATAAGTTCACTGAACGTGACTCACTAAGGAATACCTAATGGAGTTTTACTCGACTATCAATAGGAATTCCTCTAGTGATAGTAGTACAAGTGATCCTTGGACTTGAGATCATCATAGTATCTTGTGTATGATGAGTTATACTTTAACATGTCCCTTAAGACCTTTGGGGTATATCAAAGGGTATGATTGGGTATAATAAGTTGTACATGGAGATAGGTGAATGATCAACAAAGAATCTACCACGTCTAGTAAAAGATGTGAATGTCCTATGTGATTCGATAAATGACAACTCAGTAGTCCTTGGCCAAGGGAGAATGAAATTAGAAAGGAGTTTCTAATTTGCATTATTTAGAGTTGTGCATTTTGGAATCGAAATACATATAATTAAATAAAATATGACTTGACAGTAAATCCATGTCTTATATTTAATTATGACATTGTATGGTAGAAGGATTGAATTGTACGGTAACTATTCACTGAAAGGTTCTTTTGTGATTAATGTTGAAATCTATATTATCTGGAAAGTCGTTGATCGCTAAGGGGGCTTACCCTTATTATAGAATAAATATTATTTATTTAAATGAATTAAATAGTTTAATTTATTTATTTAAATAAGATTAGAATTGTTCTAATTGATTTATTCACAACCGGTTTAATATGGAGAACCTAAATGGTCACACCGCAAAAGAAAAATATTTATTTAAGAAGTAAATGGCATAATTGTAATAATAAGTTAAGTGTATTTAATTTACTCTATGGAGATAGAATAAATTAAATAGCTTAATATTTATTATTTAATATTTTGGAAATATTAAATATAAATTAATAAGAGGAGTCTTATTATTATTATTACTACTATTACTATTATTTAATTCCTAATAGGGATTGAGAATTAATTAATAGAAGTACTCTCCCATGAATTCCTAATTGGATTAGGAGCATAATTAATTAAAAGAGTTTAATTATAATAGAAACCCTAATCCTAAATAGTTTAGGGAAGGGTTATTCCTACATCTATAAATAAGAGGAGTCTTATCATAGATTAGGGTTACACACTCTTGCATTAGATTGTGGAGAGTACTTGCAATTTCTATAGAGATAGAAACTAGGGTTTTGCTAATACCCAACTTCTTGAATACCTATTCTTTCTTGTTGGATCACTTCTAGAGGCCAAACACTTGGGTGGCTAACGTTGATCAAAGGGAGGAATCTCATCGGTGTAATTCGAGGAGAACACGGAGGACTAGGGGTTGAACTTGTACCCGACGAAACTTTGATCTACGAGGGTATAATTCTTATTCTCTTTCTCTTTCGTTTAATTGATAATTGAACACAAGGATAGATCATGGTGATGGTTTGTATAAAAATTTTAAAATTCATTTTATCACGCTTCCGCCCTATTTGTGTAATTTAATTGCATGCTTGCGTTATATACAAACCTAACATGATCATCATCATGATTCTAAAAGCATTGTTCCAAAACTATGGGTTTATCACATTTATTTAATTCAACTAATTAAACATGGATAAAGAATGCCTTTAAATTAATAAACAAATTCTTTTATTCATAAACGAATAATATTATAAAGTAAATGTTTATCATATTTTATGTGATTGGTTTGAAGGCATACTACTTTCAATCTCTCACTTGCACTAAAGCCAACCCTGGTATCTTATACCCATCTTCTCTAAGTGACGATCGAACTGCTGCTGAGATAATGCTTTAGTTAATGGATCTGCAATGTTGTTTTGAGAGTCTACTCGCTCTAAGGTGACATCTCCCCTTTAAATGATTTCTCTAATCAAATGAAAGCGCCGCAATATATGCTTAGATTTTTGATGAGACCTGGGTTACTTGGCTTGTGCAACAGCTCCAGTGTTGTCACAATACACAGACACTGATCCTTGAATGCTAGGAACCACTCCAAGTTCTGTAATAAGCTTCTTCATCCAAATAACTTCTTTTGCAGCTTCACTTGTAGCTATATACTCTGCCTCCGTCACTGAATCAACAACCATTTGGTACTTGGAACTTTTTCAACTCATTGCTCCACCGTTCAAGGTAAACACATACCTTGAAACGGATTTGCTGTCGTCTTGGTCAGTTTGAAAACTTGAGTCTGTATAGCCCTCTAGTTTCAAATCAGACCCACCATAAACTAGAAAGACATCCTTAGTCCTTAAGTACTTTAGGATGTTTTTCACCACTTTTCAGTGTTCTCTCCAAGATTAGATTGATATCTGCTTGTCACACTTAGTGCATAAGCAACATCAGGTCTCGTACATATCATCCTATACATGATAAATCCTATTGCTGAAGCATAAGGTATCTTACTCATGCGATCTCTCTCTTCAAGTGTCTTTGGGGACATTTTCTTAGAGAGATTCACTCCATGGCTCATCGGTATGAGTCATCTCTTGGAGTTTTTCATGTTTAACCTTTTTAACATCGAATCAATGTACGTTCCTTGGGTCAAGCCGAGCACCCTTCTAGATCTATCTCTATAGATCTTTATCCCCAAAATATAGGATGCTTCTCCCAAGTCCTTCATGGAGAAGTGTTGGGAGAAGCGTTTAGACAACCATATCTTTACTGATTATAGTATTGGCATGTCATTCCCAATAAGTAGTATATCATCAACATATAGTACCAGGAATGTCACAACGCTCCCACTAACCTTCTTGTACACACATGGTTCATCCTCATTTTTGATAAAATCAAACTTTTTGATTGTCTCATCAAAACGGATGTTCCATCTTTGAGAAGCTTGCTTTAATCTATAAATGGATCATTGTAGCTTACATACTAGATTTATTCTATCTTTTGAAACAAAACCCTTTAGTTGTATTATGTATACATTCTCTTTTAGTTTCCTATTGAAGAAGGCCGTTTTCACGTCCATTTGCCAGATCTCACAGTCATAAGCTGCAATTGCAAGCAAAATCCGAATGGACTTAAGCATTGCTACCGGTGAGAAGGTTTCTTCATAGTCAACTCCTTATCTTTGTTTAAAACCTTTTGCAACTAGTCTGGCCTTATAGGTCTCCACCTTGCCATCTGCTCCAGTCTTTCTCTTAAAGACCCATTCACACCCTATAGGCACTATGCCATTCGGTGGAGTAACCAAAGTCCATACTTGGTTCTCATATATGGAGTTCATTTCCGATTTCATTCCCATATATCATTTCTCTAAGTGTTTACTACTCATAGCCTCATTGTATGTAACTGGATCATCATCCTCTATGATGCATACCTCATCATCATTATCTATGATGAATCCATAACTTTCAGGTATCTTTGGTACTATTCCAAATTTATGACTCGGTTGTGGTACAGAACGTATATCTACTTGGACAGGTTCATCCACTTAACCTATAGTGGTTTGTGGTTCTTGAACTTCTTCAAGATCTATTTTCCTCCCACTAGCTCTTTCAAGGACAAACTCCTTTTCCAAGAAGGTAACGTGTTTCGCAACAAATACCTTTTACTCAGTAAGATTATAAAAATAATACCCTAAACTTTTTTTAGGATATCCCACAAATCTGCACTTGTCAGATCTTGTCCCAAGCTTGTCACTTTGTAACCTCTTTACATAAGCTGGATAACCCCATATCTTAACATGCTTAAGACTAGGTTTTCTCCCTGTCCATAACTCATATGGAGTCTTGGGGACGGATTTTGAGGGGACCTTATTTAGTAGATATGCAGCCGTCTCTAGGGCATAACCCCAGAAGGATACTGAAAGATCGGTAAAACTCATCATGGACCACACTATGTCCAACAAGGTATGATTTCTCCTTTCAGATACACCATTCAATTGTGGCATACCAGGAAGCATCCATTGTGAGAGAATACTATTGTCCTTGAGATGATCTAGAAACTCATTACTCAAGTATTCCCCTCCTCGATCTGATCGAAGAATCTTAATACTCTTGCCAGTTTGTTTCTCTACTTCACTTCTGAATTCTTTGAACCTTTTAAATGATTCAGATTTGTATTTCATTAAATACACATATACAAATCTTGAATGATTGATCATCAGTGAATGTAATGAAATATGAATAGCTCCCTTTAGCATCTGTTGTCAAAGGTCCACACACATCTGTGTGTATCAACTCTAACAACCCTGCAACTCTCTCTCCATGTCCACTAAATGGAGATTTAGTCATCTTACTCATGAGACAAGATTCATAAATTGGATAAGATTCGAAATCAAATGGCTCAAAAAGCCTATCTTTATGCAACTTGTTTAGTCTTGTTTAATTAATATGACCGAGTCTACAGTGCCATATGAAGGTATGATTTACATCATCTATTTTCCTTTTATTAGTTTGTTCAATTTAAAAAATATTTTCATGAAAGTGAAAGTAGTATGCACACAAGCCAATCATATTTGATATGATGTAGCATATACTTTGTAATCTTATTCGGTTATTAAAGGCATTTTGTATTATCTACATAGTGCTGTTATATTAAATGTGATAAACCCATAGTTTTGAGCAATTCTTTTAGAATCATGATGGGAATCATGCTAATGAGATCTAAATTCAAGATAGCTCACAAACTAAAATCGTTCCTAATCGTTGGATTACTAAAAAGGGGATTAGTGAATCCGGATAGATTAGTACATACGTTGCTTGCTCTTAAGAAGAGGATGATTGATCTTATAATCATTTGTGTGGAGACACTAAAGCAAGTATGTAGGTGCTTATTGGAGAATAAGTTCACTGAACGTGGCTCGCTAAGGAATACCTAATGGAGTTTTACTCGCCTGTCAATAGTAATTCCTCTAGTGATAGTAGTATAAGTGATCCTTGGACTTGAGATCATCATAGTATCTTGTGTATGATGAGTTATACTTTGACATATCCCTTAGGACCTTTAGGGTATAACAAAGGGTATGATTGGGTGTAATAAGTTGTACATGGAGATTGGTGAATGATCAACAAAGAATCTACCACGTCTAGTAAAAGATGTGAATGTCCTATGTGATTCGATAAATGACAACTCAGTAGTCCTTGACCAAGGTAGAATGAAATTAGAAAAGAGTTTCTAATTTGCTTTATTTAGAGTTGTGTATTTGAGAATCGAAATACATATAATAAAATAAAATAAGACTTGACAGTAATTCCATGTCTTATATTTAATTGGGACATTATATGGTAGAAGGATTGAATTGTATGGTAACTATGCACTGAAAGGTTCTTTTATGAATAATGTTGAAATCTATATTATCTGGAAAGTCGTTAATCGCTAAGGAGGCTTACCTTTATTGTAGAATAAATATTATTTATTTAAATGAATTAAATAGTTTAATTTATTTATTTAAATAAGATTAGAATTGTTCTAATTGATTTATTCACAACCGGTTTAATATGGAGAACCTAAATGGTCACACCGCAAAAGAAAAATATTTATTTAAGAAGTAAATAGCATAATTGTAATAATAAGTTAAGTGTATTTAATTTACTCTATGGAGATAGAATAAATTAAATAGCTTAATATTTATTATTTAATATTTTGGAAATATTAAATATAAATTAATAAGAGGAGTCTTATTATTATTATTACTATTACTATTATTTAATTCCTAATAGGGATTGAGAATTAATTAATAGAAGTACTCTCCCATGAATTCCTAATTGGATTAGGAGCATAATTAATTAAAAGAGTTTAATTATAATAGAAACCCTAATCCTAAATAGTTTAGGGAAGGGTTTTCCTACATCTATAAATAAGAGAAGTCTTATCATAGATTAGGGTTACACACTCTTGCATAAGAATTGTGGATAGTACTTACAATTTTTATAGGGATAGAAACTAGGGTTTTGTCAACACCCATCTTCTTGAACAAGTATTATTCCTTGGTGGATCACCTCTAGATGCCAAACACTTCGGTGGCTAACGTTCATCAAAGGAAGGAATCTAACAGTGGAATTCAAGGAGAACGCGAAGGAATTGGAGGTGAACTTGTACCTGAGGAAGCTAGAATTCTACAAGGGTATAATTCTTATTCTCCTTCTCTTTCGTTTAATTAATAATTGTGCATAAAGAAAGATCATGGTGATGGTTTGTATAAAATTTTAAAATATGATTTTATCGCGCTTCCGCTTTATTTATGTAATTTGATTGCATGTTCGCGCTATACAAACCTAACAGTGGTATCAGAGCCAAACTTTATGCGAATTATTAATTGTTTTGATTCTGTATATACATTGATATGTGTTTAGAACAATTTAATTGGGCATAATTGTTTGTGTAAAATTATTTTTTTTATCTTTTTTATTTTTGTAAATTAAAATTAAGAAGTTTATTTTGATTTGGAATTTGATTAAAAATAAAGGAGTTTATTTTTATTCAAAAATAAAATAAAAAAAAGGATAAATTAAAATAAAGAAGTTTATTTTGATTTAGAATTTGATTAAAAATAAAGGAGTTTATTTTATTCAAAATTGGATAAATTAAAATAAAAGAGTTTATTTTGATTTGGAATATGATTAAAATAAAGAAGTTTATTTTAATTGAAATTGGATTTCATGATAACTAATTAGAGTTGGAATTAGATTCCATGATAACTAATTAGAGTTGAAATTAGATTTTATACTAACTAATATTGCCCATTAAATGATATCAATGCATATACAGAATGGTTTTATTATTCATGGGATGAATGTTATTTATTGATACATATAGAGATATGTATGATAATAAATATGGATTGATTATGGACTATTGACCAATGTGTGATTGGAATTATTTTAGAGGATGTTTGAATGTATGAGTTTTATAAATGGGGTATGCGTACCTCGTCTTCTCTAATTTTTTTTCTTAATGTAAATTCTATCTCCCTCCTATGTACTTCCCCTTGACTGCTGATCAGGGTTTCTATTTATTGTAAATAGTTTTTGTAATAGGAATAGTTAGAATTAATTTTGAAGAATTGGAGACAAAGGAGCAAGGAGCGCTTGAAGACCCGTTTGTAATGGAGCCCGGGTTTAAATGTAATAGTTATATTTAAATTTAATTCTTACACCCTAGGTTTGACCTTTTGGTTCACTTGGTGGCTCTAGTGAACCAAACTAGAATAAAAGTCCATAATCAATCCGGGTAGAATATAGTATTCTATATGTGCATGCTTACTATATATATATTATATATTATCTAACATGCTTCGCATGTAAAATAATATGACGCGTATTTTATATATATATGTGCATGCACGCGAAACAAGATGAGACTAATAATAATAAATCCCTCAAGAAATCATATGAAGTCCTAAGCGTTCAAAGATATTTGGAATATCGAACGTCGCCTTCTAGCACGGTAAAACAATAGAGTATTAAATATTTAATATGAGTTTGTTGTGTCACCACAAGGCAAGTATTAAATATTTAAGATGTTGTCTTACCACATTTAATGCTTATAAATAGACTGAACGATGCTGTTTTGTTGTGTCACCACAAGGACAATGTTTTTCTTTCGAATATATGGAAGTGCTAGGATGGACTTAACTTGGATAATTTTGATTCGGATGTGTCACCACTTGATCAAAATAATTTAAGAGGAAAAATACAAGGAATTACATAGAGATGTAATTGACAATAGTTGTCTACCTATTTATTTATATATCGTTTGTTGTGGCACCACAATACTATATACATTTGAAATGAGATCCTTATTCTCACTGGCAGACCTTTAATTAGATTTGTCGAACTATATATTGAGGGTAATATAGTTTGATGAAAATAGTGGGAGATACCAATTTAAAATAAAGACCTAATTTATTTTGGTAATTAATTAAATGAATGTATGCTAAAATATTGTTAAATTACAAATTCATTTTACAGAATTTTACAATGTCTAATTCACTATCACTGCGTAGCATATTAGATGTTAATTAACCGGACCGAATTACACGGGCTGGTTAAGGAATCTGAGAATAGTTCTCAAGGCTGAAAAGCTATCTTATATCCTTAATATGCCTATCCCTGCAATAGTTGCAGACAATGCCTCTGAGGAAGAGATTGCAACTTTTAGAAAGTGGCAAGATGGTGCACAGTTGGCTCAATGCATCATGCTCGCATCCATGAGTAACGAGCTTCAGCGTCAGCATGAAACTATGGATTCTCTTACTGTACTCCTTCACCTTCAAGGAGTTGAATGGTGAGGAAAGTAGGACTGCTAGATATTAGATATCTAAAGAGCTCTTCCAATCTAGAATAACCGATGGCACTACAGTATAAACAAATGTCCTAAAAATGATCAATCTGATTGAATAATTGGGACAACTGGGTTTTGTTTTGGATGAAGAGTTGATCCAAGATTTGATCTTGCAATCACTCCCGGACTCTTTCTCACAATTTGTTGTGAATTTTCCACGTGAACAAGCTATATGTCAACCTGCATGAGTTGCTTAAACACGTTGAAAACTGTAAAGAGTCACTTTACAACCAAGAAAAACCAAGTCTTACTAGTAGATGATTCTTCTAGGAAGCGGAAGAGGGCCAAAGGATCTTCTTAAAAGAAGAACAATTCAAAGAAGGTATAAGGAAATGCAATAACTAAGGACACTGAGAACAAAACCGATGCAGATAGCAAAGGAGTTTGCTTCCACTGCAATAAGCCTGGATATTGGAAAGAAAACTGTAAGGAGCATCTTGCAGAGGCTAACCAGAAGAAGTTTAGTGAAGCTTCGGTTACAGATATAGGTTTGTTCATCATTGAAATAAATCTTTCTGTAAGTCAAGGTTCTACTTGGGTATTAGATACCGGCTATAGTTCTCACGTATGCAATCTAATACAGAGACTAAGCAGAAGTAGAAAGCTAAACAAAGAGTAAGTAATCTTACGTGCGGAGAATGGAGTAATGGTTGCTACATTAGCCGTAGGAACTTATAGTTTAGCGTTGCCTACGGGCAAGTCTATTAAGTTAATAAGTTATTATTATGTTCCAGTTCTCTTTAGAATCATTATTACTTTCGTTGTTGGACAAGGAAGGTTCTGGTATTATATTTAAGAACAATTATTGTTCTATTTATAATGATAATGTTTTGTTTGAAACTGGAAGATCACTTGATGGATTTTGTAAACTTGACTTACATGAAAAATAATTTTGCAAATTGAACAAACTAGTAAAAAAAAAGGAGATGATCATTCAAAGAGTTGAATGTGTGTATTTGATAAAATACAAGTCTGAATCATTTGAAATGTTCAAAGAATTCAGATGTGAAACATATTGACAAAGTATTAAGATTCTTTGATCAGATCGAGGAAGGAATACTTGTGCAATGAGTTTCTAGATCATCTCAAAATGGTATTTTCTCATAATCGACACCTCCTGTAATGTCCGAGAATTTTTAAACATTGTATCAAATTTATTTTAATAAATAAAATCCATTTTATACATAATTTTTTTGAATTTAATTGGATCCATGTGGGTATTATTGATTAATTATATAACTACGTGGTCCAATAATTTTCTGCGCACTAAAGGGACTCACTGATAGTTTAAATAAATTGGTGAGTTAACCCTAAGATGTTATGTGCAAGAAAATTTAGAAATTAAACGAATAATTTTATCATTATCGGATTAAATAATTTGAATAAAGAGTTTTGGTCAAAATAAATATTTGAAATAAATAATTAATAGGGTAGCTATTTAATTTAAGACATTAGGAATACAATGCGATTAAATTAATTTGGTTCACTTTTCCTTTATTTAGATTGCCCCATTTCTTTATTTCTAAGTTAAACCCAAATTCTTTTATTTCCTATTGGGCTGAGTCCATATTTTTACTCCCTGTTGGACCAAACTTTATTATAAGCTGAGCCCATTCCTTATTTTTGTTCCAGCCGGTTTGGGTCGTTGCAGCCGGGTTGTACCCGTTGCACTCGGGTCGATCCACCCCTAATCTATTTGGTAAAACCAGCTAAATCAGTCGGCAAAAAAAAAAGAAGCCAAATTGGGACAACCGAGAGGAATCAAATCCTCAGACCCAACCAAGCAAGCAAACCCTAGACGCTCACCTAGCCAAATCCATCTAGACCTAGGGTTCTCAATCAATCGACCGGATGGGACGGGAGGAAGGACCGGCGACAACTCGACAGCAAGCGGACGGGGTAAGGAAAAGACCGGCAACGACCCAAAGGTCAACCAAAGCAACCGAACGTGTGGCGAACGGACTGAAGGTTCCTGATTTCCAGCGACGCGACTGGTGACAGCGCACACGGCTCAAAGGCCAACCGCAAGTCGCCGTCGCTAACCCTTCTCCTACCGACGGTCCTTGAGGGATTAATTGGGGTAATACCCAGTTAATTTTGGATAAAAATTTCACTATAAAGTGAACCTCCCCAAACCCTAAATCGAGCTTGCAGAGCTGATGAGTTCCAATTAGCCAAGCTGCCGATTTTCCTTTGTTTTGTAAGTCCCAATTTAGAAATTTTTGAGAGAGAGCCAGGGGAGAAAATTAGTCGCTAGCTGTGAATGTCCGAATTTGGTCAACTACTTTGGACGAAGGAGGAGGGCTGCCTGTCCGCACCACATTGAGGTATAGCCATAGGGTTATACTCGAAAAAACACCACTGTGATGGTTCCTATTGGGTTTTTATGAATTTTTCCATACTTGTTTGGTATTGTCGACTGTATGTATTGTATTGGATTGAAACTTTCCTCTGTGTTGGGGTATCTGTTTCTATATACTGGAATTACTTGTTCTCTATATTGGAAGTAATTTTCCTCTGTATTAGATTAAATGATTCTTTGAAATTATTTGGGTTGTGATGTTCTGGAATTGGGAAATTTGTGTGAAAGGGAACCTTAAGGTTTTGGCATGTCGGTTGTGTACCATGTTTAGGCTGATGTTGTGCTATAGGGTGCACACCAGGTGTTGTGGTAAAGCCCAAACCGATTTTTATTTCACTTAGTATTAGTATCCTGACAATAACATGGTTGGTGTAGACACCCAAATTTTGCGCTTCGTATACTAACCGTGACAGGAGGGCAAAATCGTCAAATGAACCGGCCTGTGAGAGCGAGGGATGCACAAGTGCGAACACTCGACGCCACCGCAACGATTTGCAAATCAAAACCGACGTGACAGCAGGGCCGTCCGAAATGAGCATGCCCGAATGATGTGGCACGTCTCCCAGTGATTCTCGGACTGCAAAATACAGGCCTGTCGGCGAAAACCGACGTCACGACACGAGAAACAAGGTGCGGTTCAGAAAACGAGAAAATCAGCCCACCCAGCAGCGGATTGATCTGCGGCCAAACGATTAAAATAATGGTGGTGCGCACGGGACTCGAAACCAGGAAACCAGCTGAGTGCGATGGGGGGTGGGCCAGCCAGCCGCAGATCAATCTGCGGCCAGCCGCAGATCAATCTGCGCCTGCCTTAAACCAGCCTATTTCAGCTTAGTTTCGTTGCAGCATACAGGGGGTTGGAAGAATTTGAAGGAAGAAAAATTCTGCAGCAGCAAGAACACGGAAATAGAGAGAAAAAGGAGCAAATTTTGCAATCAAATAGGAAGAAAAGAGAGGAAAAAAAGAGAGGATTTATATTCTTTTGATTTTGATTGTACCAAATATACTCCTTATCTTAGTCAAATACACAAGTTCACATCCATTTGAGATCATTTGCAAGGTGAAAATTCCCTTTGTTATAGCAATTTATATCCTATTGTTTGGTTAAATTAAATGTAGTTTTTTCTTGTATATTGTTGTGGATCTATGGATTGAGGGACTATTAGTGAGGTTTCCAAAATGGAACGAAATTCCTCCTAATGCCCCGATGATATCCATTTGGTAAATTTTTAGCTCGTTATATTAATGTAGCGATTTTGGATGTGAGCCTAGGAGCGCGACCCCCGTGGTCCAAATCCGATGATGGAACATCGTTTGATATATGTAATAAAATTCGATGTACCTTTCATTGTAAATATGTAATCGTCGGGCCTTAAAACCGACGCCAAGGCGAGAATCGTGTTTAAGGCCCCGAAAATAGTGAAACTTGTGATTGTAGGCATTTGGGGTTATTTTTGATGGCTTACATGCCCATGAATAGCTCCGACGCGTGTTTATGCTTGATTTGATTTATGACACGAAATTGATTTCAATGCCAAATGATAAGATGTGCCTAAAATTCAGTCAAATTAGGTTGTTAGCATCACGAGGCTTAAAAGGAGAAGTGCTTAATGAATGTCCGATTCCTATTTAAACGAGAAAGCTAAAGAAAATCGTTTTCAGAAATCACAAAAATTGTTTCATAAAATAAGTGACGTTGTATTAAACCGTTGTGCATAGGGTTAAAGAGATCCTAGAAATTGCCCATCATTTGAGTTACGAGGGCAACGTATAGATCTCGATTCCTATTTTGACGAAGGTTTAAAACTCTTGTTTTTGCCAAAACGACACCTAATGAAAATCTCATAGTTTTTGACAATTAAAATCAAATCTTTTCTCATAAAGCTTTCTCGTGTATGCCGAAAAGACATTCCGAAGCATTCTCAAATTAAAGCACGACTTTCCCTAAAAATCCAAATGATTCTTTCATACAAACTCACCACAACATTCACATGGGCACACACACACACACGCACACACACACATTCGAGAATTAAAGGATAGGAAAGCATCGAGATTGCGGTAACCGTGTTTCACGGAAGTCGGGGGGTGCCTAACACCTTCCCCTCGCTTAAGCAAGCCCCCGAACTCTATGAATCTCGATTCGCAGACCAAATTAATTCGGAGTCACATATGAGCCAGCGATTTATAAAAAAACGAAACTCGGATGAGTTGGTACATCCATTTCAAATATACCAACTGGCGACTCTGATTAATTGGCTCATCATCATAAAAAGCGATCTTTTAAAACCCCGTCGACACTCAAGCCGACCCTTTTTCCCCAAAATCACATAATAAAAAGGCTAAAATCGGAAAAAAAGGACAAATATCGCGAAGGAAGCGAAAAACCCGAGCGTCGACAGCTGACGACTCCGCTGGGGACATTAGAGGGCTTAAGCCGCGTTCAAATCTTGATGTTATCCTTATCCTTTAAAATTCATAAATGTGTAATGTGCGTGCGACATTTTGACTTTTTTATTTATTGTTTGTGTGAATGTGCTTTTGTCCAATGAATGATTGTTTTGAATGGAATGACTTTACTTTAAAAGCAATCATTGCATGCGGTGAGGACGATGAATGTGATTGTATGTTGAGAGAGTACCTCCTCCTGAGGCGAACCTGTCGGTTGCTTATTACTGGACTCGAAGGGGCTGCTCCCCGGAGATGGCCCAGGAAACGCACCACCCAAATCCGCTCCAATTCGAAAGGATTTAGACGAGTAGATTGCGAAGATTTGGGGGCCTTCATGCCGAAAAGCCCGCGAGGGAGTAACCCTAGGGTAGGTCAGCCTTCTGATAAAACCTAACGAAATTGAAGCTTCTTCATGCCCTTTTAATCATTCAGTCGAATAAAAATAAATGTCATATAAAAATGGCATATAACTGTCATACCGGCATCATCGTAATAAAATATGTCCTGTATCATGTGATTACATCACCTGCACATATAGAGAGAATACTGACATGGTTTTGCAGGAGGGCCAATCCCGTGCCACGTACCAAGGGTTTTCTAAAAACTTCTAAATACTATCCTGTCTTCAAACACTGACCTTGTTTTGCAGGATAAGATTGAGAGAACCGTGAAAGCGTGGCATAACGATCACAAAGAACCCAGAGTAGGGGCATATTCGACCACAAAAAAAAAAAAAAGGGAAAAAGAAAAAAAGAAAAAAGAAAAAAAAAAAGAAGAAAGAAAAAATAATAATCATGCATCAGTGTTGACATGCATCTGCCAACTTGTAACTAGCACAGTACTAAACTACGGCCCTTGTTTTGTTTTGCGAGATTGCCCCTACGACCCAACTACGAGGCCGTAAAGTCCATACTCCATCCATCCAAATGGCAGAGGCCGATAGCCATGAAATTACAGTTCTGCCACTCTAACAGTACGGCCGAATACGAGGGATTCACCCTAGGACTGAGGATTAGCCCTGGGAATGAAAAAAAATGATAGTAGTTAGAGACTCGAATTGGTCATCCGGTTAGGCCATGGGAATATACAGCACCAATGGGCATAAACGGGACCTAGCTACGGGACTGCTGAGATATTTGGAGGCCGGAAGAAGCCCACAGACAAAATGAATGAAGTACATGGCGATGTGTGCGGAGCCCATATGAACAGAGCAATTTTTGGCAAAGAGAATTCCGTGAGAGCGGGTCACTACTGACTAACCATGAAAAACTGACTGCGATACTCATGTCAGGAAATGCCATCAGTAGCCGATCCCATGCTAATGCGATCCATGCACCTCCTAATGAGCTCCATTGCTTGACCTCACCGTGGCCAGTTGGACCGTGCAGCAGGTGATATCCCGGAAGGGGTAAATCCAAGAGTATGGCAGTGAATCCCGGCCAGTAGAAGATCAATGGGTTTTAAAATTCTGAGTTTTATTTTAAATCCCTGCACGCTCATGTCATTTTGTCATGTTATCCAAAAAAAAAAAAAAAGATCATGTGCTGAAATGTTTTATATATATGACAAGCATTTTTGTTTTATGTCAGGTACCCCGATTTGAGGCATTCTAGCCTGACAAACGATAGGCCAAAATCACAATTTTGGTATAGAGCTAAATTTCGATCTAATGGAGATTGAGCAGGACGAGACAGATACCGACAATACGCCTGGTGAGATCAAAGGATGGGTCGGGGTAAACCCAAACCCAGTTTAGACCAACCATCGCCATCAAACATCAGAACCCCAAACCATCACAAACACCCCGGTGTTGGGGCAAATTCGAACACAAAAAAAAAAAAAAAAAAAAAAAAAAATAGCTGAGTTGTTGAGCCTGTATGGAGATATGTTCGCTTGGTCCCGTGGCGACGTGAGTGGATTGTCCACAGACGTTATAGGACATCAACCGCCCATCAAGGAGGGTTCCGACCAATTAAGCAAAAGTTGAGAACGTTGAAGCCTGAGTGGAGGATGAAAATAAAGGACGAGATTGTCAAGCGGTTTAAGGCAGGAATCATCACGGTGTCTATTTACCCTGAATGGCTTTCAGACAGAATCCCAGTACCACAGCCTGGAGGAGAAGTGAGGGGCCGCATCGACTATAGAAATCTGAACGATGCCCTCAAGGAGGAGATATATGACAAATTCAAGATCAAACATTTTGATTCAGTCATTTACCGGCCCAAAATGAATGGGGCAGTGGGGGCTGCGAATAAAACACAAAGACGATCATGGGAAGAATGTCCGCCAATCATCGGGGATGGCTGGATTTATTGTCGCTCACCCTGTTTGCCTGTCGAACCTCAGTTCGCACATTTGCAGGGGCAGCCCCTTATGCATCTCCCGGGCATACGACAAGAGGGTAGGATCCCGGAAATTCAAAATAAAACGATTTCGTTCTCAAAAGGATCGCGCCCTGCCAAGACGAAGCTATGGGGAATTTCGCTCTAAATTAAAGGGAGCCGTCAGAAAAAAATCAAAAAAATCAAAAAAATCAAAAAAATCAAAAATCCCCCAAACCTTTCAACAAGTCAAGGGACCGGATCTTTTGTCAGCCCAGCGAGATGCCGATGCAATCAGTACGAGGGAGATCACAAGAAAAGCAACTTAACACTGGGGCATTTGTCAACTACCCAGAAAATGATGACGTGCAAATTGGCACCCATGCAACAATCCCCTCAACATGCACTAGCATCATCAAATGCTACCTCATGTCATTTCAATCTTCAACGGTACGATCATCTCGCATTTGTCAAGCATAGTTTTCCCGGGAGACAATGACCCGCGTGAAAGGGGATTCTATTTGACTTGATGGGAATCGGATTAATTCTGACAAACAACCGTGGAGCACGATCGTGAGTATGATTAGACGAAGAAGGCTATTCAACCTTTTGATCAGGTACAAGGCCTTAATTCAAAGCAACGTTTGCGACAGAATCGACCTCATGTGACAGTCTTCACTTTGCATTGCACAAACTTTCAGTTGTGGGGTATAAAACTATGACGACGTTGATGGCAATTAACACGTAGTCAGACAGTCAATAATTATCAAGCTAAAATCAAGAAGTCAGACGATAAATGATCATCAAGCTAATGTCTCGAATCGTGGCCTGGGTTATTCGAGTAATTAAGCCCGAGGGGTGTCTCTACACCTGGTGCCCTAAAACCATCTGGTTTGGGAGTCGCTGGCCCAACACTCGTTACATGGGTAACTCAGAGCCTAAGAAAACGAGCGTTACAGTCGAGGAGGCCCGAGCAGATTCGAATCGTGGCATGGGTTACTCGAGTAATTAAGCCTAAGGGGTGTCTCTACATCTGGTGCCCTAAAGCCATCTGGTTTGGGAGTCACCGGCTTAACACTCGCTATATGGGTAACTCAAGCCTAAGAAAACGAATCTTGCGCAAGGTCAAGTAAAGAATGAAAGGTACAGACCACCAGCTTGTCTCGAACCGTGGCCTTTGTTACTCGAGTAAATAAACCCGAAGGGGTGTCTATACACCTAATGCCCCAGAACCGTTTGGTTTGGGAGTCATTGGTCCAAAACTCGTTGAATGGGTAACTTTGAATAGCCTAAGAAAACGAGACAAGTGAAGTGGGCTGATAAAGAGAAAACATAATATGAAAAAAAGCTCTCGGCCTTAAACAAAAAGTCATGAAAGAGAAACCCCTACTGAGTGGTGCACCGCATAGTGCATTTGTCATATGACGTCAATCCTGCTAAGGACGTTGTCGAGAATGGAGACAGAATACCTTTGACGAGGGAAGGTAGTTCTTTTGAATTCGACCTTACTCACGTACAATGACCATGAATGCTTGAAGGTGTTCTTACGATTTTCATAACGCGTCCAAATAGAAAATAATAAACACACGAGGGATTTAAAAAAAAAAAAAAAAAAAAAAAACTTCCAATCTAGTACATTCACGGTTCACAATTTGCTAGATTGTGCGATCAATAGATATTCAATTTCATGTGCTTTAACTGCATTTTTTTTGTGAGATTATAATATCTTTGTGTTGAACTAACACTAACGGGCCGAGCCTTCAAGTTTTGGCATTTGTTAGTCATCTGATATGCAGGATCTTGCAGAGCTGTGGATAACTCAGCACGATCAACATTGCGAGTTCTCGATAGAAATTCTTGGTAGCGACACGCACCAAGGCAGGGGCAGTTAAGAATCGTGAAATGGAAGGAAGCTGAGGCTGCACAGAACTCCTCGTCATTGGGCCTCTCCCCAATCCCGACTATCACTGTCTCGACATCAAATTGATCCACGTGCATGAGCATATACAAGGATGATATAATGCTGGACAGCAGCATATCGGCCGTCAAGAATGATCAAAAGGCCAAGGAGCTAACATAGCTGTCGATCATCACAGAGAGCGAAACAGACTGCCTCAACTCGATGAAATGAAAACGACCAAGAACAGGCAGAATACCCAAACCAATGTTGAAGTCTAGAAAATACACTTCACGACGAGGCGTGATCCAATCAAATGTTGGCAAGCAATGACGACGGTCGAATCGTATCATTTGACTGAACAGAGGTCATTTCTATCCAAACATATGTTGTGCACATGCATCTGTCCATAACATATCTGCCAGATCATGCATAACATCCTTTTCATGCATGCAGGTACGATCAAAATGAAAATCTTCAGGAAAGTACAAGCACGTCGCTTTCAACCTCACAAATGATCAGACTGTGATGGGAAGGGCTGATATCCACAAAAGGAAAAAAGACAAAAGACAACAAACCCTGGGAAGGGCTGAGATCCAAACAATCGACCGGCGACGATAACCGGCGATTACGAGATGGATGTCCGGCGATGAAAACCGGCTCCGACAAAATAACCAACCGGCGACGATAACCGGAGGTTACGAGATGGGTGACCGGCGACGATAACCGGCCCCGACAAGACAATCGACCGGCGACGATAACCGGCGATTACGAGATGGATGTCCGGCGACGAAAACCGGCTCCGACAAAATAACCAACCGGCGACGATACCCGGGGGTTACGAGATGGGTGACCGGCGACGATACCCGACCCCGACGAAATAATCGACCGGCAACGATAACCGGCGATTACGAGATGGATGTCCGGCGACGAAAACCGGCTCCGACAAAATAACCAACCGGCGACGATAACCGGGGGTTACGAGATGGGTGACCGGCGACGATAAACGGCCCCGACAAGACAATCGACCAGCGACGATAACCGGCGATTACGAGATGGATGTCCGGCGACGAAAACCGGCTCCGACAAGATAACCAACCGGCGACGATAACCGGGGGTTACGAGATGGGTGACCGGCGACGATACCCGGCCCTGACGAGACAATCGACCGGCGACGATAACCGGCGATTATGAGAAGGATGTCCGGCGACGAAAACCGGCTCCGACAAGATAACCAACCGGCGACGATAACCGGGGGTTACGAGATGGGTGACCGGCGACGATACCCGGCCCCGACGAGACAATTGACCGGCGACGATAACCGGCGATTACGAGATGGATGTCCGGCGACGAAAACCGGCTCCGACAAGCGGTGACACCTGTAGAATCGTATCAAAAGACTGTACAAGGGTCATTTTTCATTTTAAATGTTGTGTCACATGCATTGAATAAGTGATAATTCTGTACGTGATCCATGCAGGTTAGGTGTCAAGGTCCTAGCCTATCAGAGTCAAAAGCAATGGTTGCCAAGAACGATGTGCGAGGATGAATTCCAAGGATGCCCTTCAAAGCTAGTCAGGAGAATAACTTTCTTTGATGACAATGGGATGGAATAAGGTGATTACGAGAGGGGTGACCGGATATGAGACCCTACATTCACAGGACAATCGACCGAATACGAGACCCGGCGATTACGAGGCGAGCGACAGGTTAGGAATTGATGCATTGACACCTTTACAAATGTGTTGCATGCCTTACATCTTGCGTTACATCATAAGTTGTATGTGTTGCACTGTCATTCTTATGCACTTGTCATTCATGCATCGTGTGTCTACTTCTTTATCATGTTCATTTCATTTAACATTTCATAAACATGATAAAGAGGGGCAGCTGTAGACACCCAAATTTTGCGCTTCGTATACTAACCGTGACAGGAGGGCAAAATCGTCAAATGAACCGGCCTGTGAGAGCGAGGGATGCACAAGTGCGAACACTCGACGCCACCGCAACGATTTGCAAATCAAAACCGACGTGACAACAGGGCCGTCCGAAATGAGCATGCCCGAATGATGTGGCACGTCTCCCAGTGATTCTCGGACTGCAAAATACAGGCCTGTCGGCGAAAACCGACGTCACGACACGAGAAACAAGGTGCGGTTCGGAAAACGAGAAAATCAGCCCACCCAGCCGCGGATTGATCTGCGGCCAAATGATTAAAATAATGGTGGTGCGCACGGGACTCGAAACCAGGAAACCAGCTGAGTGCGATGGGGGGTGGGCCAGCCAGCCGCAGATCAATCTGCGGCCAGCCGCAGATCAATCTGCGGCTGCATTAAACCAGCCTATTTCAGCTTAGTTTCGTTGCAGCATACAGGGGGTTGGAAGAATTTGAAGGAAGAAAAATTCTGCAGCAGCAAGAACACGGAAATAGAGAGAAAAAGGAGCAAATTTTGCAATCAAATAGGAAGAAAAGAGAGGAAAAAAAGAGAGGATTTATATTCTTTGATTTTGATTGTACCAAATATACTCCTTATCTTAGTCAAATACACAAGTTCACATCCATTTGAGATCATTTGCAAGGTGAAAATTCCCTTTGTTCTAGCAATTTATATCCTATTGTTTGGTTAAATTAAATGTAGTTTTTCTTGTATATTGTTGTGGATCTATGGATTGAGGACTATTAGTGAGGTTTCCAAAATGGAACGAAATTCCTCCTAATGCCCCGATGATATCCATTTGGTAAATTTTTTAGCTCGTTATATTAATGTAGCGATTTTGGATGTGCGCCTAGGCGCGCGACCCCGTGGTCCAAAACCGATGATGGACATCGTTTGATATATGTAATAAATTCGATGTACCTTTCATTGTAAATATGTAATCGTCGGGCCTTAAAACGACGCCAAGGCGAGAATCGTGTTTAAGGCCCCGAAAATAGTGAAACTTGTGATTGTAGGCGTTTGGGGTTATTTTGATGGCTTACATGCCCATGAATAGCTCCGACGCGTGTTTATGCTTGATTTGATTTATGACACCGAAATTGATTTCAAAGCCAAATGATAAGATTTTCATAAAAATCAATCAAATTAGGTTGTTAGCATCACGAGGCTTAAAAGGAGAAGTGCTAAATGAATGTCGATTCCTATTTAAACAAGAAAGCTAAAGAAAATCGTTTTCAGAAATCACAAAAATTGTTTCATAAAATAAGTGACGTTGTATTAAACCGTTGTGCATAGGGTTTAAAGAGATCCTAGAAATTGCCCATCATTTGAGTTACGAGGGAAACGTATAGATCTCGATTCCTATTTTGACGAAGGTTTAAAACTCTTGTTTTTGCCAAAACGACACCTAATGAAAATCTCATAGTTTTTGACAATTAAAATCAAATCTTTTCTCATAAAGCTTTCTCGTGTATGCCGAAAAGACATTCCGAAGCATTCTCAAATTAAAGCACGACTTTCCCTAAAAATCCAAATGATTCTTTCATACAAACTCACCACAACATTCACATGGGCACACACACACACACACGCACACACACATTCGAGAATTAAAGGATAAGAAAGCATCGAGATTGCGGTAACCGTGTTTCACGGAAGTCGGGGGGTGCCTAACACCTTCCCCTCGCTTAAGCAAGCCCCCGAACTCTATGAATCTCGATTCGCAGACCAAATTAATTCGGAGTCACATATGAGCCAGCGATTTATAAAAAAACGAAACTCGGATGAGTTGGTACATCCATTTCAAATATACCAACTGGCGACTCTGATTAATTGGCTCATCATAAAAAGCGATCTTTTAAAACCCCGTCGACACTCAAGCCGACCCTTTTCCCCAAAATCACATAATAAAAAGGCTAAAATCGGAAAAGGACAAATATCGCGAAGGAAGCGAAAACCCGGCGTCGACAGCTGACGACTCCGCTGGGGACATTAGAGGGCTTAAGCCGCGTTCAAATCTTGATGTTATCTTATCCTTTAAAATTCATAAATGTGTATGTGCGTGCGACATTTTGACTTTTTTATTTATTGTTGTGTGAATGTGCTTTTGTCCAATGAATGATTGTTTGAATGGAATGACTTTACTTTAAAAGCAATCATTGCATGCGGTGAGGACGATGAATGTGATTGTATGTTGAGAGAGTACCTCCTCCTGAGGCGAACCTGTCGGTTGCTTATTACTGGACTCGAAGGGGCTGCTCCCCGGAGATGGCCCAGGAAACGCACCACCCAAATCCGCTCCAATCGAAAGGATTTAGACGAGTAGATTGCGAAGATTTGGGGGCCTTCATGCCGAAAAGCCCGCGAGAGTAACCCTAGGGTAGGTCAGCCTCTGATAAACCTAACGAAATTGAAGCTTCTTCATGCCCTTTTATCATTCAGTCGAATAAATAAATGTCATATAAATGGCATATAACTGTCATACCGGCATCATCGTAATAAATATGTCCTGTATCATGTGATTACATCACCTGCACATATAGAGAGAATACTGACATGGTTTTGCAGGAGGGCAATCCGTGCCACGTACCAAGGTTTTCTAAAAACTTCTAAATACTATCCTGTCATCAAACACTGACCTTGTTTTGCAGGATAAGATTGAGAGAACCGTGAAAGCGTGGCATAACGATCACAAAGAACCCAGAGTAGGGGCATATTCGACCACAAAAAAAAAGGGAAAAAGAAAAAGAAAAAGAAAAAAAAAGAAGAAAGAAAAAATAATAATCATGCATCAGTGTTGACATGCATCTGCCAACTTGTAACTAGCACAGTACTAAACTACGGCCCTTGTTTGTTTTGCGAGATTGCCCCTACGACCCAACTACGAGGCCGTAAAGTCCATACTCCATCCATCCAAATGGCAGAGGCCGATAGCCATGAAATTACAGTTCTGCCACTCTAACAGTACGGCCGAATACGAGGGATTCACCCTAGGACTGAGATTAGCCCTGGGAATGAAAAAAAATGATAGTAGTTAGAGACTCGAATTGGTCATCCGGCAGGCCATGGGAATATACAGCACCAATGGGCATAAACGGGACCTAGCTACGGGACTGCTGAGATATTTGGAGGCCGAAGAAGCCCACAGACAAATGAATGAAGTACATGGCGATGTGTGCGGAGCCCATATGAACAGAGCATTTTTGGCAAAGAGAATTCCGTGAGCGGGTCACTACTGACTAACCATGAAAACTGACTGCGATACTCATGTCAGGAAATGCCATCAGTGCCAGATCCATGCTAATGCGATCCATGCACCTCCTAATGAGCTCCATTGCTTGACCTCACCGTGGCCAGTTGGACCGTGCAGCAGGTGATATCCCGGAAGGGGTAAATCCAGGAGTATGGCAGTGAATCCCGGCCAGTAGAAGATCAATGGGTTTTAAAATTCTGAGTTTTATTTTAAATCCCTGCACGCTCATGTCATTTTGTCATGTTATCCAAAAAAAAAAAAAAGATCATGTGCTGAAATGTTTTATATATATGACAAGCATTTTTGTTTTATGTCAGGTACCCCGATTTGAGGCATTCTAGCCTGACAAACGATAGGCCAAAATCACAATTTTGGTATAGAGCTAAATTTCGATCTAATGGAGATTGAGCAGGACGAGACAGATACCGACAATACGCCTGGTGAGATCAAAGGATGGGTCGGGGTAAACCCAAACCCAGTTTAGACCAACCATCGCCATCAAACATCAGAACCCCTAACGATCACAAAGAACCCGGAGTAGGGGCAAATTCGAACACACAAAAAAAAAGAAAAAGAAAAAATAGCTGAGTTGTTGAGCCTGTATGGAGATATGTTCGCTTGGTCCCGTGGCGACGTGAGTGGATTGTCCACAGACGTTATAGGACATCAACCGCCCATCAAGGAGGGTTCCGACCAATTAAGCAAAAGTTGAGAACGTTGAAGCCTGAGTGGAGGATGAAAATAAAGGACGAGATTGTCAAGCGGTTTAAGGCAGGAATCATCACGGTGTCTATTTACCCTGAATGGCTTTCAGACAGAATCCCAGTACCACAGCCTGGAGGAGAAGTGAGGGGCCGCATCGACTATAGAAATCTGAACGATGCCCTCAAGGAGGAGATATATGACAAATTCAAGATCAAACATTTTGATTCAGTCATTTACCGGCCCAAAATGAATGGGGCAGTGGGGGCTGCGAATAAAACACAAAGACGATCATGGGAAGAATGTCCGCCAATCATCGGGGATGGCTGGATTTATTGTCGCTCACCCTGTTTGCCTGTCGAACCTCAGTTCGCACATTTGCAGGGGCAACCCCTTATGCATCTCCCGGGCATACGACAAGAGGGTAGGATCCCGGAAATTCAAAATAAAACGATTTCGTTCTCAAAAGGATCGCGCCCTGCCAAGACGAAGCTATGGGGAATTTCGCTCTAAATTAAAGGGAGCCGTCAGAAAAAAAAAAAAAAAAATCAAAAAAATCAAAAAAATCAAAAATCCCCCAAACCTTTCAACAAGTCAAGGGACCGGATCTTTTGTCAGCCCAGCGAGATGCCGATGCAATCAGTACGAGGGAGATCACAAGAAAAGCAACTTAACACTGGGGCATTTGTCAACTACCCAGAAAATGATGACGTGCAAATTGGCACCCATGCAACAATCCCCTCAACATGCACTAGCATCATCAAATGCTACCTCATGTCATTTCAATCTTCAACGGTACGATCATCTCGCATTTGTCAAGCATAGTTTTCCCGGGAGACAATGACCCGCGTGAAAGGGGATTCTATTTGACTTGATAGGAATCGGATTAATTCTGACAAACAACCGTGGAGCACGATCGTGAGTATGATTAGACGAAGAAGGCTATTCAACCTTTTGATCAGGTACAAGGCCTTAATTCAAAGCAACGTTTGCGACAGAATCGACCTCATGTGACAGTCTTCACTTTGCATTGCACAAACTTTCAGTTGTGGGGTATAAAACTATGACGACGTTGATGGCAATTAACACGTAGTCAGACAGTCAATAATTATCAAGCTAAAATCAAGAAGTCAGACGATAAATGATCATCAAGCTAATGTCTCGAATCGTGGCCTGGGTTATTCGAGTAATTAAGCCCGAGGGGTGTCTCTACACCTGGTGCCCTAAAACCATCTGGTTTGGGAGTCGCTGGCCCAACACTCGTTACATGGGTAACTCAGAGCCTAAGAAAACGAGCGTTACAGTCGAGGAGGCCCGAGCAGATTCGAATCGTGGCATGGGTTACTCGAGTAATTAAGCCTAAGGGGTGTCTCTACATCTGGTGCCCTAAAGCCATCTGGTTTGGGAGTCACCGGCCTAACACTCGCTATATGGGTAACTCAAGCCTAAGAAAACGAATCTTGCGCAAGGTCAAGTAAAGAATGAAAGGTACAGACCACCAGCTTGTCTCGAACCGTGGCCTTTGTTACTCGAGTAAATAAACCCGAAGGGGTGTCTATACACCTAATGCCCCAGAACCGTCTGGTTTGGGAGTCATTGGTCCAAAACTCGTTGAATGGGTAACTTTGAATAGCCTAAGAAAACGAGACAAGTGAAGTGGGCTGATAAAGAGAAAACATAATATGAAAAAAAAAGCTCTCGGCCTTAAACAAAAAGTCCATGAAAGAGAAACCCCTACTGAGTGCTCACTGCACCGCATAGTGCATTTGTCATATGACGTCAATCCTGCTAAGGACGTTTGTCGAGAATGGAGACAGAATACCTTTGACGAGGGAAGGTAGTTCTTTTGAATTCGACCTTACTCACGTACAATGACCATGAATGCTTGAAGGTGTTCTTACGATTTCATAACTCGTCAAATAGAAAATCATCAACTCACGAGGGATTGAAAAAAAAAAAAAAAAAAAAAAAAAATTCCAATATATTACATTCACGGGTCACAATTTGCTAGATTGTGCGATCAATAGATATTCAATTTCATGTGCTTTAACTGCATTTTTTTTGTGAGATTATAATATCTTTGTGTTGAACTAACACTAACGGGCCGAGCCTTCAAGTTTTGGCATTTGTTAGTCATCTGATATGCAGGATCTTGCAGAGCTGTGGATAACTCAGCACGATCAACATTGCGAGTTCTCGATAGAAATTCTTGGTAGCGACACGCACCAAGGCAGGGGTAGTTAAGAATCGTGAAATGGAAGGAAGCTGAGGACTGCACAGAACTCCTCCGTCATTGGGCCTCTCCCCAATCCCCGACTATCACTGCCTCGACATCAAATTGATCCACGTGCATGAGCATAATACAAGGATTGATATAATGCTGGACAGCAGCCATATCGGCCGTCAAGAATGATCAAAAGGCCAAGGAGCTAACATAGCTGTTCGATCATCACAGAGAGCGAAACAGACTGCCTCAACTCGATGAAATGAAAACGACCAAGAACAGGCAGAAATACCCAAACCAATGTTGAAGTCTAGAAAATACACTTCAACGACGAGGCCGTGATCCAATCAAAATGTTGGCAAGCAATGACGACGGTCGAATCGTATCATTTGACTGAACAGAGGTCATTTCTATCCAAACATATGTTGTGCACATGCATCTGTCCATAACATATCTGCCAGATCATGCATAACATCCTTTTCATGCATGCAGGTACGATCAAAATGAAAATCTTCAGGAAAGTACAAGCACGTCGCTTTCAACCTCACAAATGATCAGACTGTGATGGCTTTTGCGGCAGGATACATGGACGATGTTGGTGGGTGATCCAGGACATGAAGCAGATCACACATCCCATTAAAAAAAAAAAGAAAAAAAAAATCACTCAAATCCAATCAATGACCCCTGGGAAGGGCTGGTATCCAACCAACAGACGACCCCTGGGAAGGGCTGATATCCACAAAAAGAAAAAAAACAAAAAACAACAAACCCTGGGAAGGGCTGAGATCCACGCGAACCACAACAAGATGGCGAGCAACCCTGGGAAGGGCTGATATCCACAAAAGGAAAAAAGACAAAAGACAACAAACCCTGGGAAGGGCTGAGATCCAAACAATCGACCGGCGACGATAACCGGCGATTACGAGATGGATGTCCGGCGATGAAAACCGGCTCCGACAAAATAACTAACCGGCGACGATAACCGGAGGTTACGAGATGGGTGACCGGCGACGATAACCGGCCCCGACAAGACAATCGACCGGCGACGATAACCGGCGATTACGAGATGGATGTCCGGCGACGAAAACTGGCTCCGATAAAATAACCAACCGACGACGATACCCGGGGGTTACGAGATGGGTGACCGGCGACGATACCCGACCCCGACGAAACAATCGACCGGCGACGATAACCGGCGATTACGAGATGGATGTCCGGCGACGAAAACCAGCTCCGACAAAATAACCAACCGGCGACGATAACCGGGGGTTACGAGATGGGTGACCGGCGACGATAAACGGCCCCGACAAGACAATCGACCGGCGACGATAACCGGCGATTACGAGATGGATGTCCGGCGACGAAAACCGGCTCCGACAAGATAACCAACCGGCGACGATAACCGGGGGTTACGAGATGGGTGACCGGCGACGATACCCGGCCCCGACGAGACAATCGACCGGCGACGATAACCGGCGATTATGAGAAGGATGTCCGGCGACGAAAACCGGCTCCGACAAGATAACCAACCGGCGACGATAACCGGGGGTTACGAGATGGGTGACCGGCGACGATACCCGGCCCCGACGAGGACAATTGACCGGCGACGATAACCGGCAATTACGAGATGGATGTCCCGGCGACGAAAAACCGGCTCCGACAAGCGGTGACACCTGTAGAATCGTATCAAAAGACTGTACAAGGGTCATTTTTCATTTTAAATGTTGTGTCACATGCATTGAATAAGTGATAATTCTGTACGTGATCCATGCAGGTTAGGTGTCAAGGTCCTAGCCTATCAGAGTCAAAAGCAATGGTTGCCAAGAACGATGTGCGAGGATGAATTCCAAGGATGCCCTTCAAAGCTAGTCAGGAGAATAACTTTCTTTGATGACAATGGGATGGAATAAGGTGATTACGAGAGGGGTGACCGGATATGAGACCCGACATTCACAGGACAATCGACCGAATACGAGACCCGGCGATTACGAGATGAGCGACAAGTTAGGAATTGATGCATTGACACCTTTACAAATGTGTTGCATGCCTTACATCTTGCGTTACATCATAAGTTGTATGTGTTGCACTGTCATTCTTATGCACTGTCATTCATGCATCGTGTGTCTACTTCTTTATCATGTTCATTTCATTTAACATTTCATAAACATGATAAAGAGGGGCAGCTGTAGACACCCAAATTTTGCGCTTCGTATACTAACCGTGATAGGAGGGCAAAATCGTCAAATGAACCGGCCTGTGAGAGCGAGGGATGCACAAGTGCGAACACTCGACGCCACCGCAACGATTTGCAAATCAAAACCGACGTGACAACAGGGCCGTCCGAAATGAGCATGCCCGAATGATGTGGCACGTCTCCCAGTGATTCTCGGACTGCAAAATACAGGCCTGTCGGCGAAAACCGACGTCACAACACGAGAAACAAGGTGCGGTTCGGAAAACGAGAAAATCAGCCCACCCAGCCGCGGATTGATCTGCGGCCAAACGATTAAAATAATGGTGGTGCGCACGGGACTCGAAACCAGGAAACCAGCTGAGTGCGATGGGGGGTGGGCCAGCCAGCCGCAGATCAATCTGCGGCCAGCCGCAGATCAATCTGCGCCTGCCTTAAACCAGCCTATTTCAGCTTAGTTTCGTTGCAGCATACAGGGGGTTGGAAGAATTTGAAGGAAGAAAAATTCTGCAGCAGCAAGAACACGGAAATAGAGAGAAAAAGGAGCAAATTTTGCAATCAAATAGGAAGAAAAGAGAGGAAAAAAAGAGAGGATTTATATTCTTTGATTTTGATTGTACCAAATATACTCCTTATCTTAGTCAAATACACAAGTTCACATCCATTTGAGATCATTTGCAAGGTGAAAATTCCCTTTGTTCTAGCAATTTATATCCTATTGTTTGGTTAAATTAAATGTAGTTTTTCTTGTATATTGTTGTGGATCTATGGATTGAGGACTATTAGTGAGGTTTCCAAAATGGAACGAAATTCCTCCTAATGCCCCGATGATATCCATTTGGTAAATTTTTAGCTCGTTATATTAATGTAGCGATTTTGGATGTGAGCCTAGGAGCGCGACCCCGTGGTCCAAATCCGATGATGGACATCGTTTGATATATGTAATAAATTCGATGTACCTTTCATTGTAAATATGTAATCGTCGGGCCTTAAAACGACGCCAAGGCGAGAATCGTGTTTAAGGCCCCGAAAATAGTGAAACTTGTGATTGTTAGGCGTTTGGGGTTATTTTGATGGCTTACATGCCCATGAATAGCTCCGACGCGTGTTTATGCTTGATTTGATTTATGACACGAAATTGATTTCAAAGCCAAATGATAAGATTTTCATAAAAATCAATCAAATTAGGTTGTTAGCATCACGAGGCTTAAAAGGAGAAGTGCTAATGAATGTCGATTCCTATTTAAACGAGAAAGCTAAAGAAAATCGTTTTCAGAAATCACAAAAATTGTTTCATAAAATAAGTGACGTTGTATTAAACCGTTGTGCATAGGGTTAAAGAGATCCTAGAAATTGCCCATCATTTGAGTTACGAGGGCAACGTATAGATCTCGATTCCTATTTTGACGAAGGTTTAAAACTCTTGTTTTTGCCAAAACGACACCTAATGAAAATCTCATAGTTTTTGACAATTAAAATCAAATCTTTTCTCATAAAGCTTTCTCGTGTATGCCGAAAAGACATTCCGAAGCATTCTCAAATTAAAGCACGACTTTCCCTAAAAATCCAAATGATTCTTTCATACAAACTCACCACAACATTCACATGGGCACACACACACACACACACGCACACACACACATTCGAGAATTAAAGGATAGGAAAGCATCGAGATTGCGGTAACCGTGTTTCACGGAAGTCGGGGGGTGCCTAACACCTTCCCCTCGCTTAAGCAAGCCCCCGAACTCTATGAATCTCGATTCGCAGACCAAATTAATTCGGAGTCACATATGAGCCAGCGATTTATAAAAAAACGAAACTCGGATGAGTTGGTACATCCATTTCAAATATACCAACTGGCGACTCTGATTAATTGGCTCATCATAAAAAGCGATCTTTCAAAACCCCGTCGACACTCAAGCCGACCCTTTTCCCCAAAATCACATAATAAAAAGGCTAAAATCGGAAAAGGACAAATATCGCGAAGGAAGCGAAAACCCGGCGTCGACAGTTGGTATAAAAATAAACTGAACCTTGGTTTTCTGTTAGAGGTTAATGAGGGCTGGATAGTGATTACAAATTCAGTGTTATTCAGCAAATGGGTCTATTCATTAAGGTGAATTAATGATTGTTTGTATTTGATAGAAACAAGGTTAATGAATAATTATTTATTATTTCCCACAAAAAAAAAATAATAAATAAAGATAATAAATATTTAATTATTATTTAATGATAATAATAATTAAATACGAATAAAGTTAATAAAATAATTATTTATTATTTATTAATAAATAATAAATAAAGGTACTAAGTATTTAATTATTATTTAATAATAATGATAATTAAGTATGAATGAAGTTACGAAATAATAAGGATGGTAAATACTTAATCATCAATGAAATAATGATTAAGTATGAAGGAGATTAATAAGTTAATTATTTTTGGGCCATAATAAATAAAGATAATAAATATTATTAATATTAAATAATAAAGTTAATTAAATGATTATTCAATAAGTAATAAACACTTGACTATTTATTAGTAAGACTAACACAGTGATCAAATAATAATTACTAAATTACCTCTAAGGTAAATGGTAATTAAGAGTAAACCAACTAAATAATTGATCAATGGGTTTCTGTTATCTTTAAACCAAAATAAATTTATTTTATAAGGATTGTTAAACCATACCTAGATACAATTAAAGGTAATAAATTGAGTATCCAAATGATAGTGACCATGATTAATTATTATCTGTTTAAATAATAGCTAAAGGTCATTAATAAATTTCCGTTTAACTAATGTTGAATGGTAATTAAATATAGATGATGAATTATTTAATTGCTAAGTAAATGGTATAGTAAAGCGTGCCAAGTTACAATCATGTCATAATAATTGATAAGCCGACTTTATCCAATGATAGGTCACTCGAGATCAATTAATTAAAGCTAGAATTTATCTGTAGCTGAGCAAGCAGGCAAGTTCTCTATCCCGAACTTTGATTTCTACAAGTTCCTAACCCTAAACTTCTTTCATTTTTGCAAGTTCTTCTCACTCAATTTTTGCATTGAGCAAGCTTTTAAACCTTATGCATTGTTTTTAATTCGTGGAAAAAGGTATGTATTGTTGCAAGTTATTCTTTAAGCTTGAATCTTATTTTCGAGCACACTTTAAGTGGTCTAATTACTTTTAAAATTATTCCACATCTGTATATTTATTGACATTCGCACTCGCGCATTTGATTTCATATAATTATTTAAATTCAGAAATTTTGAATTACTCATGGTTAAGTCTGAACCCTTGTTCGGTCAGGCAAGTATGAATTTATAAAAGCTATCCGAACCAATCAATGGTAAGGATTCTTAGACTGTATGAACACCCCTTTATTTATAGGGGAGTACCCACCTACCGTATATAAAGTACAAATAGCAGAATTAAATGTTATGCATATACATAGGGTACGCGAGGCTGATCCCCTCAAGTACGTTATTCTGTAGCCAGTAACCAGAGGGTCAACCAGCTATTGACTCCTCTGGAAGTTATCGTTCAAAGTCTATCTGACTATCAATTGTTCTAAAAGCATTTAATGTTCTTGCTTCTGATTATTCTATTGTTGAAATCCCTTTAATATCCCTTCATCATGATATATCTTTATTGTTGCACTTTAAACTTGCTGGGCAAACTCGTTGCTCATTCTTGCTATATCATGACTTCATTGCAGCTAAAACCCGAGACGTCAGGGAAGAACAAAGGAAAAGAAAAGATGAAATGATAGACTTCTCGTAGCAGACTTTAGATTCATGTGTTAGTTAATTACTGTTAATGTAATTTAAACCCTGATAGCTATTTAGGGTATGGATTGTGTAAATGTTTAAGGTTAATCGTATTCTGGGACTAGTAACACCTTGTAATGAACAACGTATGTTTATTTTATTCCGTATTTTAGATACCATATGTTGTTATAGGTGGATGTTTATGTTGGATCGTGATGACCGGATTCGGGTATTTGGAGACCCGAATTTGGGGGCGTCACACCTCCTGATACACAATAATTGATTGGTGTATCAAAAAGGAGTAATTGTACCTTGTTGGACGTGGTGCAGTCCATAATGATTTTTACTGACATTCTAGTATCCTTCTGGGGTTATGCCCTAGAAACGGCTGCATATCTACAAAATAAGGTAACCTCAAAATGCGGCCCCAAGATTTCATAAAAGTTATGGATAGGGAGGATTCCTAATCTTAAGTATGTTAAGATAAGGGGTTGTCCAACTTATGTAAAAAGGTTTCAAAGATAAGTTTGGGACAAAATTTGACAAGTGCAGAGTTGTGGGATATCCTAAAGAAAGTTTAAGGTATTATTACTATAATCCTACACGCTGCCTTCTTAGATAAAGGTGTTTATCATTGAAGGAGCTAGTGGGAGGGTAATAGATCTTGAAGGAGTTCAAGAATCACAAAGCACTTTAAGTCGAAACGAGGAACCTGTAGATAGACCTATTGTACCACAACCGAATCGTAAATCTGGAAGAGCACCGAAGATACCTAGGAGGTATGGATTCATCATACAGGATGATGATGAGGTGCGCATCATAGAGGATGATGATCCAGTTATATACGATGAGGCTATGAGTAGAAGACACTTAGAGAAATGGCAGATGGCCATAAAATTCGAAATGGACTCCATGTATGAGAACCAAGTATAGACTCTGGTTACTCCATCGAAAGGCATAGTGCCTAGAGGGTGTAAATAGGTCTTTAAGAGAAAGACTAAGGCAATTGGCAAGGTAGAGACCTATGAGACCAGACCTGTTTAAAAGGTTTCAAATAAAGTCAAGGAGTTGACTATGATAAAACCTTATTACCAGGTAATGCTCAAGTCCATTTCGATTTTGCTTGTGATTGCAGCTTATTACGAAATCTGACAAAATGGATGTAGAGACATCCTTCCTCAATGAATACTTGAGGAGAATGTATGTATGATACAACCAGAGGAATTTGTTTCAAAGGTTGAAGCAAATCGTGTTTTAAGGTACGGTGATCCATTTATGGATTGAAGCAAGCTTCTCAAAGATGGAACATTCGTTTTGATGAGACAATCGAAAGAGTTTGATTTTATCAAAAAAAAGAATGAACCTAGTGTGTACAAAAGGGTCAGTGGGAGCACTGTGACATTCCTAGTATTACATGTTGATATACTACTGATAAGGAATAACACACCAATGCTACAATCAGTAAAGATAAAATTGCCTAAACATTCCTCTATGAATAACTTGGGAGGAGCATCCTATAAATTGGGGATATAAATCTATATAGATAGATTTAAAAGGATGTTCGGCTTAACCCAATGAACGTATATTCATTCGATGCTAAAGGTGTTTAGCATGGCAAACTCCAAGAGAGGCATCATGATGATGAGCCATGGAGTGTATCTCTTTAAATTGTCCTCAATAAAAAGGAGATCGCATGAGTTACTATCATGAATGCAATGAATATACAAGGTCTGATATTGATCAGCCAGATTCTGGAGAAGATCACTGTAAGACAGTGATAAACATCTTTAAGTACTTAACCGGTATTAAAGATGTGATCATGATTCGTGGTAGGTCTGAATGAAAACTAGAGGGCTAAACAGACTCAAGTTTTTCAGACTGACCAAGACGATAACAAATCCACTTTAGGGTAAATTGTTACCTTGAATGGTGGTGCAGTGAATTGGAAAGGTTCCAAACAGGAAAGGTTCCAAACAGTAAAGAGTTATTGGTTTAGTGACAAAGACAAAGTATATAGCTGTAAATGAAGCTGCAAGTTGATCGTTTGGATGAAAAGTTCATCACAGAACTAGGAATAGTTCCTAAGTCTCATCTTGGATTCAAATATGTGTTGCGGCACTTTCATTTGATTAGATGAATCATTGAAAGAAGAAAAGTCACTATAGAGATAGTGGACTCTCAAGAACAACATTGCATATCCATTTACTGAAGCTTTATCCAAACGGCAAGATGATCGTCACTTAGAGAAGAAGGGTATTAGATACCATGACGATTGACTTTAGTGCAAGTGGGAGATTGAAAGTAGTATGCACGCAAGCCAATCATATTTGATATGATGTAGCATATACTTTGTAATCTTATTCGGTTATTAAATGCATTTTATATTATCTACATAGTGCTGTTATATTAAATGTGATAAACCCATAGTTTTGAGCAATGCTTTTAGAATCATGATGGTGATCATGCTAATGAGATCTAAATTCAAGATAGCTCACAAACTAAAATTGTTCCTAATCGTTGGATTACTAAAAAGGGGATTAGTGAATCCGGATAGATTAGTACATACGTTGCTTGCTCTTAAGAAGAGGATGATTGATCTCATAATCATTTGTGTGGAGACACTAAAGCAAGTATGTAGGTGCTTATTAGAGAATAAGTTCACTGAACGTGGCTCGCTAAGGAATACCTAATGGAGTTTTACTCGCCTGTCAATAGGAATTCCTCTAGTGATAGTAGTATAAGTGATCAATGGACTTGAGATCATCATAGTATTTTGTGTATGATGAGTTATATTTTGACATGTCCCTTAAGACCTTTAGGGTATAACAAAGGGTATGATTGGGTATAATAAGTTGTACATGGGGATAGGTGAATGATCAACAAAGAATCTACCACGTCTAGTAAAAGATGTGAATGTCCTATGTGATTCGATAAATGACAACTCAGTAGTCCTTGGCCAAGGCAGAATGAAATTAGAAAAGAGTTTCTAATTTGCACTATTTAGAGTTGTGTATTTGAGAATCGAAATACAATAATTAAATAAAATAAGACTTGACAGTAATTCCATGTCTTATATTTAATTGAGACATTGTATGGTAGAAGGATTGAATTGTACGGTAACTATGCACTGAAAGGTTCTTTTATGATTAATGTTGAAATCTATATTATCTGGAAAGTCGTTGATCGCTAAGGGGGCTTACCCTTATTGTAGAATAAATATTATTTATTTAAATAAATTAAATAGTTTAATTTATTTATTTAAATAAGATTAGAATTGTTCTAATTGATTTATTCACAACTGGTTTAATATGGAGAACCTAAAGGGTCACACCGCAAAAGAAAAAGATTTATTTAAGAAGTAAATGGCATAATTGTAATAATAAGTTAAGTGTATTTAATTTAGTCTATGGAGATAGAATAAATTAAATAGCTTAATATTTATTATTTAATATTTTAGAAATATTAAATATAAATTAATAAGAGGAGTCTTATTATTATTATTACTATTACTATTATTTAATTCCTAATAGGGATTAGGAATTAATTAATAGAAGTACTCTCACATGAATTCCTAATTGGATTAGGAGTTTAATTTAATTAAAGGAGTTTAATTAGAATAGAAACCCTAATCCTAAATAGTTTAGGGAAGGGTTTTCCTACATCTATAAATAAGAGAAGTCTTATCATAGATTAGGGTTACACACTCTTGCATAAGAATTGTGGAGAGTACTTACAATTTCTATAGAGATAGAAACTAGGGTTTTGCCAACACCCATCTTCTTGAACAAGTATTATTCCTTGGTGGATCACCTTTAGAGGCCAAACACTTGGGTGGCTAACGTTGATCAAAGGAAGGAATCTAACAGTGGAATTCAAGGAGAACGCGAAGGAATTGGAGGTGAACTTGTACCTGAGGAAGCTAGAATTCTACAAGGGTATAATTCTTATTCTCCATCTCTTTCATTTAATTAATAATTGCGCATAAAGAAAGATCATGGTGATGGTTTGTATAAAATTTTAAAATCTGATTTTATCGCGCTTCCGCTTTATTTATGTAATTTGATTGCATGTTCACGCTATACAAACCTAACAGCAAGTCCATTATGTAAAGTCCATCAATTAAACCTATAATCCATCTCTCAACTTCATATAGATTATCACGGTAATTACTGGCCAGGTAATTAACCAATTAAAAACAAATCATAATAGACAATCTGAGAATACATATCAATAATTAACCAGGAAGCATATTAGATTAAAACTACACAATAAGATCCATTGCAATCTTAAAAAAAAAATTAATTCATAGCTAAACTGAAATGCATAATCCACAAATTAAATAGCATTCAAAATTACAAACTAAGAGATAGAGAAGAGAAATAAAACTCTGAAAGTAGCCTCCAATCTCTTCTTAGCTCCTACAATGATTTTTATGTGCTATCCAAATTGCTTCAAGTCTCCAATTGATTAAAAATTAAGAATAAGTCTCTTAATTCATAGATATCTCAAAACTACTGAAAACTAGCTATTAATAATGCCTACTTCACGTCCAAAACCCAATAGAAGAAATAAGTTTGATTACAAATCAAATTCTAACCCAAAACTTAAAAGGTCAAACTTCTGCTCCTGGTCAACACCCGATCTAGCGCAGCCGCGCTAGGTCCTAGCACAAATCCGACGCCCCCGCGCAGTCCCTCAGCAAATCTCAACTCTGGCTCCAAGCGCGCGCGCTGATTTTCTTCACACTATGGGCGCGGCCGTGCATCTCTTCAGCACTTCTGACTTTAGTTCCTTCAATACTCAATTTCCATCAACTTTGGTTCAAATGCAGAATACCTACAAAAACACAGAAAACACATTAAAAGTAACTAGAACTCAAGGATTTCAACAATAATACAGTAAATTGATATCCAAATCGTAGGTATGAAACCTATTCATCAAATACCCCCAAACTTGAACTATTGCTTGTCCCCAAGCAATGCAACACAATGCAAAATAACAAAACAAAATGAATGCAAACTAAAAGCTATCAATCCTATGAATCCAACTAACAGATAGGTAGCAAATCATTCCACGCCTCAAAGATATCAACAAAGAAACTCAACAGCAAATCTAATCAATATAGAATACTGATCCCAACCAATCAAATAAATCAAACCTGTCATCACCCAAGTTGTGTGTGTGTGATCCTTAACCATCAAACCCAACTACAATTCAAGTTTATTTATATAAACAAATTTCTAACAAGAATATGTCAAGTCTCATTCAATATCAGTAACAATGACAAATCCAGTTAAAATCGAGCAAAAGCGAAGTATAAAGGCAAGCTGAGGTTTATTTTTACTCTAATCCTACCACGAGTGCGTTTTACGCTCCATCTCGTGTTTATGCCTTACAGTGCAATGCCAGACTCTATTAGGCTTTTCAAAGTCACCCATGTAGCGAGTTTTCAATCAATGACTCCCAAACCAGACGGTTTTAGGACACTAGGTGTTGAGACACCCCTAAGGATCTAATTACCCGAATGACAAAGGCCACAGAGTCCAACTATTCAAAGAATTTATTCATATACTCTTTTTTTTCAATTTTTTTTTCAGTTTTTTTTTATTTTAACTAAATATTACCTCATAGATACCCCCAAACTTAAGCTTTTACCCAACTCTCACCTTCATCGCCTAGTCACTGATTTCTTTCTTTTACTTCCAAGAATATTCCAAATTAGAAAAATGATTATATAACCCTTAAACTAAAGCTGAGCATAACAATCAATGTAGGTGCTAACCGGTAACCTAAGTTTCAGACAGGCATAACTATCCTCATGATCAGAACTATGACTCCATATGAACTATCAATGCTGTTTAGGTTAACAAATAATCACAACTTCATCATTGGCCTGGTCAATAACATACTACTCATCAATTAGATTCATGCAATCCTAACTAAATGTAAACACAAACTAACTACATGCACACAACTACTAACAAAGCAAAAACTAACAGATATAACTAAACCCCCCAAACTCATAATAAACAATGCCCTTATTGGAAAATTAAAGTACAGGGGGAAAGAAGGAAACTCCCCTAAGTAGCAGCATCATCATCTCCCGCACTAGGCTCGGGAGGACTATTAGGTGGTGGGTATGAACTGGTAGAACCAAAGATTGGAAACTGAACCTGTACACCCAACTGACCGAAAGCCTGCGTCAATGCTCCAGAAAAGGCAGTAGAATAAGTCAGGAAGTCGGCATGTAAAGAGTCCATCCTCCTCTAAAGACGACGCATATCCCTCTCCTGGTGGGCATACATAGTAGTCATCACTGGTATTGAAGCCTCCGCTTCTTCTTCTTCCTCCCCATCTCCCAAAAGAAATCCAAGCCCTCTAGGATGAGACTCGTCACCATCCCATACTACATACCGCTTGATATGATTATGATCTATATCCTTCATTGGTAGCAATAAAGTCTCGTTCTCCCATGTAACCCCAGTCCCTAGACAAAGACGACTGATAATTGAGGCATGTAGGATTCCTCCAGATGTACTCCCTTGCATAGATCGCATCATGGAGGAGTAAATGAGGGCTCCCATATCAAACAATTTGCCCTTGAGAATCCTAAATAGCAGTATTGCTCTCTCTTTTGTAACATCATTCTGATGCCTCGTAGGAAGCATACTCGCACATATGAAGCCATACCACGCCTTGGCGTAACGATCTAGAGCAGTGTGTGGGAAGTGGAGTTTCTGAGTAGTTCCGACTTTGGTAGTCCACTGCGTATCTGGCTTGCACATCACAGAAACGAGCATATCTAAATCAATATCAGAACTCTTGTATGCCAACCAGTCAAAACCGTCTTCAGGGAGTGTTGGCAGTCGATACAAATTATTGATGGCCTTCTTATCATATCTCACTTCCATGCCCCGCACATAAAATATTCCATTCTGTGTTTCACGGACATTGGCATAAAACTCAAGAACAATCGTCATCGGTGCAGGCATACGTGAATCAACAAATAGTGCCCAACCATGCTCTATAATCTGTCTCTTTATCATCCCATCGTCATCACTAGGCTTCAATCCTCTTTCCACAACAAAATTCTTTCCAAGCCAGATATCCAAATAGTTATGTTGAGCGGAAAGATTAACAAACCTATGCGTATCCAGCACATCCCTAGCCTCAATTTCCTCATCACTATTACTCGATGAGGACACCACATGAGCTCTCTTGGATGCCATTCAAATATATTTCACAATGTAACAACTCAACAATTATCATAGAACTCTAACAATGTAACCCAATATAGTAATCCCAAGTGCTAGCAATCTTCACTATACTGCAAATATATAAATAACCCAATGTAGCAGAAAGCAGTTGAAAAGAGAATACCAAAACTTGGAACGTGGTCAGAGGAATCCCAATCGTGCACCAATTCTCCTGAACTATAGCGTCGGAACGTGCGAATAGTGGTAGAGAGGTTGAAGTTATGGAGATGACTGACAGAATGTGTAGTGGGGAAGTTAGGGTTTAGAAGACGAGAGAAAAGGGATAGGATGAAGAATGTGAATGGGAATAGGAGAATAGGAATAAAAAAGTTAGGGTTTAATTGGATTTAAATGAATGGAAGTTTGTTTGGATGAGACTTAGGAGAATGGAGAAGAAATTTGAATTTGATTTGGATTGGGAGTGTAGTGTCGAATGTCTGGTATGTAGTAATAAGTAGGGCACAATCGGGTCGGGTTAAAACATTGAGTATCTGTGCCCAGGTCGCGGCGCGCCCGCGCAGCTGTGTAGTATAATAACGGCGCGCCCGCGCCGAAGTGGTAGAGAGCCCAAAGTTTTCCTCTGGCAAACCGCGCGCCCGCGCTGTTTTGCCATGTAATCCTGGCGCGACCGCGCTGCCTTGCATCTTGTCGTTGTTAGTCTTTTTCCTTCTAGCTGCATGACTACTAATTTGACAAGATGCAACCTGCAAAAGCAATGTTCACATATTATACTCCTAAAACAATAAATTAACTACTCTAATTCCTAAAATAAATAAATAAAATAAAATAAAATAAACAATAAATGGGTTGCCTCCCATTGAGCGCTTGATTTTAAGTCTTTCAGTCTGACTACTCCCTGTTTCATTCCGGATCGGAGAGAATAACTGAGGATTTCTGGCGATCGTAATCACCACCCCAATAATGCTTTAAGCGTTGTCCATTGACTTTGAATGGCTCGTCCGACATAGTTCTAGCTATCTCAACCGCACCATGTGGGAAGACTTGTTGTATAATGAATGGGCCCGACCATCTTGATTTTAGCTTCCCAGAAAACAATCTCAGTCTTGAATTGTATAGCATCACTGCTTGCCCCGGTTCAAACTTCCTCTGTATGATCTTTTGATCGTGCCAGTTTTTAGTTTTCTCTTTGTAGATTCTAGCATTCTCATAGGCTTGCAAGCGGAATTCATCAAGTTCATTGACCTGTAACAGTCTCTTTTCGCCCGCAGCTTATAGATCAAAATTTAATTTTCGGATAGCCCAGTACGCTTTATCCTCAAGTTCAACTGGGACATGACATGCTTTACCGTACACAAGCTGGTATGGTGACATCCCAATCGGAGTTTTAAGCGCAGTCTGGTAAGCCCAAAGAGCATCATCTAGCTTTAATGACCAATCCTTTCGATTTGGATTCACCACCTTCTCAAGAATCCGTTTCACCTCTCTGTTCGAAACTTCTGCCTGGCCATTTGTTTGGGGATGGTACGCAGTTGCAATTCTATGCTTCACTCCATATTTGGCCAAGAGAGCTGTGAAAGATTTGTTGCAAAAATGATTCCCTTGGTCATTAATGATTGCCATCGGAGTGCCAAACCTTGTGAATATGTTTTTCTTGAGAAATTTCAACACCACCTTGGCATCATTCATAGGTAAAGCAACTGCTTCTACCCATTTCGACACGTAATCTACTGCCAGTAGAATGTATTCATTGTTAAAGGATTTTGGAAAAGGACCCATGAAATCAATACCCCAAATATCAAAAATTTCAACTTCTAAAATCATGTTTAAGGGCATCTCATTACGTTTTGATATGTTACCCATCCTTTGGCATCTATCACATCTTTGTACGAATTGATGGGCATCCTTGAATAATGTGGGCCAGTAAAATCCTGCTTGTAACACCTTGGCCGCTGTTTTCTCACCTCTATAGTGTCCTCCATACAACGAGTCATGACAAGTAAGATGCTATCTATTTTGCATTGAGGGATACACCGTCGTATAATTTGATCAGCGCACTGTTTGAATAAAAACGGCTCGTCCCATATGTACCTCTTAACATCATGTAAGAACTTCTTCTTCTGCTGATTTGTCAAGTCTGGGGGATAGATGTTGCTCACTAAATAATTGACAAAATCTGCATACCATGGAATTTCTGAGTTTATCACCAACAATCGTTCATCCGAAAAATATTCATTGATCACTGTTTTATCATTTTTTGCATGTTCCTCGTTCTCTAACCTCGATAGATGATCCGCCACTTGATTTTCCGTCCCCCTCATATCCCGGATTTTCAAGTCGAATTCCTGGAGTAGAGGAATCCATCTAATTAGCCTCGGCTTCGCATCTTTCTTCGAAATCAGATATCGTATAACTGAGTGATCCATGAACACCACCACTTTTGTTCCAATTATGTATGAGCGAAATTTGTCAAAAGCATACACTACCGCTAGCAACTCCTTCTCGGTAGTCGTATAGTTGAGTTGGGCATCGGACAATGTTTTGCTAGCATAATAGATGGTGTGAAAAACCTTTTCCTTTCATTGACCCAAAACAGGCCCAATAGCATAGTCGCTAGCATCACACATTAACTCGAATTTGACCAATCTGTGCTACTATCACAGGCGCTGTGGTCAATTTCTTCTTCAATACCTCAAAAGCCATCAAACATTCATTGTCGAACTTGAATGGAACATCTTTCTCCAATAGACTGCATAAAGGCTTAGAAATTTTAGAAAAGTCCTTTATGAATCTCCTATAAAACCCGGCGTGTCCCAAGAAGCGTCGGATTCCCTTTACTGTAGTTGGTAGAGGTAGATTTTCAATTATCTCCAGCTTAGCTCGATCTATCTCTAACCCTTTTGATGACACCTTGTGCCTAAGAATGATCCCCTCTTGCACCATAAAGTGGCATTTTTCCCAATTGAGTACTAAATTAGTTTCCACGCATCTTTTCAAAACCAGGACCAGATTTTCCAAACAACTATCAAAGGAATCGCCAAACACTGAAAAATCGTCCATGAATACCTCCATATTGCGTTCGACCATATCTGAGAAAATAGCCATCATACATCTTTGGAACGTCGCTGTTGCATTACATAATCCAAAAGACATCCTTCGAAAAGCGAAAGTACCATAAGGACAAGTGAAGGTAGTCTTTTCCTGGTCTTCGGAGGCAATCACTATCTGATTATAACCTGAATAACCATCCAATAAGCAATAAAACTCGTGTCCAGCCAATATGTCTAACATCTGATCAATGAAGGGTGGAGGAAAGTGATCCTTGCGGGTTGCTTTGTTTAGTTTTCTGTAGTCCATACAAACCCTCCATACGGTCACTATCCTTGTCGGTATTAATTCATTATTTTCATTCTCAACAACCGTCATACCACCCTTTTTAGGCACGCACTGTACTGGGCTCACCCAACTGCTATCAGAGATAGGGTAAATGATACCTGCATCAAGCCACTTCAAAATTTCCTTTTTCACCACGTCTTTCATGATTGGGTTAAGCCTCCTTTGTTGCTCAATTATTGGTTTGGCATCATCTTCCAAAAGGATCTTATGCATACAAAATGAGGGGCTAATTCCTTTAATGTATGCGATGGTCCAACCAATTGCTGATTTGTACTCCCGGAGAACTCGTATCAACTTACTTTCCTGCAATTCGTTAAGTACAGATGCAATGATAACAGGCAAAGTAGATGAATCACCTAAATAAGCATACCTGAGAAGATTAGGTAGTGGTTTAAGCTCAAGTGTTGGGGGTATTTCTAGAGATGACTTCAATCGCTCGAAGGGTTGCTCTGTCCTTTTCAATGGTTCAAATGGGATTTTGAATTGGTGTACCTTAGGCAATGCATCCAACCTCTGAAGATAATCAATAATCTGAAGATAATCAATAATCTCAGCATCATCTAAATCTTCCTCCCCTGACAAGGTAGTCGTCAATGGATCCCTAATCATCAGCTTCAAAAATTCATCATCCACGACTTTTTTCACCATATCCATTCTAAAACACTCCTCTTCATCTGTAGAAAACCTCATAACCTTTAAAAACATTAAACTTCACTTCTTGGTCTTGAACCCTCATAGTTAATTCTCCTTTCTGCACATCAATGAGTGTTCTACCGGTTGCTAAGAATGGTCTCCCAAGTATGATAGGAATGTCCTTGTCTTCTTCGTAATCCAATATGATGAAGTCAGCTGGAAATATGAATTTATCAACTTTAACAAGTATGTCCTCCACAATTCCTCTCGGGTATGTAACAGACCTATCTGCCAGTTGAAGAGATATGTTTGTAGGTTTCGGTACAGGTAAACCTAACTGAGAGTATATCGATAAAGGCATAAGGTTGATACTAGCTCCCAAATCACACAAACATTTATTAAATAACAAGTTACCAATGGTGCAAGGAATAGTAAAGCTTCCAGGATCTTTCAACTTTGGTTGTAATTTCTTTTAGAGTACAACACTACATTCTTCAGTCAAGGCTACTGTTTCATAGTCCTCAAGCTTTTTCTTCCTTGACAAAATTCCCTTCATAAACTTAGCATAACTCGGCATCTGCTCTAAAGCTTCCGCAAATGGTATGTTAATTTGTAACTTTTTAAAAATTTCGAGGAACTTGGAGAACTGCTTATCTATCTTTTGTTTCTGAAGTCTCTGTGAATATGGAACTGGGGGATATATCTTTGGTGGTGTTTTTTATTCCTTTCCTTTTTCTTTTTGTTTAATTTCGGACTTCTTTCCTTCCTCGTTTGAAAGCTCTACAATTTCATCTTCTGGTGGACTGCGCGCCCGTGCTGTGTCCCCGTGTATTTCCGGCGCGGCCGCGCCTGTTGGCAGTAATAGTTTTCCGCTTATCAAAGTGACAGCTTGGCAATGCTCCTTCCCATCTCCTTTCAGATTAACTTCAGTATCACTTGGGAATGCTCCTTAGGGTCGACTATTCAAAGCATGAGCTAACTGTCCCAACTGATTCTCCAGATTTCTAATCGACATTGCCTGACTTTTCACATTCATATCTACTTGGTTTAACAAATTATCCTGATCATTCATTCTCCTCTCAGAAGCTGTAATAAATTTTGTCAAGCAGTCCTCCAAACTTTGTTTCCTCTCTACGTATTGTGGAACTTGATTTTGAAACCCTGGGGGATTTTGTGGTCTTGGCGCTTGATTTTGAGCTTGTGTATTGTTGCTCCACGAAAAACCCGGATGATTTCTCCACCCCGAATTGTAAGCATTTTGGTAAGGGTTTGGTGGTCGTTGGTAGCTACCCACAAACTGCACTGCTTTAGGATTAATGGGACAATAATCTGTATGATGTGATCCCGCGCATAGCTCACAAACATAAGCAACTTGTGGAGTTTTTGACTCTGTTATAGCATCAATTTTCTTAGACATAGCTGCCATCTAAGCTACTAATGATGTGACTGTGTCAACTTCAAACATCCCAGCTACCTTTTGTTGATTCATTCTGGAAGTCGGCCATTGATAATTGTTGGAAGCCATTGTCTCTAATAGTTCATAAGCCTCATCAAACTTTTTTTCCATAAGTGCTCCTCTCGCGGCTGCATCTATGCTGGATCGAGTATTACCACTTAACCCATTGTAGAACATCTGAACCTGTAGCCACTTGGGTAATCCATGGTGTGGGCATTTTCTCAATAAGTCCTTGAATCTCTCCCAAGTCTCATACAGTGACTCTCCATGTTGTTGCTCATAAGTGGAAATCTCATTCCTTAATTTGGCAGTTTTAGCTGGCGGAAAGAATTTCGCAAGAAATTTCTCAGCTAAGTCATCCCAGGTCGTGGTGGATCCCGACGGTAGCGAGTGCAACCAACTCTTTGCTTTATCCCTCAAAGTAAATGGGAATAGACGTAGTCTAACTGCATCATCCGAAACATTGTGATATTTGAATGTATCACAAATCTCCAAAAAGCTCACCAAATGTTCATTCGGATCATCAGTGGCCAAACCCCCAAACTGCACCGAATTCTGGATCATCTGAATCGTTCCCGGTTTGATCTCAAAAGTGTTTGTAGTGATCGCTGGCCTCGTGATGCTTGACTTGATCTTATCTATCTTAGGCATGGCATATTCCCTCAATAATTTATGCTCTTCGTTATCCATGTTCACTTTCTCAAGTGTCTCTTTGCAGAATTTCCTCAACTTGCGTAACTTGTTTTCAAGATTGTCCTCACACTGCACAAGTTCCGGTTGTTTTGATCTAGTTTGCATAAACGAACCAGAATCACCTAAACAAGAAAATAAAAGAAAAATAAAAGTGAATGTTGTTTAACTAAAATTGAATCAATTAAACTGATAATTAAAAATTATAAACACAAAAATTTCCTCGGTAACGGCGCCAAAAACTTGTTTGCCTAAATCTATACTAGCAAAAATATGCAAGTATACGCAGTCCACATGTAATAATGAGTAAGTAGAGTATCGTTCCCACGAGGAAATTATGCAATTTATAACAAAAAAATCAATTCTATACTAACTCAATTTAAGTAAACAAGAGATCAATTGTGTATTGGTATGAAAACTTTAATGAAACTAAGTAAATAAATTTCGAAAACAGATATTATTGGAAACTTAAGATTATAAGTTCACTTATTGCTTCATTTAAATCCATATACTTCCTATTAAATTATGATAAATATTTCAGATTGTTAATCAGGAACTCATCATTATCTAAAACCACTTCTTAGTGTATCCTAGACAAATCAACCCAAATCTACAAAGGTTAGAATTAAGTTGAACATCCTAGATAACTAATTCACTACATCTCTATGTGAATTACCACTAAAAAGGATTTGAAGCTCAGGTTCTTTATCAGATTACATGCGGTGTGTAGGTTTATCTCTATCCTAAACACAAATTATGAGTCCCAAATGTAAGTAGAAAACATAATCACATGCTATTATGATCAGATCTAAACCTATAATCCATCTCTCAACTTCATATAGATTATCATGGTAATTACTGTCCAGGTAATTAAGCAATTAAAAACAAATCATAATAGACAATCTGAGAATACATATCAATAATTAACCAGGAAGCATATTAGATTAAAACTACACAATAAGATCCATTGCAATCTTAAAAGAAAATTAGTTCATAGCTAAACTGAAATCCATAATCCACAAATTAAATAGCATTCAAAATTACAAACTAAGAGATAAAGAAGAGAAATAAAACTCTAAAAGTAGCCTCCAATCTCTCCTTAGCTCCTACAATGAATTTTATGTGCTATCCAAATTGCTTCAAGTCTCCAATTGATTAAAAATTAAGAATAAGTCTCTTAATTCATAGATATTTCAAAACTACTGAAAACTAGCTATTAATAATGCCTACTTCACGTCCAAAACCTAATAGAAGAAATAAGTTTGATTACAAATCAAATTCTAATCCAAAGCTTAAAAAGTCAAACTTCTGCTCCTGGTAAACACCTGATCTAGCGCGGCCGCGCTAGGTCCCAACACAAATCCGGCGCACCCGCGCAGTCCCTCAGCAAAACTCAACTCTGGCTCCAAGCGCGCGCTGATTTTTTTCACACTATGGGCGCGGTCGCGCAGCTCTTCAGCACTTCTAACTTTAGTTCTTTCAATACTCAATTTCCATCAACTTTGGTTCAAATGCAAAATACCTACAAAAACACAGAAAACACATGAAAAGTAACTAGAACTCAAGGATTTCAACAATAATACAGTCAATTGATATCCAAATCGTAGGTATGAAACCTACTCATCACAAAGCCAATCTATGCTTAATGGCCAAAGAAGGAAAAATCAAAGAATTCAACATTGATGAGGTATTTAATTTTTACTCTCCTATTTAACTATTGATAATCTTAGAGAAGGAATTATGACTCTATGATAGGACATCATAAATATATGAAAATGTTAGGGTTCTATCGAGGGACCATTCTCTTCTTCAAGAGGAAAAAGAGAAAGCAGTCGTAGAGTTGGAAACTGCTCTACGAACTGTTACCTCTTGTACCAGTCTTGAGGCTGAGAATGCTAACTTGAGACAGATAAATGAACTTACACTCAGAAAGAGTTAACTCTAATTTATGAGATTCAAGAACTAAAGAAGATAATTTCAATATGGAACAAGTCTTCTTTGTCTATGGATTCTCTGATCTCTAGCCAAAGATCAGTTGCTAGCAGGTCAGGTCTGGGGTTCTGTAAATCCTCTTCAGAACCCACTGTGGACAAAAATATGGAAACAAATGATAGTCGTTCCTCTAAATTCAATAAGGGAGTTGTATTTGTTAAATCCTCACAAACAGCTGATCCAAGCTATTCAACTCCTACAAATCATGTCGTCAAAACTCACATAAATCTAAGATTCAAGAAATCAAGGAGTAAGTCAGTTTTCACTTTTAAGCCTCGAAGGATTATAGAGTCTGGTAGAACACACTCTACGAACCAATGATAAGTAGGTTTCATACCTACTTATTGGATACTATTTTGTTCCATTTGTTGCTCATCTAATAGCTATCTAGTGTAATTTCATGCATTTTTCCATCTCTTTCAGTTTTTGATTCACTATTCTCATTATACGGCTTTTGCATAGTTTTTGGTACATTTGGCTCGGGATGTTGTGCATTTGTGGATGGATGCTATTTGATTGTTTGTTGATTGTGCAGGACGTGAGAGAAGAGAAATTATCCAACAGCAGCACTGCAGCAAACTGGCATCCGGCGCAGCTGCGCCCCTTTTACAAAGGGCACCAGCGCAGCTGCGCCCCTCCTGCTCATTCCTTGCCCCCGGCGCAGCTGCGCCCCTTTTACAAAGGGCGCCGACGCAGCTGCGCCTGTCGCCAGCCAGACATGCAACACGTTCCATCCAGCGAAGCAACATTATCAGAAAATGGGGTGGTGCCTGATTTTGAGGATTCAGTGGGTTCGAACTTTTGTAGTGGGAATCATAATAAGTCAAAATAAGACAATTCATGCATGCATTATTAGCCAATTTTGGAATTCAATTTGCAGCTCTCCTCCTACACGAAAAATAGAGTAGTTTACTGCATGTTAGCTTCAAAAATTAGAAATAGTCAGCTGAGCATTTTTGGCATTGGGGAATTGAAGAATGGAGCTATATGGATGCTAAATTGGAGATTGGGAGCAAGGAATCAACTATCTACACAACTTGGAAAATCACCAGAAGTTGTAGAACGGAAACAGGGAGCTTGAATACTTTCTATTTTTGATTAATTCTCATATTCTGTAATTATGATGATGAACCAATTGTGCATGATGAACTCTAGTATTGTTATTATGAACTAAATTTAATTCTTGGGATTATAATGGATCTTTTGCATGACTAAGAATTGAAGTGCTTCCTTATTTTTACTAGTTGTTGTGAAATGAATGTCTAGCATAATCTATACTCCATGTTTAATTGCTTGATCACCAATTACTGTGATAATTTATATGGAATTGAGAAAGGAAGTATAAATTAAGATCTCATTATGCTAGCATATGTTCATAATTATTACATTCCTCGTGAAATTATGTTTCGTGCTTAGGATAGAGATATACCGAAGCACCATATGTGGCCAATGGAAAACTTGTTCTTAAACCCTTTTGATTGTAATTCACATATGAATATAGTGTGTTAGTCATCTAGGGTGTTCACATTCATTCTATCAATTGTGGATTTAGTGTGATATGGGTATGGTGCATCGAGAGATGGCCATATTTTACTTTCGTGTTTTCGACCAACATTCTATAGTAACCAACTAGCAACAATAGGAAGCATGGAAATCTAAATCTGCATTAAGTGAAATTATAATCCCAAGCCCATAAAATCTGTATTTTTACAACCAAATTTGTTTTAATTGTTTCATTAGTAATTATTAGACTATTTCATCACTAAAACCGCTTGTTTAAAGAGACCGAACTAATTACAAAATCGGTGTTTGTAGTCATAAATGCAATTCAATTCCTCGTGGGATCGATACTTTACTTACTTTATATTACTTGTGGATCGCGTGCACTTGCGTGTATCAGTTTTATTTGTTATACATACAAATATCCCAACAAGTTTTTGGCGCCGTTGCCGGGGAATTGCAATTGCGTTTATAACTTTCATCATCAAGTTTAAATTAGATTGGTTTTAGTTAAACAAATTTGTTCTTATCCTAATTCTGTTTTATTTTCTTCTACATTGTGTTAGGTACTCTTGAGTAGTGTATGCATACTCGGTCGAAGAATCCTGACCTATTGCCTTTTGTGGATAACATTGAGAAAAGGGTTCAACAATCAAGAAAGTGTGCTGAAAATACTCTGGAGAATCTAGAACAACCTCAACTTATGGCGGGAGAAGCACAAAAAGCCTTAAGAGATTATGCTATGCCAAGAATCAATGATTTGCAATCAAGTATCTCAAGGTCAGCCATAACAGCCAATTCCTTTGAAATCAAAACAGGGACAATCCATATGATCCAAAATTCTGTCCAATTCGGAGGGATGGTGGTTGATGACCCAAATGAGCACTTGATAAATTTCTTGGAGATATGTGATACATTCAAATTCAGCGGGATCTCGGAAGATGCGGTGAGATTGCGATTATTCCCATTCACATTGAGGGACAAAGCAAAAAGTTGGCTACACTCGCTACCACCCGGATCCATTACTACTGGCAAGATTTGGCCCAGAAATTCTTAGCAAAGTTCTTCCCACCTGCCAAAACTGCCAAGTTGAGAAATGACATCTCTTCATATGAACAACATCATGGAGAATCCTTGTACGAGACATGGGAGCGGTACAAGGAACTATTGAGAAAGTGCCCACATCACGGTTTGCCCCAATGGATGCAGCTGAACACATTTTACAATGGGTTGAATATTCAAACACGCGCATACATTGATACAGCTGCGGGTGGGGCATTCATGGGTAAAAACTATGACGAAGCTTATGAACTTTTGGAGACTATGGCTGGAAACAACTATCAATGGCCATCCTCCAGATCCACTCAACCAAAAGTGGTAGGGATACTAGAGGTTGACACAGCCACTTCACTTCAAGCCCAGATTTCAGCTATGGCCAAAAAGCTTGACAACATATGTGAAGGTAAAGGTCAGCAAGTTTCCATGATTTGTGAGCTTTGTGCAGGTTCTCACGCTTCGGATCAATGTGCCATCAACGCTAAATCTGTGCACTTTGTGAGCAACTATCAGCGGCCAGCAAATCAATATCAGAACAACTACACTCCGGGGAATAGGAACCACCCAAATTTCTCGTGGAGCAACCGCCAAGATAATTCACAAGCTCCAAAACCTTTCAATCCTCCGGGTTCCACAATCAGCAACAAGTCACAGCCACTGATAGGAAGGTCGCTGAAATGAGTGAGAATTTGGAGAAATACATGGCCAAAACTGACAGATTGGAGCAAGGCCAAACATTAGGCTTCAAGAATCTGGAAAATCAAATGAGTCAATTGTTCAATTTGTTGTCTAGCAGACCTCAGGGAGCTCTTCCTAGCGACACGGAAATCAATCCAAGGAGAAATGGGAAGGAGCAATGCCAAGCTGTCACCACCAGAAGTGGGAAGCAGACCCTGCTAGACAGCGCAGCTGCGCCATTGTCACACGAATAGACAGCGCAGCTGCGCCCTTCATCAGCACTGGAACCAAGCAGCGCAGCTGCGCCCATGTTACAAAGGGAGACGGCGCAGCTGCGCCCTTCCCCAGAAACTGCATCTGCTGAACTTTTTGAAGAAGAGGATAGCATTGAGAAATCTGAACCCCCACCCATAAAAAGCACAGAAAAGACTCAAGCCCCTCCCACCAGGTAATACCCACCAGTTCCATACCCTCAAAGGCAGCAAAAGCAGAAAATGGACAAGCAATTTTCTAAGTTTCTTGAGGTTTTCAAAAAGCTTCAAATCAATATACCATTTGCAGAAGCTTTAGAACAAATGTCAAGCTATGCCAAGTTCATGAAGAGTATTCTGTCAAGAAAGAAGAAACTGCAAGATTTTGAAATTGTAGCCTTAACAGAGGAATGCAGTGCAGTATTACAAAGGAAGCTACCTCCAAAATTAAAGGATCTGGGCAGTTTCACCATTCCGTGCACCATTGGAGACTTATCATTTAATAAATGCTTGTGTGATCTTGGTGCAAGCATTAATCTCATGCCATTGTCCGTCTTTACTCAGTCGGGATTACCAGCTCCCAAGCCAACTAATGTCTCTCTTCAGCTAGCAGATCGTTCAGTCACTTATCCGAGAGGTATTGTGGAAGATGTCCTGGTTAAGGTTGATAAGTTCATTTTCCCAGCTGATTTCATAATCTTAGACTTTGAGGAGGACAATGACATCCCCATCATACTTGGGAGGCCATTTCTAGCTACCGGGAGAACTCTCATTGATGTGCAAAAAGGAGAATTGACAATGAGGGTTCAGGACCAAGAAGTTACTTTTAATGTCTTCAAGGCTATGAAATTTCCAACTGAAGAGGAAGAGTGTTTCTGAGTTGACATCATTGAAGAAGCAGTGACCGAGGAATTCATTAAGGCCACACATAGGGACTTGCTTGAGCAAACACTAACAGGGGACATCGACTTGGACGAACCCGAGAACTGTGAGTATGTTCATTTTCTAGATGCAATACCCAGGATGGCACGATTCAAGGTACCTATTGAGCCCCTGAAAAGCTCAAACGATGCCTCATTTCAATTAAAACCATCCAGTGAGGTACCTCCTAAACTTGATCTCAAACCCCTGCCTAGTCATCTCAGGTATGCATTCCTAGGAATTTCAGATACATTACCTGTCATTATTTCCTCTGCACAAACATCCTTGCAGGAAGACAAACTGATAAGAATCCTCAGAGAATTCCAAGGGGCTATTGGATGGACCATTGCAGACATAAAGGGAATCAGCCCCTCATTTTGCATGCACAAAATCCTGATGGAAGATGACAGCAAGCCTACCATAGAGCATCAAAGAAGGCTGAATCCCATCATGAAGGAGGTGGTTAAAACAGAAATTCTGAAATGGCTAGACGCCGGGATCATTTATCCCATTTTTGACAGTCCATGGGTGAGCCCAGTGCAGTGTGTACCAAAGAAGGGAGGAATAACTGTGGTAAAAAATGAGAACAACGAGCTAATACCAACCCGAACAGTCACGGGGTGGAGAGTTTGCATGGATTATCGAAAGCTCAACAAAGCCACAAGGAAAGATCACTTCCCACTCCCATTCATTGATCAAATGTTGGACAGACTTGCAGGGCATGAGTACTACTGTTTGCTTGACGGATATTCTGGATATAATCAAATTGCCATCGCTCCTGAGGATCAAGAAAAGACCACTTTTACTTGCCCTTATGGAACTTTTGCTTTCAGGCGAATGTCCTTTTGGTCTATGTAATGCTCCTGCCACATTTCAGCGATGCATGATGGCAATATTTTCTGACATGGTGGAAATCAACATGGAGGTCTTCATGGATGACTTCTCAGTGTTTGGAAATTCCTTTGACAGCTGTCTTGAGAATTTAGTCATGGTATTGAAGAGATGCGTGGAAACAAATCTTGTGCTTAATTGGGAGAAATGTCATTTCATGGTTCATGAAGGAATAATTTTGGGTCACAAAGTCTCAGCCAAAGGTTTGGAGGTGGACAAAGCAAAGTTGGAAACTATCGAGAAATTGCCTCCACCGACTTCTGTAAAGGGAGTTCGGAGTTTTTTGGGCCACGCTGGATTCTATCGGAGATTTATCAAAGACTTCTCCAAAATCACAAAACCCCTATGCAATCTGTTGGAAAAGGATGTCCCATTTCTATTTGATGATAATTGCTTAGCAGCCTTCGAGTTGTTAAAACAGAAATTGACAACAGCTCTTGTGATAGTGGCACCGGATTGGTCTCTTCCATTTGAGCTTATGTGTGATGCTAGTGACTACGCTGTGGGCGTGGTATTGGGACATCGCAGAGACAAGGTTCTACATGCAGTCTACTATGCCAGCAAAACACTTTCGGAGGCCCAAATGAATTACACCACCACCGAGAAGGAACTACTCGCGGTTGTCTATGCATTCGACAAGTTCCGATCCTATCTCATTGGAACAAAGGTAGTGGTGTATATTGATCATGCAGCAATTCGGTATTTGATCTCAAAGAAAGATGCCAAGCCAAGATTAATCAGATGGATCCTTTTGCTCTAAGAATTTGATTTGGAAATTAAGGACAAGAAAGGCACGAAAAATCTGGTAGCCGATCATCTTTCCAGATTGGACAATCCAGATTTGGAGAGTAAAGAGAAGGTTGAAATAAACGATTGCTTCCCTGATGAGCAGCTATTTGCAGTCACATCTGATATCCCATGGTTCGCTGATATTGTCAACTATCTTGTGAGTCATGTGCTACCACCGGATCTAACTTCTCAGCAGAGGAAGAAATTTCTGCATGATACAAAGAGATACATGTGGGATGAGCCTTATTTGTTCAAACAATGCCCGGATTCTGTGATCCGAAGATGCATCCCCGAGGTCGAGAATACCAGTATATTACATGCATGTCATTCTTCTCTGTATGGTGGCCATTATGGAACGCAGAGAACAGCAGCAAAGGTACTCTAGGCCGGATTTTATTGGCCCACCTTGTTCAAAGATGCCCACCACTTCATAAAGAATTGTGATCGATGCCAACGGGTGGGCAACATCTCCAACCGTAATGAAATGCCACTAAATGTGATCTTGGAGGTGGAGATCTTTGACGTATAGGGGATAGACTTCATGGGACCTTTCCCATCTTCATGCAATAATCTCTATATCCTTTTAGCGGTTGATTACGTGTCCAAATGGGTGGAAGCTTCGGCGTTACCAACCAATGATGCTAAGGTGGTTTTGAGGTTCCTACAAAAAAACATTTTTACTAGATTTGGCACTCCTCGGGCGATCATCAGTGATGAGGGGAGCCATTTTTGCAACAAACTGATCACAGCTCTCCTGGCCAAATATGGAGTAAGACACAGAATTGCCACTGCCTACCATCCACAGACAAATAGTCAAGCCGAAGTATCCAACCGAGAGGTAAAAAGAATTCTAGAAAAGATTGTTAATCCTACCAGAAAAGATTGGTCTCTAAAGCTAGATGAAGCCTTGTGGGCTTATAGAACTGCATATAAAGCACCTCTCGGCATGTCTCCTTACCACATAGTTTATGGAAAGGCTTGTCATCTACCGGTCGAATTAGAGCACAAAGCTTACCGGGCTATCAAAAAGTTGAATTTCGACCTATCTGCAGCAGGAGAAAGGAGACTTCTACAGTTAAATGAACTCGACGAGTTCCGATTGCAGGCCTATGAGAATTCTAAACTCTACAAAGAGAAGGTAAAGAGATGGCACGACCGAAAAATCATCGAGAGAAAATTTGAACCTGGCCAAGCGGTCTTACTATTCAACTCCAGGCTCAAGTTATTCCCGGGAAAGCTCAAATCCCAATGGTCGGGTCCCTTTACCATCACTACTGTGTTTCCACATGGAGCCATCGAGATTGTTAGAAAGGACAGTGAGCAACCATTCAAGGTTAATGGCCAAAGATTGAAGCACTATTGGGGAGGAGAATTTGATCGGCAAAAAATCCTCAGTTGACCCGGCCATGGATTGTGCATCAATGATAGTCGAGCTAACCGACTTAAAACAAAGCGCTCCTCGGGAGGCAACCCGAGATTACTTTTATTACTTCTATTATTGTGTGATTTTTATTTAGCTTGTGTGATTTCATTTTAACATGCTTGTTTATTTTTATTTCAGGTGTCCAATCATGCCCTCAACCGTTTGACTTGATCACACTTTGAGTTTGGGGGTGTATCGTTCCATTGCAAACACTAGCCGTTGTTCAGAGAAAGAAAATCTTTCAGGAATCCTGAGCTCCTGCGCAGCTGCGCCACATCTTCAGTTCATTTCCGGCGCAGCTGCGCAGATGTCCGCCTGAGCCAAGCCTGAAGCTCAGCGCAGCTGCGCCCCCTTCCCAGTACAACTGCGGCGCAGCTGCGTCGATCGCGGAATTTTTTTTTATAAATAGGTCAGTCCCCATCAATCATAATCATCCAACCCTAAACCTAACTGACTCTTTAGCAGCAAAACAAACCCTCTCCTCTCATCCCTACCCACTCTCTCAAAACCCTAACTACCTACACTCTTCCTTCAAACCCTAATCACATACCACCATGCCGAAGCGTGCACGCACTCCCCAACCTTCTTCTTCCAGCAGCAGCGGATCCGAATCTACTGGTGGTGGCATCAACACTCTGGATGCCACCAAATTTGTCAATCTCTCTGCACAACATTACTACTGGGAGGTGCTTAGCGTCAAATCCTTCATACCAGAGAGGGGTTTGAAGCCCAAAGCACAGGATGGGCGTATTCTTGACCAAATCCGGCGTTTGGGTTGGTTGCTATTCATTGAGACACCAAAGTCAGCCCCGATAGCCATTGTTCGAGAGTTCTATGCCAACGCCCGCGAAACACAGAATGGGATTTCCTTCGTGCGGGGCAAGCAGGTATCCTACTCAGCGCAGGTAATCAATGAACTTTTTTGCCTGCCATCTGCTACTGCTGAGGCCACCGACTGGGTGGTACATGAGCGCTACGAAACCGACCTTGATGCTTTGATACATGAGATGTGCCAACCGGGCACGCGGTGGAAGACTCAGCCAGGCACCACCTTGAAGGTGCACTTCCCTCAGACCGCGCTAAATAGATTTGCCAAGGCGTGGTACGCCTTCATTTGCGCGAGTATCTTGCCGACCACCCATCATCAGGATGTGACACGGGACCTCGCGGTACTCTTGCACCGCATTCTACGTGGAGGGAGCATCGACGTGGGCTATATCATCAACCAGTCCATGCTTCATTTCATGCGGGCTGTCACTTCCGGTGCCATTCCACACGCCTCGATCATCACACGCCTATGCTTAGCGGCAAACATGGAATGGGGCGAGGAGGCTCTCCAGCTACCTATGCGAGACATCGATAGCGCCACGATCCGAAAGTACAATGTTTGGCGCGGTGGAGAGTCCCGGCCTAATGGGTTGGGTTTTATTGTGGCTGATGAGGTGGAGGAGGCCGGTGAGGAGGGCATGCCTGCCCCGCCAGTGCAGCAAAGGGGCGTCAGTGGACATGAGCGCGACATGCGCCACCTGCAGCGCCGCATGGACGCGTTGCACACGAGCTTCAGGGATTATAGTGTCTCCTTCGCTGATGCACTTCCGGAGGCGTTCAGTCAGCAATGGGTCCACATTGAGTTTCCCACATTCGGCTCCGGCATCCCTTATCCTCCGCCCGACAGGCCGCCTAGCGGCGCCGAGGATGCTTCTTAGGGGAGTACTCTTTACCCTATTATATCCAATGAGGACAGTGCATATTTTAAGTTTGGGGGTATTAGGCTTGCCTAGTTATTTTGTGATGCTTTAAATTATCTGTTTTTATTGTTATTTATTTGCTTTATTGTTATTTTAGGTATTTGTTTCCTTATTTTCGTAAAAAAAAAAGAATGGTGAATTTCTCATGCATATCATATCACATCATGTAGTTTAGTTGCATGATCCTCTTATATTGATTAGTATGCATCCCCACATGCCTATGATGAAATTTTTTTGATTTTTGCTAACTGTTAAGACTTCGAGTCGAATGCCATGATACATTGCAACTCTTGTCTTGCGTTTGCTATGATAAAACCGGTTTGCACGTTCTTAGTAGGTTTTTTTAACTAAGTAGCCCAAAGATTCGCATAATTGAGTTTTGGGGAGAATTGGTTGTGTTTTTAATGATTGTGGCAATTGTGGGTAGTATTAGTTGAGATCACACGTGTTCAAGTTTGGGGGAGTACTTAGTAGAGTATTTATGCAACGAAATGGAGCGTAAAACGCATTCGTTGACAAAAAAAAAAGTATTAATAAATGCGTGGTCAGCCTAGTTTTGTGGCCTTTGATATTCGAGTAAGTACACCCTAGTGGATGTCTTTACACCTTGCGCCCTAAGACCAATTGGTTTGGGAGTCGTTGGCCGAAAGCTCGTTACATGGGTATCATTGAATAGCCTAATGGAACTAGGCATTGCAGTACCAAGCATCATGTTCCGTATAGCGTCTAAGTACATCCCCACGTTTTGATATAGTGTGGTTTCAACTATATTTACCCCAATTGTCTTATGGTAGTTCGAATATATAAATTTCCCCTAAGAAACATATTATGAGAATCGATTGAGATTACTATAGTTGATGATTACTGCACACACACACTTTATCATTCACCACAAAATTTGAGCTGCATGATTATCATGGTACACGGACCAAGTTTTGATGTTTCGCTAGATTATTCTGAGGCAAATCTTGTGGATTGCTTGCTAATTGATGAGGGTCATGGTGCATTCTTATATCATTACATTGCATTCATATTTGCATTCATTTCGTTGTATTTGCTTGAGGACAAGCAACAATTTAAGTTTGGGGGTATTTGATAAGTAGGTTTCATACCTACTTATTGGATACTATTTTGTTCCATTTGTTGCTCATCTAATAGCTATCTAGTGTAATTTCATACATTTTTCCCTCTCTTTCGGTTTTTGATTCACTATTCTCATTATACGGCTTTTGCATAGTTTTTGGTACATTTGGCTCGGGATGTTGTGCATTTGTGGATGGATGCTATTTGATTGTTTGTTGATTGTGCAGGACGTGAGAGAAGAGAAATTATCCAATAGCAACACTGCAGCAAACTGGCATCCGGCGCAGCTGCGCCCCTTTTACAAAGGGCACCGGCGCAGCTGCGCCCCTCCTGCTCATTCCTTGCCCCCAGCGCAGCTGCGCCCCTTTTACAAAAGGCGCCGGCGCAGCTGCGCCTATCGCCAGCCAGCCATGCAACACGTTCCATCCAGCGAAGCAGCATTATCAGAAAATGGGGTGGTGCCTGATTTTGAGGATTCAGTGGGTTCGAACTTTTGTAGTGGGAATCATAATAAGTCAAAATAAGACAATTCATGCATGCATTATTAGCCAATTTTGGAATTCAATTTGCAGCTCTCCTCCTACACGAAAAATAGAGTAGTTTACTACATGTTAGCTTCAAAAATTAGAAATAGTCAGCTGAGCATTTTTGGCATTGGGGAATTGAAGAATGGAGCTATATGTATGCTAAATTGGAGATTGGGAGCAAGGAATCGACTATCTACACAACTTGAAAAATCACCAGAAGTTGTAGAACGGAAACAGGGAGCTTGAATACTTTCTATTTTTGATTAATTCTCATATTCTGTAATTATGATGATGAACCAATTGTGCATGATGAACTCTAGTATTGTTATTATGAACTAAATTTAATTCTTGGGATTATAATGGATCTTTTGCATGACTAAGAATTGAAGTGCTTCTTTATTTTTACTAGTTGGTTGTGAAATGAATGTCTAGCATAATCTATACTCCATGTTTAATTGCTTGATCACCAATTACTGTGATAATTTATATGGAATTGAGAAAGGAAGTATAAATTAAGATCTCATTATGCTAGCATATGTTCATAATTATTACATTCCTCGTGAAATTATGTTTCGTGCTTAGGATAGAGATATACCGAAGCACCATATGTGGCCAATGGAAAACTTGTTCTTAAACCTTTTTGATTGTAATTCACATAGGAATATAGTGCGTTAGTCATCTAGGGTGTTCACATTCATTCTATCAATTGTGGATTTAGTGTGATATGGGTATGGTGCATCGAGAGATGGCCATATTTTACTTTCGTGTTTTCGACCAACATTCTATAGTAACCAACTAGCAACAATAGGAAGCATGGAAATCTAAATCTGCATTAAGTGAAATTATAATCCCAAGCCCATAAAATCTGTATTTTTACAACCAAATTTGTTTTAATTATTTCATTAGTAATTATTAGACTATTTCATCACTAAAACCGCTTGTTTAAAGAGACCGAACTAATTACAAAATCGGTGTTTGTAGTCATAAATGCAATTCAATTCCTCGTGGGATCGATATTTTACTTACTTTATATTACTTGTGGATCGCGTGCACTTGCGTGTATCAGTTTTATTTGTTATATATACAAATATCCCAACAACCAACCTGGTAAGAATCGTAGAGTTGACTTCCACTCTAAGAAACCTATGAATCGTAGAGTTGTGTGGAAGCAGAAGGAATATAAGCCAAAAGGAAAAGCGGTGAATCACTACTATCCACACGTTTCTAAGACAAGAAGGAATCCACACTCACACACAAGCATGCATTATATTCAATACTATACATGTCATAAATATGGTCATAAAGCCGCAGAATGCTATTTCAATGAATTCTATCATGTGCTGCACAGACCTAAAATTAAGCAGATTTGGGTCCCCAAGGCTACCAACAAATCTGGACCCAAGCAAGTTTGGGTACCAAAATAAAAGTTATCCTTTCTGTAGGTACAGAGCTCCACTAAGTCAACATGGTATCTTGATAGTGGATGCTCAAGACATATGACAGGTAACAAAGCTTTCCTGTCAAACTTTGAAGAAAAAGATGGTCCTGCAGTCATCTTTGGAGATAACAATTCTGGAAAGACAAAAGGATATGGTTCAGCTGGAAATGGTGTTATGTCATTCAGCAGAGTGGTATATGTTGAAGGACTAAAGTACAATCTTCGTAGCATCATCCAACTATATGACAGAGGTCATCAAGTCACCTTCCTCAATAATCAATGTCAAGTCAGAGATTTGAAGACCAACTCATTAAAGCTGATAGGAAGCAGAGAAGGCAATGTCTATATAGTCAACCTTGCTGAGCTAATGACATGATGTGACAATATGCTTCCTTGCCAAACCTTCTGAAGATCAGTGCTGGTTATGGCATAAGAGCTTATCTCATCTAAACTTCAAAAGTATGTCAAAGCTAGCCTCCAAAGATCTTATAGCAGGACTGCCAAAGTTCAACTTCATCAAAGAGAAACCCTGCAAAGCATGTCAGTTTGGAAAGCAAACAAAGAGCTCATTCAAAGGCAAAGCAGTCAACTCAAATGATAAGCCCCTTCAGTTACTCCATGTGGATCTATTTGGACCTATCCCAACTGCAAGCCTTGGAGGAAAGAGATATTCATTAGTAGTAGTGGATGACTACACTAACCTTACATGGGCATTCTTTTTAAGCTCTAAAGATGAAACCAGTTCTCAACTCATAAAACTTTTCAAATTGATTATGAATTAGAAAGAGGAGAAGATCAAAGCTATCAGAAGTGATTATGGAAGTGTTAGGTTTGTATAACGCGAACATGCAATAAAATTACATAAATAAAGTGGAAGCGCGATAAAATCAAATTTTAAATTTTTATACAAACCATCACCATGATCTTTCTTTATGCACAATTATTAATTAAACGAAAGAGATGGAGAATAAGAATTATACCCTTGTAGAATTCTAGCTTCCTCAGGTACAAGTTCACCTCCAATTCCTTCGCGTTCTCCTTGAATTCCACCGATTAAATTCCTTCCTTTGATCAATGTTAGCCACCCAAGTGTTTGGCCTCTAGAGGTGATCCACCAAGGAATAATACTTGTTCAAGAAGATAGGTGTTGGCAAAACCCTAATTTCTATCTCTATAGAAATTGTAAGTACTCTCCATAATTCTTATGCAAGAGTGTGTAACCCTAATCTATGATAAGACTTCTCTTATTTATAGATGTAGGAAAACCCTTCCCTAAACTATTTAGGATTAGGATTTCTATTCTAATTAAACTCCTTTAATTAAATTAAACTCCTAATCCAATTAGGAATTCATGTGAGAGTACTTCTATTAATTAATTCTCAATCCCTATTAGGAATTAAATAATAGTAATAGTAATAATAAAAATAAGACTCCTCTTATTAATTTATATTTAATATTTCTAAAATATTAAATAATAAATATTAAGCTATTTAATTTATTCTATCTCCATAGACTAAATTAAATACACTTAACTTATTATTACAATTATGTCATTTACTTCTTAAATAAATATTTTTCTTTTGCGGTGTGACCTTTTAGGTTTTTCATATTAAACCGGTTGTGAATAAATCAATTAGAACAATTCAAATCTTATTTAAAAAAATAAATTAAACTATTTAATTCACTTAAATAAATAATATTTATTCTACAATAAGGGTAAGCCCCCTTAGCGATCAACGACTTTCCAGATAATATAGATTTCAACATTAATCATAAAAGAACCTTTCAGTGCATAGTTACCGTACAATTCAATCCTTCTACCATACAATGTCCCAATTAAATATAAGACATGGAATTACTGTCAAGTTTTATTTTATTTAATTATATGTATTTCGATTCTCAAATGCACAACTCTAAATAATGCAAATTAGAAACTCTTTTCTAATTTCATTCTGCCTAAGCCAAGGACTACTGAGTTGTCATTTATCGAATCACATAGGACATTCACATCTTTTACTAGACGTGGTAGATTCTTTGTTGATCATTCACCTATCTCCATGTACAACTTAATATACCCAATCATACCCTTTGTTATACCCTAAAGGTCTTAAGGGACATGTCAAAGTATAACTCATCATACACAAGATACTATGATGATCTCAAGTCCAAGGATCACTTGTACTACTATCACTAAAGGAATTCCTATTGACAGGCGAGTAAAACTCCATTAGGTATTCCTTAGCGAGCCACGTTCAGTGAACTTATTCTCCAATAAGCACCTACATACTTGCTTTAGTGTCTCCATATAAATGATTATGAGATCAATCATCCTCTTCTTAAGTGCAAGCAACGTATGTACTAATCTATCCAGATTCACTAATTCCCTCTTTAGTAATCCAACAATTAGGAACGATTTTAGTTTGTGAGCTATCTAGAATTTAGATCTCATTAGCATGATCACCACCATGATTCTAAAAACATTGCTCAAAACTATGGGTTTATCACATTTAATATAACAACACTATGTAGATAATATAAAATGCCTTTAATAACCGAATAAGATTACAAAGTATATGCTACATCATATCAAATATGATTGACTTGTGTGCATACTACTTTCAATCTCCCACTTGCATTAAAGCCAATCGTCATAGTATCTAATACCCTTTTTCTCTAAGTGACGATCATCCTGTCGTTTGGATAAAGCTTCAGTAAATGGATATGCAATGTTGTTCTTGAGAGTCCACTATCTCTATAGTGACTTTTCTTCTTTCAATGATTCCTCTAATGAATTGAAAGCGCCGCAACACATGTTTGAATCCAAGATGAGACTTAGGAACTATTCCTAGTTCTGTAATGAACTTTTCATCCAAACAATCAACTTGCAGCTTCATTTACAGCTATATACTTTGTCTTTGTCACTAAACTAGCAACTCTTTGCTATTTTGGAACCTTTCCAATTCACTGTACCACCATTCAAGGCAACAATTTACCCTAAAGTAGATTTGTTATCGTATTGGTCAGTCTGAAAAACTTGAGTCTGTTTAGCCCTCTAGTTTTAATTCAGACCTACCATGAATCATGATCACATCTTTAATACCGGTTAAGTACTTAAAGATGTTTATCACTGTCTTACAGTGATCTTTTCCAGAATATGTCTGATCAACATCAGGCCTTGTATATTCATTGCATACATGATAGTAACTCATGCGATCTCTCTTTTATTCGAGATAATTTTAGAGAGATTCACTCCATGACTCATCATCATGAGACCTCTTTTGGAGTTTGCCATGCTAAATGCCTTTAGCATCAAATGAATATACGTTCCTTGGGTCAAGCCGAACATCCTTTTAAATCTATCTATATAGATTTATATCCCCAATTTATAGGATGCTCCTCCCAAGTCATTCATGGAGGAATGTTTAGACAATTTTATCTTTACTGATTGTAGCATTGGTGTGTTATTCCTTATCAGTAGTATATCAACATGTAATACTAGGAATGTCACAGTGCTCCCACTGACTCTTTTGTACACACTAGGTTCATTCTCGTTTTTGATAAAATCAAACTCTTTTGATTGTCTTATCAAAACGAATGTTCCATCTTTGAAAAGCTTGTTTCAATCCATAAATGGATCATCGTACCTTAAAACACGATTTGCTTCAACCTTTGAAACAAATTCCTCTGGCTGTATCATACATACATTCTCCTCAAGTATTCATTGAGGAAGGATGTCTCCACATCCATTTTTCCAGATTTCGTAATAAGCTGTAATCACAAGCAAAATCCAAATGGACTTGAGCAATACATGGTAATAAGGTTTTATTACAGTCAACTCCTTGACTTTATTTGAAACCTTTTAAACAGGTCTGGTCTTATAGGTCTCCACCTTGCCATTTGCCCTAGTCTTTCTCTTTAAAGACCCATATACACCCTTTAGGCACTATGCCTTTCGGTGAAGTAACCAGAGTCTATACTTGGTTCTCATACATGGAGTCCATTTCGGATTTCATGGCCATCTGCCATTTCTTTGAGTGTCTTCTACTCATAGCCTCATCGTATATAACTGGATCATCATCTTCTATGATGCGTACCTCATCATCATCCTCTATGATGAATCTATACCCCTAGGTATCTTTGGTACTCTTCCAGATTTACAATTCGGTTGTGGTACAATAGGTCTATCTACAGGTCCCTCGGTTTGACTTAAAGTGCTTTATGGTTCTTGAACTATTTCAAGATCTATTACCCTCCCACTATCTCCTTCAATGATAACTACCTTTATCCAAGAAGGCAGCGTGTAGGATTATAGTAATAATACCCTAAACTTTCTTTAGGATATCCCACAACTTTGCACTTGTCAGATTTTGTCCCAAACTTATCTTTTGAAACCTTTTTCACATAAGTTGGACAATCACTTATCTTAACATACTTAAGATTAGGAATCCTCCTTATCCATAACTTTTATGGAGTCTTGGGGCCGAATTTTGAGGTTACCTTATTTTGTAGATATGCAGCCGTTTCTAGGGCATAACCCTAGATGGATACCGGAATGTCGGTAAAAATCATTATGGACCGCACCATGTCCAACAAGGTACAATTTCTCCTTTTAAATATACCAATCAATTATTGCGTATCAAGAGGTGTCTAATGTGAGAAAATACCATTTTAATATGATCTAAAAACTTATTGCACAAGTATTCCTTCCTCGATCTGATCAAAGAATCTTAATACTTTGTCAATTTGTTTCACTTCTGAATTCTTTGAACCTTTCAAATGATTCAGACTTGTATTTCATCAAATATACATATTCAACTCTTTGAATGATCATCTCCTTTTCTTTTACTAGTTTGTTCAATTTGCAAAATTATTTTTTATGTAAGTCAATTTTACAAAGTCCATCAAGTGATCTTCCAGTTTCAAACAAAACATTATCATTATAAATAGAACAACAATTGTTCTTAAATATAATACCAGAACCTTCCTTGTCCAACAACGGAAGTAATAATGTTTCTAAAGAGAACTGGAACATAATAACAACTTATTAACTTAATAGACTTGCCCGTAGGCAACGCTAAACTATAAGTTCCTACGGCTAATGTAGCAACCATTGCTCCATTTTCCACACGTAAGATTACTTACTCTTTGTTAAGCTTTCTACTTCTGCTTAGTCTCTGCATTGGATTGCATATGTGAAAACTATAGCCGGTATCCAATACCCAAGTAGAACCTTGACTTACAGAAAAATTTATTTCAATGATGAACAAACCTATATTTGTAACAGAAGCTTTACTAAGCTTCTTCTAGTTAGCCTCTGCAAGATGCTCCTTACAGTTTCCTTTCCAGTGTCCAGGCTTATTGCAGTGGAAGCAAACTCCTTTGCTATCTGCATCAGTTTTGTTCTTAATGTCCTTAGTTATTTCCTTTCCTTATACATTCTTTGAATTGTTCTTCTTTTAAGAAGATCCTTTGGCCCTCTTCCGCTTTCTGGAAGAATTATCTACCAGTAAGACTTGGTCTTTCTTGGTTGAAAAGTGACTCTTTAAAGTTTTTAACGTGTTTAAGCAACTCATGCAGGCTGACATATAGCTTGTTCACGTGGAAATTCACAACAAATTGTGAGAAAGAGTCTGGAAGTGATTGCAAGATCAAATCTTGGATCATCTCTCCATCCATTACTAAACCCAGTTATCCCAATTGTTCAATCAGATTGATCATTTTTGAGGATATTTGTATATATTGTAGTGCCATCGGTTATTCTAGATTGGAAGAGCTCCTTAGATATCTAATATCTAGCAGTCCTACTTTCCTCACCATTCAACTCCTTGAAGGTGCAAGAGTACAGTAGGAGCATCCATAGTTTCATGCTGACGCTGAAGCTCGTTACTCATGGATGCGAGCATGATTCATTGAGCCAACTGTGCATCATCTTGCCACTTTCTAAAAGTAGCAATCTCTTCCTCAGAGGCATTATCTGCAACCATTGCAGGGATATGCCTATTAAGGATATAAGATAGCTTTTCAAGCTTAAGAACTATTCTCAGATTCCTTAACCAGTCCGTGTAATTTGGTCCGGTTAATTAGCATCTAATATGCTACGCAGTGATAGTGAATTAGACATTATAAAATTCTCTTAAATGAATTTGTAATTTAACAACATTTTAGCATACATTCATTTTAATTGATTACCAAAATAAATTAGGTCTTTATTTTAAATTGGTATCTCAATTTTTCATCAAACTATATTACCCTCAATATATATAGTTCGGCAAATCTAATTAAAGCTTTGCTAGTGAGAATAAGGATCCTATTTTAAATGTATATAGCCTTGTGTGACACAACAAACGATATATAAATAAATAGGTAGATAACTATTGTCAATTACATCACTATGTAACTCCTTGTATTTTTCCTCTTAGATTATTTTGATCAAGTGTGACACATCCGAATCAAAATTATCCAAGTTAAGTCCAACCTAGCACTTCCATATATTCGAAAGAAAAACACTGTCCTTGTGTGACACAACAAAACAACATCATTCAGTCTATGTATAAGCATCAAATGTGATAAAGCAACATCTTAAATATTTAATACTTTCCTTGTGTGACACAACAAACTCATATTAAATATTTAATACTCTATCGTTTTACCATGCTAGAAGGCGAGGTTCGATATTCCAAATATCTTTGAATGCTTAAGACTTAATATAATTTCTTTGAGGGGTTTATAATTATTATTTGTCTCATCTTGTTTAGCGCGCATGCACATATATATATAAAATACGCGTCATATTATTTTATATGTAAAGCACGTTGGATAATATATAATATATATAGTAAGCATGCACATATAGAATACTATATTCTACCTGGATTGATTATGGACTTTTATTCTAGTTTGGTTCACTAGAGCCACCAAGTGAACCAAAAGGTCAAACCTAGGGTGCAAGAATTAAATTTAAATATAATTATTACATTTAAACCCGGGCTCCATTACAAACGGGTCTTGAAGCGCTCCTTGCTCCTTTGTCTCCAATTCTTCAAAATTAATTCTAACTAGTCCTATTACAAAAACTATTTACAATAAATAGAAACATTGATCAGCAGTCAAGAGGAAGTACATAGGAGGGAGATAGAATTTACATTAAGAAAAAATTAGAGAAGACTAGGTACGTAGACCCTATTTATAAAAATCCATACATTCAAGCATCCACTAAAATAAATCCAATCACATATTGGTCAATAATCCATAATCAATCCCTGTTTATTATCATACATATCTCTATATGTATCAATAAATAACATTCATTCCATGAATAATAAAACCATTCCATATATGCATTGATATCATTTAATGGGCAATATTAGTTAGTATAAAATCCAATTAGTAATCATGGAATCCAATTCCAACTCTAATTAGTTATCATGAAATCCAATTTCAATTAAAATAAACTTCTTTATTTTAATCATATTCCAAATCAGAATAAACTCTTTTATTTTAATTTATCCAATTTTGAATAAAAAATAAACTCCTTTATTTTTAATCAAATTCTAAATCAAAATAAACTCCTTTATTTTAATTTACAAAAATAAAAAAAATAAAATAATTTTACACAAACAATTATGCCCAATTAAATTGTTCTAAACACATATCAATGTATATACAGAATCAGAACAATTAATAATTCGCATAAAGTTTGGCTCTCATACCACTGTTAGGTTTGTATAACGCGAACATGCAATCAAATTACATAAATAAAGCGGAAGCGCGATAAAATCAGATTTTAAAATTTTATACAAACCATCACCATGATCTTTCTTTATGCACAATTATTAATTAAACGAAGAAGATGGAGAATAAGAATTATACCCTTGTAGAATTCTAGCTTCCTCAGGTACAAGTTCACCTCCAATTCCTTCGCGTTCTCCTTGAATTCCACCGATTAAATTCTTTCCTTTGATCAATGTTAGCCACCCAAGTGTTTGGCATCTAGAGGTGATCCATCAAGGAATAATACTTGTTCAAGAAGATGAGTGTTGGTAAAACCCTAGTTTCTATCTCTATAGAAATTGTAAGTACTCTCCACAATTCTTATGCAAGAGTGTGTAACCCTAATCTATGATAAGACTTCTCTTATTTATAGATGTAGGAAAACCCTTCCCTAAACTATTTAGGATTATGGTTTCTATTCTAATTAAACTCCTTTAATTAAATTAAACTCCTAATCCAATTAGGAATTCATGTGAAAGTACTTCTATTAATTAATTCTCAATCCCTATTAGGAATTAAATAATAGTAATAGTAATAATAAAAATAAGACTCCTCTTATTAATTTATATTTAATATTTCTAAAATACTAAATAATAAATATTAAGCTATTTAATTTATTCTATCTCCATAGACTAAATTAAATACACTTAACTTATTATTACAATTATGTCATTTACTTCTTAAATAAATATTTTTTTTTGCAGTGTGACCCTTTAGGTTCTCCATATTAAACCGGTTGTGAATAAATCAATTAGAAAAATTCTAATCTTATTTAAATAAATAAATTAAACTATTTAATTCATTTAAATAAATAATATTTATTCTACAATAAGGGTAAGCCCCCTTAGCGATTAACGACTTTCCAGATAATATAGATTTCAACATTAATCATAAAAAAACCTTTCAGTGCATAGTTACCGTACAATTCAATCCTTCTACCATACAATGTCCCAATTAAATATAAGACATGGAATTACTGTCAAGTATTATTTTATTTAATTATATGTATTTCGATTCTCAAATGCACAACTCTAAATAATGCAAATTAGAAGCTCTTTTCTAATTTCATTCTGCCTAGGCCAAGGACTACTGAGTTGTCATTTATCGAATCACATAGGACATTCACATCTTTTACTAGACGTGGTAGATTCTTTGTTGATCATTCACCTATCTCCATGTACAACTTATTATACCCAATCATACCCTTTATTATATCCTAAAGGTCTTAAGAGACATGTCAAAGTATAACTCATCATACACAAGATACTATGATGATCTCAAGTCCAAGGATCACTTGTACTACTATCACTAGAGGAATTTCTATTGACAGGCCAGTAAAACTCCATTAGGTATTCCTTAGCGAGCCACGTTCAGTGAACTTATTCTCCAATAAGCACCTACATACTTGCTTTAGTGTCTCCACACAAATGATTATGAAATCAATCATCCTCTTCTTAAGAGCAAGCAACGTATGTACTAATCTATCCGGATTCACTAATCCCCTTTTTAGCAATCCAACGATTAGGAACGATTTTAGTTTGTGAGCTATCTAGAATTTAGATCTCATTAGCATGATCACCATCATGATTCTAAAAGCATTGCTCAAAACTATGGGTTTATCACATTTAATATAACAACACTATGTAGATAATATAAAATGCCTTTAATAACCGAATAAGATTACAAAGTATATGCTACATCATATCAAATATAATTGGCTTGTGTGCATACTACTTTCAGGAAGAGAGTTTGATTTCTCTAAAGTAAAACAGTTCTGTGAAGAGAATGGCATAAATCACAACTTCTCAGCTCCAAGAACTCCTCAACAAAATGGAGTAGCTGAAAGAAAGAATAGGACCTTGATTGAATCAGGAAGGACTCTTCTTGCAGCTGCCTATCTACCCGAGTACTTCTAGAATATGCTAGGGCAAAATAGTAATAAGCCATGATTGAGATGGGAAATGACCAAAATGCCCCAACTCTTAGTTTTCTATAAATAGCAAGCCACTGTCTTCTAAATTTTTAAGAATTCACAAGTATTTCAAGAGCTTGAGAAGCTATTATATTCTTTAGAGAGAGTTCTTGTGAGTTAAAGTGTTGAAGCCTTGCAAATAAATAGTTAAAGCTTGCAACTTCAAGAGGTAATCATCTTAGTAGTTATAATGTTCGATTTTAATTCGCAGTTATAGCTAATTATGCATTTTACAAACAGTTATAATACCCAAATTATTTTATGTATATAGTACAAAAGTCCTATTTACAAGCAGTTATAATATCCGATTTATTTCTCTTATAAAGTTGAAAAAAAACTTTTATAAGCAATTATTATGTCCGATTTTCTTTAAATATTTAGTAAGAATATTCATTTTATAAATAATTATAATGCCTGAATTATTTCAAATATAATAGCCGAATATTCATTTTATAAGCAGTTATAATGCTTAATTTATTTTAAGTATAGTTGATGAATATTCATTTTATATGCAGTTATAATGCTGAAATTATTTGATGTATAGTAGAAGGAGTCTTATTTATAAGCGGTTATAATATCCGAAATAAAACTTAAAAGATTTAATCGTTAAACGCTTATTTGTCTACATGAACTTATAATCGTGTAGGATTTACGACGAACGTTTAGACCGTTATATTCTTCGGGGGCGTTATATTTGGTATCAGAGCTTTGGATTATAGTTCTGAGGTAACGAGTACCTTGGGGTATAATTTAATGGGTTAAGATTAAATAGACTTGTGAAGAATTTATAGATAATTAAAAGATATGAATAAATCTTAATACATACAAATTTTATGTGAAAGAAATATACTGAATAAAGATAAACTCTTCACGAGAATGTCGAGAAATGAATAGACTCATAAAGAGTTATAAAGCAAGTCTACTTATTTGTTGAAATGCACTCCGTGCAATAACGTGTCTTATTTATGAAATTTATTGTTATGCAAGGTTTGTTTCTTTTACACCCCGTGCATTAACATGTTTGTTATTTGTTATGTGCAACGTGATAGTGATTGTTGAATTTCAATTGAAAACCATGTTAGTATCTGAGTTGAACAACTCTCTTGCATGGGTAGGAGTTTAAGATGTGTTAGAAAACCGATCTAACTATACTGTAGGTGTGACGCTCCCAAATTTGGGTTACCTTAACCTCGAATTTGGTGCATCACTGTGCAACTCATAAAGCATTCTATCAATAACTAATTATGGAATAATAGAAATATTTACATTGATATAACATAAATACTCTCGTCCCAAGTCTCGATACCAATACAAATAACTGACATAACATCGTACACACTATAATTAAGTCTTAATACAACACATCAGAATACATAATATTAAATAAGTCTTGGTGCATCACAGAAATATAACATAGTAGGACAAAGCTAATCCGTGACTTTGCCTTTGCCTTTGCCTTTATCCTTTCCCGAGCTCTCGCCTTTTCCGGTAACAACTGAAATGTTTTAAGAAAAGCAAGGGTGAGCAACAAGTTTGTCCAGCAAGTACAACAACAATGATAAAGAGAAGTCATGAGTAAGGTTTCACAAGTTTCAATTCCAATCTCTACTATTACTGATTAGTCACTATGGATTAGATGAATATCAAATGAATTCAAGGATTTCAAATTTTACAAATGCAGGAATCACTGTGTGGCCACCACCACACTTACCTTCTATTAGAATTAACAGTATTATACTATTAACCCAAAAAAATACAAATATAGGTACAATAGGTGATCAGCCTAAAATACCCGGCATTATGCATAACCCTCAAACATTCAACTTGCGCGCATGTCGGTTCCCCGACTAAAAATATAATTTTCCCTACTATGAGGGTTGTTCATCTCTGCAAAGAGTCCACACCAAAGCAATTGGTTTGGATCGCTTTCTAAATCATGAGTATTGGTCTAGCTGAATCAAATGGCATTGACACTCTTCGTAAACAGTTCATGCACAATTTGAACTTAAAAGCTTTAACAGTTTATGTCAATAACGTATCTTGAACGCTTATGCAATTATTAAAGATTTACATAAGTATGGAATTCACATAATCATACATGTATTGCGTAAATATGAACTTTGAACATTAAATAGCATCCGTAAGAATATAGTCGAACAAAGTTGATAAGGTTGTCTAGCACGAGGACTAGCAAGGGTTAGAACACTTGCTCAAATTTAAATTGAGTAAGGTAGAAAACTCGCATTCAATATATAGAAAGAATGAAGATAGGAAACTTTGCACAATATAACTTGAGTAGGGTAAGGAACTTGCCTCTTTCGTTGATCAGGCTTAACGTAAAATGCTCTTCAAGTATCCTACACAATTTAGTACATATACACATACCAATTAGTCACATAATGGATATCAAATACTAGTTTATACTACGCTATAACGTTTCATTCTTATTAGTAATAGGATATTAAACAAGGTTATACACACTTTTTACGACGTTACGATGCTTGCACGTCCGTACACTAACCTTGCCTACCCGAATGCCCAAGCAACACGCATTTGTGTACGCTTAGCATGCCTATTCAATTTATCTAATACCCATTGGTTAGTGATGAGTATAATTATACTACATAACATTCATGTTTTAAAACTTAGAACACCATCTTATACCGTTAGAAGCATTACACAAGTATATGTGCCTGCCCGGCGGCCTCCGATTGCCTCTAAATGCACAACAGTCCTAAAAATGGGAAATTTGGAATTTGATACAAGAAGTAAATTTAAATTCTAATAAATGGAAGTGGTAGGTCTATCTCTAATCTTTCCGGATCATCTTGAATCATCCAATTTGGAGTTTGTATGAGAAAGTTAGGTCCATTTTACTAAAGGAGGTCAGAATCGCAAAACTGGTACACGGGGATCTCGCCCCGGCGAGAATCCTAGAGTAAAACCTCTCACCCCGGCGAGGAACCCCCTGGATACCTACACAGGGATCTCGCCCTGGCGAGAATCATGGGCTAAACAATCTCTCCCTGGCGAGGAACCCCCTAGATGCCTCGGTTTTAACCTACCAGCAAGCTCTGTTTTAACACACAACCTTCAAACTTACATAACTTCTTCGTTATAAGTCGGAATTTGACCATTTAAGAGGCTATGGAAAGCTTAAAACATGAACTAAAAAACCCTCATGGATTCATAATCTTATAGACTCTTTAATAAATTGAAGTAGTGGCTCCAAAGAGCCTAGTCTAACTAGTTTTTAGCGAAACTCAAAGTTAGGTCAATTCATTCTTCCTCTTTGTGTCTTAGCTATTATGCAACAAGTCAATATGACTCAAAGCATGCTTCTACTGCTAAGCTAGGCAACATAACATCCTTTCACCAAGTAATCAACATATAGTTCTCAAGTTCTTAGAGAAATCATTCTCTTAGACATTAAATCAAATGGTTTGTGGGCATAAGTTTAAAACTCATATATGAGTAGGCTTTAACTGAGTTCTAGTCCAGATTTTCAAATGAAATCATTCCCCATAATCTCAGAACATATAATGGAGATACACAACCAAGCATACAACTAACCATAGACTACATTTTCATCAAAGTATATGAATTGTCCAAATCAGTCCACAAATGTCCATAACAGTCCATTCTTGCTCCTTATGCATAGGTTTTGATTCTCATTCATTGTTCCACTTTCATTGATTATTAATAAGGCTTTTAAAGAGTTAACAACATTCATATAAATTCATGAACTAACTAAACAATTTCAACAACATATACTCCCACAAAACAATCAATAACAAACTGAAAATTGAAACAACAATGGAAATGAGCTAGGTTCCATAACACTAACCTCTTGAAGCTCTTCTAAGGATGCTAAGAGAATCAAAGTAGCTGCTACATCACTTCTTCTTCTTCCTTCAATCACCCGTACACCAACTCTCACAACTCTCTCTCAATTTTTAGCTCTATCTTAGCAACAATGAACAAAGGAATGGATGAGTGACAAAGGGTTGGTACTTATAGAAGGATGAATTGAGCTCATTTGGAGGAAGGAATGGCTGAGCATGCTTAGCATGATCAGCTCCCCATGTATGGGAAGGTGAGATTGGCTCCTCCAAGGTGTGGGTAACTCCCCTCTCCTTCTCCCCAATTGTTCCATGCTCTCTTTTCCTCTACCAAATGTGGAATTATTTCAACCAATATGTTCTTATTCTTTTTGCTCCCTCTCTTCACATTCTTCCATCTGTATGCTTCTTCTCCATTCAATATGCTGCAGATTTTGTAACCCATTTCCCTCATGGGTCATGGGTTATGGGTCATGGGGTTGGGTCTTGGGTCGCTCCATGGGTTTGGGCCACTCTTAAGCAAATTGGGGTTTCTAATTCAATCTCAATTTGGCTAAAATAAAATCCAACACTTGGATTATTAATCCTCCACATTAACACATTGGCGAAATAAGAAAAGTCGAAATAAATGAAAAGGCGTTTTTGGGGCAAATAGTGCCCAAGAATAGTAACCCGCGAATAGAGTTTTAGCGATATTTCTCCGAAATCATTTTAATAAGTCCTACCAAATAACAACACTTAATAACATTGCAAAGATATAATCTAGGTTATTACATAACATTTAATCACATCACATAAAATAATATTAATAAAAATCCATTCATTAAATAATATTCATAAGCGTATATTACAACGCCATACAAAATTCACGGTCGTTACATCCTCCCCTCCTTATAAGAATTATGTCCCCAGAATTATTACTATGTAAAAAGATGGGGATAATTCTTCTTCATTTTATCCTCTAACTCCCACGTAGCCTCCTCGACATCGTGGTTTCGCCAAACTACCTTCACAGAAGGTATGGCTTTATTCCTTAATACTTGTTCCTTCCTATCAGCTATCTGAATAGGAATTTCCTCGTACGTGAGATCCTTCTCTATATGGACGGGCTCATAAGATATACCGTGCTTGTAATCGGGTTTGTACGGTCGTAGCACTAAGACATGGAACACATTATGAATATGCTCCAGCTCGGGAGGTAAAGCTACCTCGTACGCCACTTCGCCTACCCTCCTCAAGACTTCAAATGGTCCTACGAATCTCGGACTCAACTTCCCTTTCTTGCCGAATCGGATCTTCCCTTTCCAGGGAGATACCTTCAAAAACACAAAACTACCACCTTCAAACTCTCAGCTTTGACGGTGCAAATCTGTATATTTCTTCTGCCGATCTTGGGCCGCTACCAATCTGGCTCTTATTGTCCCAACAATATCTGCCGTTTGCTAAACTAGTTCTAGTCCCAACAGTCGTCTCTCTCCGACTTCGTCCCAACATAACGGTGTTCTGCACTTTCTTCCGTAGAGAGCTTCGTATGGCGGCATACCGATACTTGCATGATAACTGTTATTATAAGTGAATTCTACAAGGGGTAAGTGGTCATCCCAGTTTCCCCTGAAATCCATCACACAAGCTCTAAACATGTCTTCCAGCGTCTGTATTGTTCGCTCACTCTGTCCGTCAATTTGAGGATGATAAGCAGTACTTAGCCTTAGTTGTGTTCCCATTCTTTCCTGCAAGCTCTTCCAAAAGTTTGACGTGAAGCGCGGATCTCGATCAGAAACGATTGACACCGGTACTCCATGTTTTGAAACAACTTCCTTTATATACAACTTTGCTAACTGATTTAAATTGAATTGTATCCTTATTGGCAGAAAGTGGGCTGACTTTGTCAATCGGTCCACAATAACCCAAATTGCATCATAGCCCTTCTGTGTGCTTGGAAGTCCCACTACGAAATCCATCGTAATGTGCTCCCATTTCCATTCTGGTATCTTCAGTGGTTGAAGTAGTCCACTCGGTCTCTGATGCTCTGCCTTGACCCGTTGACAGGTGAGACACTTACTGACGCATTCTGCCACCTCTCGCTTCAAATTTGGCCACCAAAAATGTTGACGAAGATCCCTATACATTTTTGTGCTTCCTGGGTGAACAGAATGCGGTGAGTTATGTGCCTCACACAAGATTGCCTCTCTTAGTTCGATCACGGCTGGCACCCACACACGTTCTTCAAATCGCAGGATACCATCTTTATCTAGCCTAAACTTTTCTCCACCGTTTTCTGCTACTCTTTCCTTTATCTTCTCACATTCCTCATCACTTCTTTGCGCCTCCTTTACTTTATCTAGCAACGTCGGACGAGCTTCCATTACGAATAAATGCTCTGCTGCCATTCCCAGACTTTTCACTTCTATCTCTAGTTACGTCATTTCCTTCACTAGCTCCTCCTGTGTTGTCAGCTTGAACAAGTTCTCCCTTCCTTTTCTACTAAACGCATCTGCTACTACGTTTGCCTTCCCCGGGTGATAAAGAATTTCACAGTCGTAATCTTTGATTAATTCCAACCACCTCCTTTGTCGCATATTGAGCTCTTTCTATGTGAAGATATACTTCAGACTTTTGTGGTCCGTATATATCTCACATTTCTCCCCATAAAGATAGTGTCTCAAAATCTTCAGGGCAAAAACTACAGCGGCTAATTCCAAGTCGTGGATAGGGTATCGCTTTTCATAGTCCTTCAATTGACGTGACGCATATGCAATGACCTTGCCATACTGCATTAGAACACAACCAAGACCTCGGTGTGATGCATCACTGTACACTACAAAACCTCCCGTATCATCCGGTAGGGATAACACAGGTGCCTCGCTCAATCTCTTCTTCAACTCCGTAAAGCTTTCCTCACACTTCTCCGTCCACACAAACTTCACAGTCTTCCTCGTTAGATTGGTCAGTGGGGTCGCTATCTTAAAAAAGTCTTGGATAAATCGTCGATAGTACCTGGCTAACCCTAAGAAACTATGCACCTCTGTTGGCATCCTCGGTTGATCCCAGTTACTCACTGCTTTCACTTTCGCAGGATCCACTGAGATCCCATCTTTGTCTCTCACATGCCCTAGAAATTGTACCCTTTTCATCCAAAATTCGCATTTAGAAAATTTCGCGTACAACTTCCCTCTCCTCAGCGTTTCTAGTATCGCCTTTAGATGGTCGGCGTGCTCCTCTTCGGTCCTTGAATAAATTAAGATGTCGTCGATGAAAACTACCACAAACTTGTCTAAGTATGGCTTGAGAATTCGATTCATCAAATCCATAAATGCTGCTGGCGTGTTCGTCAGACCGAAAGACATCACCAAGAATTCATAGTGCCCATACCTCGTTCGAAACGCAGTCTTTGGCACATCCTCCTTTCTCACCTTTAGTTGGTGGTATCCAGTTCTCAAATCTATCTTCGAGAAATGCCTCGGTCCTTGAAGTTGATCGAAAAGATCGTCGATTCTTGGCAACGGATATTTGTTCTTGATTATTGCCTTGTTCAACTCCCGGTAGTTGATACAAAGCCTCATCGTTTCGTCCTTCTTTTTTATAAACAAGACCGGTGCTCCCCATGGGGACACACTTAGTTGAATATACCCATTATCTAGCAATTCTTGAAGTTGGATCAACAATTCCTTCATTTCCACTGGCGCCATACGATACGGGGCTTTCGAAATCGGTGCCGTCCCTGGCGCTAAATCTATCACAAACTCAATTTCCCTGTCTGGCGGTAGACCGGGTAAATCGCTTGGAAAAACGTCTAGAAAATCCTTCACTATAGGTATGTCTGTTATTTCTACTCCCTCCTTCTTCGTGTCTACAATATAAGCTAAATAACCTATGCACCCTTTTCTTAGTAGCTTCTTGGCCTGGATCATCGTAAGACAACACGATCGTCTAAGCGACGTGCTACCATTAAATACTACCCTCGACCGGTTCGAGGTCCGAAGGTTCACACTTTTCTTCTGACAGTCAATTATTACTACATGGTTATACAACCAATCCATTCCCAGTATTACATCAAACTCTTCTAATTTAATCGGGATATAATCTACCTTTAGGTTATGACCCCTAACTTTCCATTTATGGAAAGTTTCTCCTCTCGTATTTTTGAATAGTAAATATGCTCTTATACTCCATATAAACGTTATTCGGGAATGTGAAAATTCGAAAAGAACGAAGAAGCGTTTCTCGCGTGAATAGTGTTTCCCGCGTTATTTTCTAAGAAAATATTTTTTCCTCTATGATTCATTAATGCTTATATCGTATCACATAACACATTGATTAGATCGCAGAAATCCATCTTCATTGATCACTTAAAATCATAATACACAAATATGTCATTGCTTCTTTAAACTTTCTACTTATGGAAAGTTTCTAGGGTAGCTTCTCTAACCCCATCTAGCTTATACATGTTTGTATACCCATATATCTCTGTATACCACCTTATCAATTCTAGGGTTTCAATCCCTTACATATCGTTTCACACATTTAATTTCTAACACAGAGATTAGGTTAAAGTGTTTAATCATCTCTACACAATCATCTTCTTCAAAACTAGGTTTTAAACTCAACCCTTATAAGGATTCCATCATCAGAACCACTACTACCGAAACGCTCAAGTTCGGTTAACTGCTAAACTCTTACGACATTTATTTCATCGCATAATCTTATTGAATACGTCCTCAATTCATATAAGTTCTTTCAAAACCAAAGAAAATATTGAGTCATTTCTCTACACATTTCTCTGTTAATAATCTAGGTTTTGACTTTATTCTTTATTCAATATTTGAGACCTTATTTACAAGTCTCATAACTATCCAGGATATTACAGGTGACACAACAAACTCGTATTAAATATTTAATACTCTATTGTTTTACCATGCTAGAAGGCGACGTTCGATATTCCAAATATCTTTGAACGTTTAAGACTTAATATAATTTCTTTGAGGGATTTGTTATTATTTGTCTCATCTTGTTTAGCGTGCATGCACATATATATATAAAATACGCGTCATATTATTTAACATGCGAAGTATGTTGTATAATATATAATATATACATAGTAAACATGCACATATAGAATACTATATTCTACCCGGATTGATTATGAATTTTTATTCTAGTTTGGTTCGCTAGAGCCACCAAGTGAACCAAAAGGTCAAACCTAGGGTGCAAGAACAAAATTTAAATATAACTATTATATTTAAACCCGGGCTCCATTACAAACGGGTCTTCAAGCGCTCCTTGCTCCTTTGTCTCCAATTCTTCAAGTAATTCTAACTAAACCTATTACATAAACTATTTACAATAAATAGAAACCTTGATCAGCAGTCAAGGGGAGGTACATAGGAGGAAGATAGAATTTACATCAAGAAAAACTAGAGAAGACGAGGTACGCAGACTCCATTTATAAAAACCCATTCATTCAAGCATCCACTAAAATAAATCCAATCACACATTGGTCAGTAGTCCATAATCAATCCCTATTTATTATCATACATATCCCCATATGTATCAATAAATAACATTCATCTCATGAATAATAAAACCATTCCATATATGCATTGATATCATTTAATGGACAATTAAAAGTTTACTAGAAATCCAATTTTGAAACAAAAATAAACTCCTTTATTTTAATTAAAATTTAAATCATAATAAACTTATTTATTTTATTTTATCCAATTTTGAATAAAAATAAACTCCTTTATTTTTAATCAAATTCCAAATCAAAATAAACTCTTTTATTTCAATTAACATGGAATCCAATTTCAAGTTCAAAACAAACTCTTTTATTTTAACTTAAAATTGTTGGAAAATAAAATATGTTGAATCCTATTCCTTATCAAAATAAACATCTTTATTTTTAAGGAAACATGGAATCCTATTCCATATGTGAATAAACTCCTTTATTCTATGAAACATGGAATCCTATTCCAAATGTAAATAAACTCCTTTATTCTAGTTAACGTGGAATCTCATTCCAAGTTAAAATAAAACTTTTAATTTTAATTATATTCCAATTCAAAATAAACCTTTTATCTTAATTGAAAATAAATAAAATCAAAATAAAAAAATTTCAAATTCTGCAGACCGGCGCGACCGCGCTCCAAAATGAACTAGGAGCGGCGCGGCCGCGCTGCACTCCCAGAAACGATTTCTGAGTTCGGGCGCGGCCGCGCTCCACAATGAACTCGAAGCGGCGCGGCCGCGCAGCAGGCTTCGAAATTTTTTTTCGTTGCCCAGAAAATCGATTCAATCGCATACCCATACATACATAGAATCATAATAATCGATAATTAACACAAGGTTAGGCTCTGATACCACTGTTAGGTTTGTATATAGCGCGAACATGCAATCCCATTACATAAATAGTGCGGAAGCGCGATAAAAAACGAATTTTAAAAATTTTCTTACAAACCATCACCATGATCATCCATGTGCTCAATTATCAATTAAACGAAAGAGATAGAGTATGAGAATCATACCCTTGTAGAACCATGCTTCCACAGGTACGAGTTCACCTCCAAATCCTTCGCGTTCTTCTCAAATTCCACCGATTAAATTCCTTCCTTTGATCAACGTTAGCCACCCATGTGTTTGGCCTCTAGAGGTGATCCACCAAGGAATAATAGTTGTTCAAGAAGATGGGTGTTGGCAAAACCCTAGTTTCTGTGACGCCCCCAAATTCGGGTCTCCAACTACCCGGATCCGGTCATCACGATCCAATACCACATTCACCTCCAACCACATACATTGACTAAAATGCGGAATATAACAAACATATGTTGTTCATTAGAAAGGTGTTACTAGTCCCAAGATACAATAACCTTAAATACTTAACACAATTCCATACCCCAAATAACTATCAGGGTTTAAATTACATTAATAATAATTAACTACACTTATGATAAAATCAGCTACGTGAAGCTTATCACTTCATCTTTTCTTTCCCTTTGCTCTTTCTTGATGTCTCGGGTTTAGCTGCAATGGAGTCATGATATAGCAAGGGTGAGCAATGAGTTTGCTCAGCAAGTTTAAAGTACAACAACAAGGATGTATCATGATGAAAGGAATATAGAAAGAGATTTCAACAATAATTATCAGAAGTAAGAACAATAATTGCTTTTAGAACAATTGATAGTCAAGTAGACTTTGAACAATAACTTCCAAAGGAGTCAATAGCTAGTTGACCCTCTGGTTACTGGCTACAGAATAAGTACTTGAGGGGATCAGCCTCGCGTACGCTATGTATATGCATAACATTTAACTCTGCTGTTTGTACCTTATATACGGTACCTGGGGTATTCCCCTATAATAAAAGGGGTGTTCATTCAGTCTAAGAATCCTTACCATCGATTGGTTCGGATAACTTTTATAAATTCTCACATATTTGCCTGACCGAACAAGGGTTCAGACTTTAATCATGAATAGTTCGTGAATTTCAGAACTTTAATAAATGTACGAATTCAAATGCACCGAATGCGAGTGTCAATAATATTGATGTGGAATAACTGTAAATTAATTAAACCACTTAAGCATTCTTGGAATAAAATTTCAAGCTACAATGCAATAGTAGCCTGCTCAAATAAAAAGAAACTTGCAACCATTAAAGTTTCGGAATAGAGAACTTGCTCAATGTAAAAGTTGAGTAAGATGGAACTTGCATTCAATATACTAAAAGAATGAAGTTAAGGAACTTGCTTGTTTGCTCAGCTACAAATAAAGTTTAGCTTTAATTAATTGACCTTGGATGACCTATCATATGATAAAGTCGATTTATCCATTAGCATTGCACAGCTGTATATCGATACACTCACTTATTCTATTTATTTAGCAGATAACAATTCACCATCTACATTTAGTTACTATTTAACATTAGCTAAACAGAAATTAATTAATGGCCTTTAGCTATTAAAATAGATGATAGCTAATCGTGATTATTTATTCTTTGAATACTCAAATTATTACCCTTATTTGTCTCTAAATATGGGTTAATAATCCTTATTTATGAAAATAAATAATTAATTTACTATGCCTTACTAACTAATAGTGACTAGTTTATAAGTCATTTAGTTTTATTTGCGCTTAATTACTATTCACCTTTAAGGGTAATTGAGTAATTATGATTCCTTATTCCTTATTCAACATTAATTAAATACTTAATGTATTAATTCACACATACTTAATTATTATTTAATATTAATAATCATTAAGTATTTATTATCTTTATTTATTAAGGGCCAAAAATAAATAATTAACTTATTAATCTCACTCATACTTAATCATTATTTCAATAATGATTAAGTAATTGTTATCCTTATTAGCCTTATTCTTACCTAATTATTATTAATTGAATCAAATATTTATTATCTTTATTTATTATTTATTGGGAAATAATAAATAATTATTTATTAACTTTATTCATACTTAATTATTATTTAATATTAATTAAATAATAATTAAATATTTATTATCTTTATTTATTATTTATTGATAAATAATAAATAATTATTTATTAACTTTATTCATACTTAATTATTATTTAATATTAATTAAATAATAATTAAATATTTATTATCTTTATTTATTATTTATTGATAAATAATAATAATTATTTATTAACTTTATTCATACCTAATTATTATTTAATATTAATTAAATAATAATTAAATATTTATTATATTTATTTATTATTTATTGATAAATAATAAATAATTATTTATTAACTTTATTCATACTTAATTATTATTTAATATTAATTAAATAATAATTAAATATTTATTATCTTTATTTATTATTTATTGATAAATAATAAATAATTATTTATTAACTTTATTCATACTTAATTATTATTTAATATAATAATTAAATATTCATTATCTTTATTTATTATTTATGGTTAAATGAATAATAGTGCCTTATTAATTCAAATAATGACTAATAATTAATCTGATAGTATTACTTCTAATTACTATTAATAATGGTTAAATAATTATTAACCCTGGTTCATTGTTGTTTGAACAACCCAATTAATTACACAACCAATTTGGAAATTACTGCAATTTTTCCTATTATTACTGATGATACTAATCATATGTTCATTTCCTCCTGCTACAAACAGCAGCCACAAAATCACATAAATAAACAAGCTCCTGCAAATCTTGTTTCAAGCCAACTAAGCAATGGTTCAACATAGTAAGGAAATAACAATACTGATTCCAGTTTTCTATGAATGGCCCAAAATTGATTTTCATAACAACCAAAACCAATTCCTGCAAAATTTTATTTCAATTGTCCAGTTCATTACCCAACACAACAGGGAAACTCCCATCAGATTTATAGCCCAAAAAAAAATCGAGTTTCACATAACAAAGCTGTCGACAGAAAATTCCAAAATGAAGAACGGTTTTCGTTCAAGCATTTTAACAACCACTTGGTGGGCATACAAGGGTTCAACATTGACCTAATCATTGTACAAAATCAAAGCTGCCAGAACCTATGGTTCCTTAGTATACACAAAATTTCCAATTCACAGAACAATATAATACAACCCAAAATAATGTATAATATAACCAACACAATGTATAATACAAACCAACACAGAAGGAAAAATAAAATAAAGCAACTCAGTCGCTCACTGATATACCTTGCTACCGATCGAATTGCAGTCTTTCTTCTTCTTCCAAAATAGGTGGTGTAATCGGACATTCCCTATCGGCCTCCCCTGTTCCCTCTCCTTGCTGCGATTTCTATTATTATTATTATATATATATTTTTTCTAATTTGGACTCACAAAGCAAAGAAAATCGGCAGCTTTGGCTAGGGCTTGGGTTCCAATTTATAGAGATTTGTTTACCCAATTAGCTGGGTATTACCTTAATAATTCAATCAAAGTCCAACAGTAGGAGGGAGGGGCTGTTGATCGGTTGTCTAAGTCAAGCCCCATCTACACCAACTGTGAAATTGTCGGCAGCCCTCGAGCCCCGTACCCCCACCGGTCAAATCGCCGGTCGCTTTGACCCTTGGTCCATCCGATTGTTGCTCGGTCGCTCTCTCGAACTCTTGATTAGCCGCCAGTCGACGCTTCTCCCTTAGCCCAACCGGTCGATTCCCTCACATCACCGCGCCGACCTCCTTTCTCCGTCCGTTCGATTGATCGATGACTTGGGTCTGATAGGTTCTTAGCCCTGCTCTGCACCCAGTCGATATTTTTTTTTTTTTTTGGAATCGCTATGCTCGGTTGTCTGATTTGAGGATTTGAGGTTGCTCGGTTTATCCCCAAATCAACCGGTAGATTGCACCAAATAAAATGGATCCAACCCGGCTAAAAAGAAAAGGAATGGGTGTAATCCGGCTGGAAAGGGTTTGGGCTGAATGAATAGGAAGCGGCCCAATAGGAATTAAAAAGGGAATTTGGGTCCAAATCCGAAATAAATAACAAAGAAATGGGCCAATCCAAATGAAAGAAAGGTGACCCAAATTAAATTAATAATATTATATTCTAATATTTAAATTAAATAACTAATTCAATTAATTAATTATTTAAAATATTTGTTTCGACAATAATTTCTCGTTTGAATTATTTAAATCCGATAATAGTAAAATGAAATTATTTATTAATTTTTTCCCAATTTTCTTGGCAACCAACTCTCAGGATTAAATCGCTAATTTATTCGAACTATTAGTGAATCCCTTTAATGCAAAGAAAATTATTGGATCGTATAGTTATATAATTAAATAATAATACTTACATGGGTCCAATTAAGTCCGTAAAGTTAAATAAAAATGAATTTCACATATCAAAATAAATTAATACAAGGTTTAAAATTCTTGGACATTACAGTTTCTATCTCTATAGAAATTGCAAGTTCTCTCACTCTCTCCAATTCTTATGGAAGAGTGTGTAATTGTCTAACCCTAAATCATGATAAGACTCCTCTTATTTATAGATATAGGGAACCCTCCTAAACTATTTAGGATTAGGGTTTTTATTTTAATTAAACTCCTAATCCAATTAGGAATTTATGAGAGAGTACTTTTATTAATTAATTCTCAATCCCTATTAGGAATTAAATAATAGTAATTATAATAATAATAATAATAAGACTCTTCTTATTAATTTATATTTAATATTTCTAAAATATTAAATAATAAATATTAAGCTATTTAATTTATTCTATCTCCATAGATTAAATTAAATACACTTAACTTATTATTACAATTAAGCCATTTACTTCTTAAATAAATATTTTTCTTTTGCGGTGTGACCCTTTAGGTTCTCCATATTAAACCGGTTGTGAATAAATCAATCAGAACAATTATAATCTTATTTAAATAAATAAATTAAACTATTTAATTTATTTAAATAAATAATATTTATTCTACAATAAGGGTAAGCCCCCTTAGCGATCAACGACTTTCCAGATAATATAGATTTCAACATTAATCACAAAAGAATCTTTCAGTGAATAGTTGCCGTACAATTCAATCCTTCTACCATACAATATCCCAATTAAATATAAGACATGGAATTACTGTCAAGTCTTATTTTATTTAATTATATGTATTTCGATTCTCAAATGCACAACTCTGATAATGCAAATTAGAAACTCCTTTCTAGTTTCATTCTGCTTTGGCCAAAGACTTCTGAGTCGTCATTTATCGAATCACATAGGACATTCTCTCCTTTTACTAGAAGTGGTAGATTCTTTGTTGATCATTCACCTATCTCCCTGTATAATTTATGATACCCAATCATACCCTTTGATATACCCCAAAAGTCTTAAGGGACATGTCAAAGTATAACTCATCATACACAAGATACTATGATGATCTCAAGTCCAAGGATCACTTGTACTACTATCACTAGAGGAATTTCTATTTACAAGCGAGTAAAACTCCACTAGGTATTCCTTAGCGAGTCACGTTCAGTGAACTTATTCTCTAATAAGCACCTGCATACTTGCTTTAGTGTCTCCACACAAATGATAATGAGATCAATCATCCTCTTCATAAGAGCAAGCAACGTATGTACTAATCTATCTGGATTCACTAATCCCCTTTTTAGTAATCCATCGATTAGGAACGATTTTAGTTTGTGAGATATCTAGAATTTAGATCTCATTAGCATGATCACCATCATGATTCTAAAATCATTGCTCAAAACTATGGGTTTATTACATTTTAAATAACACAACATCATGTAGATAATGAAAATGCCTTTAACAAACGAATAAGATTACAAAGTATATGCTATATCATATCAAATATGATTGGCTTGTGTGCATACTACTTTCAGTAGTTACACCTCAAGTAGCATGGCATATAACACTTAAATAAATTAATAGAGATTATTAGTCACACCATAATTAATTAGCTAAGATAGCATAAATAAATTCCTTTTCTTATTAAACTACTAGTTGATAATTAAAACAAGAAATCACTTTATCACATCACTACCAAAACGACATATCACGTATACTCATATTCGAATAAATATTCAACTTAAATAGAAAGTTAATATTATTATTCAAAATTCTCGAGTATTACATTTAACATATAAACTTCTTTAAAGTTAAAACTAGCTCAACCAAATGGATATGTGCATAAAAAATTAAAGAGTCTCAAATAAAATAAAAACTAACAAAAAGCCAAAATTCAAACTAAGCAATATCTATTCCTTTTCTAAGAATTATTAAATCAAAATCAAAATTTCATCGTTGACCAAAAATCTTAAGTTCAATTAATTCATCACCCAAAAAACACTACCTAACAATAGTACAATCCCATTTTTATAGGAAACACGATTGCACTTAGCATGTGCAACAAGCCTTTAAACCCAAGATTACCCCAAGTGGACGAGTTGTGTCTCGTGAGAGTTTGCAGTGAATATACCCACAAAATTCAAAATTCCAAATAAAATTACAACATGGATCTACACATCAAAATAAAATATAGAAAGACCCCCAAACATGAAACTGACATTATCCTTAAAGTATGCAATAAAAGTAATTAATGCAAAAACTTCCCTAAAAAGATGTTAGTTGTCGCTCTCCGCAACCGTCTCTTATTATCTGCTGAGATACATGACCTGAAAAAAAAAACAAATTAACTACAACAAAAATACAAGTTTAAATTAAGACCAACTTGATTGAAATCAATATTGGAAAAATATTAGAAAAATAATTCCCTAGCAATGGTGACAAAAACTTGTTGGTTGATTTTACAATCAATAAATACGTGCAAGTATACACGGTCAACAAGTAATATAATGATAAGAGAGTTGCCGATCCAACAAAGAATTAATTCTAATATTTTTCAAGTACTAATTTTATATCAACTCAATCTTATTTAAACAAATGAATTAACAAAAATTAACAATTAAACTAAATACTAAAAATAAATAATTAAATAAGAAAGCATAACTAAATAAATAAATAAATATAAGTATTTAACTTCACCCCATTCTTCATTCAAATCTCATAACTCTCTATTTAATTTTATGGTCACGATGAATTGTTAACCGAGAATTCGTTAGTATTTATACGCCTCTTCTAATGGTCATACAAACATATTCTTTCTAAATCTACCACAATAAGAATAGAATCGGAAAGGAATATCCTAACTAAATTACTCACTATATTTCTATGTGAATTAACATTAGACAAGAATTTTAAGCATAGATTCTCAAATTGGCTACACATGGTGTATAGGTATATCCTTATCCTACACACAAATTATGAATTTCATCCCATGCAAAAAACACAAACACATGTTATAATATTTAGATCTAAACCTATAATCTATTTCCTAATTTCATATAGATTATCCCATTAATTACTAGCTAGTTAATTAATACATGAATGCACAAAATATAATAAGCCAATCCATATAGTGCCAATCAAAGAGAAAGAAAATCAATTTAAACTACAAATGGGATTCTATTAAAAACTTAAATTAAAAACATGTTCATAGCAGATAAAATTATAATCCACAAATTATTCAACATCAACGAAAGACAAAAATAAATTAAGGTTTAGAGTAGAAAAATTGTCTCTCGCAAGTCTTCTATCTCCAAATTTCATCAATTCATGGCCTTCATCATTGGTGATATCTTGCTTGCACTTGAACTTGAAAGAGAAGTAGCCTCACATGGTATTCATTGGCTTTTTTCCAACAACTTTACAATTCCCAAAATAAGAATATTTATAGGAGTTTATTTTCCTAACCCTAATAGAATTATAATTCTAATTAAAATTACATACATAGTATCTTAATTTTAATAAACTACTATAATACAATTCCTTTTCCAAAACTACTATTAATTCCCATGTAAAAATAGGCTTTCGAGCATCCAAACCCTACTAGGAATCCACAACGTGATCCAAATGCAAAAAGTACTCCGCGAACATTATGTGACCCAGCGCCCCGACGTTGTACTTCCACTTATTTACCAAAATGTCACTGCTTCGCTAAAAATTCTAGATTCGCTCCTTCTTTGCATTTTCCTACAAAATAACATAAAAAACAAATAAAATGTACTAAAATTACTTAAAGATAGTAGAATACTAAGTCTAAAAGTACCCAAATTAATCGACTCCACGGCACGCTTGCGTGAGGTGGTCGTCGCCCGGATCGTTTCTAGTAAGCTGTTTGAGTGGAACTCTCTCGACACCACAACCCAACGTCTATAAATAGACGAGAACCTTGGTACAATCGATCAAGTAATGAATCTGCGTTGAATGGAACACCAATGACACCTAAACCCCGTACTTATATGAAGCAGGAACCTCGGTACAATCAACGATTGATGCAGTAGAAGACGCCACACACAACTATGACTTGTTGTATGATAAGTCAAATTGAATCTCCAAGAAGAACTAAGATAATAACTTAGAAATCCTTCAAAGAACCAAAAGTAGAGAATAGCTTTCAAGTATGAATAAACTCAGAATATTATTGAAAATTGTGTTTGAATTACAAGCATAAAACTTATTTATACTAGCTATGAAACCCTAGAATCCATAAAGGAAATAACAATTGTTTTGGAATCAAAATCCTATCTTAAAATATCCTAATTACAATAGAATTATGAAAATATACTAAAATTAAGGAAAGAAATCTGATCAAAATGCGTCGTTGGAATCTGTGCTCATGCCCAAGCGCCTAGGCGCTTGGATTTGTACTAGCTGGAGCGCCTTAGGCGCTAGGTTGCAGAATCGCGTATGCTTGGGAAGCGCCTAGGCGCTTGGATTACAAAGGAATGGAGCGTTTTAGGCGCTGTCTTGCAAATTTTACCACACACATAGCAAGCGCCTTAGGCACTTGAAACATAAAGGAATGGAGCGCTTTAGGCGCTTGAACCCAAATTCAGTTGAATTTTTGCCTCTTTTGCTTCTTGGCTTGGATTCCTCACTTGTAACACATTCATGAACTTAGGCCCCAACTCCAACGCCTTTGAACCCACATCCTTGTCATTCCAAGCTTCTTGAATAAACCCATTAAGTCCTTCCCTGAAGCGTTTTGGTCGTGCTCTCGTCACTGGTCCAACTGGAACTTGCACCGGATCCGCTACATAGCTTCCACCCTTGTCCAAGCTAAGCATGTCTTCATCATTCCTCTCCTCTTGAAAAGGATTTGTCCTCAAATCATCATCTACATCAAACGGACTAAGGTCAGAAACATTAAATGTTGCACTAACATTATACTCACCCGGTAAATCCAGTTTGTAGGCATTGTCATTAATGCGCTCGAGAACTTGAAATGGACCATCTCCTCTCGGAAGTAACTTTGATCGTCTTTGAGCCGAAAATCTCTCCTTCCGCATGTGTACCCACACCCAATCTCCTGGTTCAAAGATAACTTGACGACGACCCTTGTTGGCCTGTTTTGCATATTGCTCCGTCCTCCTTTCAATGTTGAGTTGTGCCTTCTCATGAATCTGCTTAACGAATTCAGCTTTTTATTTTCCATCCATGTTAGTATATTCAGACACAGGAAATGGTGATAAATCCAACGGTGTCAAAGGATTAAAACCATATACAATCTCAAATGGTGAAAAATTAGTAGCAAAATGAAGAGATCGATTATAAGCAAACTCAACATGTGGTAAACATTCCTCCCAATGCTTAATATTCTTCTTAATTATCGCCCTTAACAATGCAGATAAAGTCCTATTTACTACTTCCGTTTGTCCATCAATTTGAGAATGACATGTAGTTGAAAATAATAGTTTAGTACCCAATTTACACCATAATGTCTTCCAAAAATAACTCAAGAATTTAGTATCTCTATTTGAAACAATTGTTTTAGGCATGCCATGCAAACGCACAATTTCCTTAAAGAATAAATCAGCAACATGGGATGCATCATCAGTTTTGTGACATGGAATAAAATGTGCCATCTTTGAAAATCTATCCACGACCACAAATATAGAATCATTACCATGCTTAGACCTAGGTAAACCCAACACAAAATCCATAGATAAATCAACCCAAGGTTCATTAGATATAGGCAATGGTGTATACAATCCATGGGGTTGAACACGAGATTTAGCCTGACGACAAATAATGCACTTATCACAAATTCTCTCCACATCTCGTTTCATATGAGGCCAATAAAAATGCTCTTTCAAGACAGATAAAGTTTTGTCAACACCAAAATGACCCATTAAACCTCCCCCATGTGACTCCCTAACTAACAACTCACGTAAAGAACATGCATGTATACACAACTTATTTTCACGAAATAAAAACCCATCAACTTTGAAATATTTACCCACAACATTCTTTTCACAAGTTTTAAACTCTTCACAGAAATCATGGTCATTAACATATAAGTCTTTAATTTGTTCAAAACCAAGTAATTTCGTATCAAGAGTATTTAACAACACATACCTCCGAGATAAAGCATCTGCTATGACGTTTTCTTTTCCTTGCTTGTATCGAATGACATATGGAAATTTCTCAATAAACTCCATCCATCGCACATGCCTTTTGTTCAACTTGTGCTGACCCTTCAAGTACTTCAATGATTTATGATCGGTGTGAATCACGAACTCCTTAGGCCACAGGTAGTACTTCCATGTCTCCAACGCTCGCACCAATGCGTACATCTCCTAATCGTAAGTAGGATAGTTTAAAGCTGCCCCACTTAACTTTTCGCTGAAGTACGTCACCGGCTTCCCTTCCTACATCAACACAGCTCCAATTCCCAAACCTGAAGCATCACACTCAATTTCAAAGGTTTTAGCAAAGTTAGGTAAGACAAGCAAAGGAGCGTTAGTCAATTTATCTTTAATCAATTTAAACGCTTTTTCTGCTCTTCACCCCATTTACACCCTACACTTTTCTTGATCACTTCCGTTAAGGGGGCTGTGATGTCGCTAAAGTTCCTCATGAACCGTCGGTAAAAACTAGCCAATCCATGAAAGCTTCGAACTTGGCTCACATTTGTTGGACTCGGCCATTCTCGGATTGCACGTATCTTCTCTTCATCGACTTGGACTCCCTGTAAACTCACAACAAATCTAAGAAACACAATTCTATCCGTGCAAAATGTACATTTATCCATGTTAGCAAACAACCTTTTTTTACGAAGTACATCTAAAACAGATTTTAAATGCAATGAATGTTCTTCCAAGTTTTTGCTATAAACCAAAATATCATCAAAATACACAACAACAAATTTGCCTATGAATGGACACAAAACATGATTCATTAGACGCATGAAAGTACTAGGAGCATTAGTTAACCCGAAAGGTAACACTAACCACTCATACAAACCATACTTTGTTTTAAAAGCTGTTTTCCATTCATCCCCTTCTTTCATTCGAATTTGATAATACCCACTTTTTAAATCAATTTTTGAAAACACACAAGACCCATGTAATTCATCTAACATATCATCTAAATGAGGAATGGGATGTCGATATTTTACCGTAATATTATTTACTGCTCGACAATCGATGCACATCCGCCATTTTCCATCCTTCTTTGGCACTAAGATCACTGGAACTGCACATGGACTCATGCTCTCTCTTACGAACCCTTTCTCCAAAAGTTCACCAACTTGTCTTTGTAACTCCTTTGTCTCCTCAGTATTACTACGATAAGCTGGTCGGTTTGGAATGGTCGCACCGGGTACGAAGTCAATTTGATGCTCTATTCCCCGAATCGGTGGTAATCCTTGTGGAAGCTCCTCGGTAAATACATCAATGTAATCCTACAAAAGAGATGAAACAACACTAGGCAACAAAGAATTATTAGCGTTAGTATTCAAAAATGCCTCCTTATACCGAAGTATAATCATCGGCTGTTTAGAAACCAAAGCTCGCCGCACATCACTCTTTTTGCATATATATTTGTTTTTCTCTCATCATCTCTTTTTTTCTCTCTTTCTTTTTCTCTCTTATTTTTCCCCTCAATATTCTTTTTCTCTTGATTTTTCTTTTCTTCACTCTCTCTCCTTGAAACAAAATCTCTTTGCAAGTGAACTTGATCCTCATGAACTTGTTTTGGCGACATAGGACAAAGAGTAACCTTCCGCTTATTGTGCACAAAAGAATACTCATTTGTAAAACCATCATGCTTCACACGCCTATCAAATTGCCATGGCCTCCCAAGTAATAAATGACCTACTTGCATTAGAACCACATCACATAGGACTTCATCCACATAACGACCAATAGTAAATGGCACCAAAACCTGTTTTGTAACCCTTACATCTCCACTGTCATTGAGCCATTGCAAACGGTACGGTTGAGGATGTCTTGATGTAGTCAATCCTAACTTTTCAACCATGACAGTACTAGCCAAATTCGTGCAACTTCCTCCATCTATTACTGCGCAGCAAACCTTTCCATTTACAAGACACCTAGTATGGAAAAGATTCTCCCGTTGTTCACTACTTTCTTCTTTCACCTGTGTACTAAGGGCTCTCCTTATAACTAGAATCTCCCCATGTATAGCAACCTCCCTATCATCCACCTCCTCCCAATGGTGGCATAGAATCAGTGTCACTTTCCTCCCCTTCTGTCTCCACCTCACCATCATCGCGAACAAGCATAGTTCTCCGATTTGGGCACTGACTCGAAATATGACCTCTACCTTGACATTTAAAACATAAAATGTCACGATTTCTGTTGGAAGAAGTCTCACTTTTAACTTGATTTCCCCGATTGGATGTCTCTTGTTTCGGCTCAATTTTTGGCTTGACCATGAATGGCTTCTCCTCCCTTTTTGATACATTGGGTTTCCATGAATTTGTAGTGGAAATTGAACGTTGATTACCACTCCTCTTGAGTTGCTTCTCAATCTTAATGGCCATGTGTACCATATCCTCAAGCAACACATATGTTGTCTTTCCACCAAATCTGAAATCTCCCAATTCAAACCATAGTCGCCTCGTGGTCCTCTACAACATTGGCTCGGGCCATCATAACCTCCATATCTTTGTAGTAATCCTCCACGCTCTGACTACCCTACTTAAGAGTTTGCAAATTCCGATATAGCTCCCGATGGTAGTGACTTGGTACAAACCTCTTCTTCATTACCGCCTTCATCTCCGCCCACGTTTCAATTGGATGCTCGTCACATCTCCTCCTACTAGTCTTCAACTGATCCCACCAAGTTATAGCATAATTTGTAAATTCTGTAGCTGCCAACTGTACCTTTTTGTGCTCTGAATAGTTGTGACATTCGAAAACCCATTCTACCTTCTTTTCCCATTCCAAATAAGCCTCAAGATCACTCCTCCCTTGGAAAGATGGAATTTTCAATTTAATACATCCCAAGTTATCATCTACCCGATTTCTTTCTTCTCTATTATCCCTATACCTTCTATCCCTGGCCTCAAACTGCCGCCGAAAATTTGGGTCAAAATCCTCTTCGTAGGACTCCTCCTCGTTATCCCTATTCTCCTCTTTCTGTCCCTTCTCCTCCTTGTTAGAGCCCAAAATAACCTATGAATGCTTTCTTTGAATACTCTCCATCCTCTCAAATCTATCCTCAAAGCGTTCTAACTTTCGGATCACTTGTTGTAGAAGGACGTCCGTATCCACCTTTGATTCTCCCTTTTGATCTTTTGTTGAAGATCCTTCTCCAAACAACCCCTTATCCTTCATACCAGACATGATTAGCTGCAAAACAAAGATTAGCAGAAAGAAATAATTTTCCTCACCACTCTCTTATGTGTTTCGCTCAACAATAATGAATCTCTCGTGTATGCACTCAACTGGGCTTTTACCCTCGAATAATCTCATTACTCTTGCCTTTTACCACTCAAATTCTCTCTTATAGGTTCTTTTTGAATTCCTAAATAATATCACAGTTTTCAAATCAATTCAAAAGTAACTTATCACGAAACAATTATAGAGTGTGACGTACGATAACCACCAAAGTTTCACAATCACCAATTAGAAACCTCTTGAGTGAAATTCCAATATCCTCAAAATTCATAAATCCCAACAACAGAACCAAATAATAGCTTCTTCAATAAAATCTCACTATCCACGAAACTTATGAAACCCATACAATTGCAACAATAAAAATTTTTCCTTTTTTTTCAATATATAATCAACAAGAAAAAAATTAAAGATAAGTAACTCGCTAAAAAGGCTTAGCTTTGATACCAAATGATAGACTCCACGGCACGCTTGTGTGAGGTGGTCGTCGCCCGGATCGTTTCTAGCAAGCTGTTTGAGTGGAACTCTCTCGACACCGCAACCCAACGTCTATAAAGAGACGAGAACCTTGGTACAATCGATCAAGTAATGAATTTGCGTAGAATGGAACACCAATGACACCTAAACCCCGTACTTATATGAAGTAGGAACCTCGGTACAATCAACGATTGATGCAGTAGAAGACGCCACACACAACTATGACTTGTTGTATGATAAGTCAAATTGAATCTCCAAGAAGAACTAAGATAATAACTTAGAAATCCTTCAAAGAACCAAAAGTAGAGAATAGATCTCAAGTATGAATAAACTCAGAATATTATTGAAAATTGTGTTTGAATTACAAGCATAAAACTTATTTATACTAGCTATGAAATCCTGAAATCCATAAAGGAAATAACAATTGTTTTGGAATCAAAATCCTATCTTAAAATATCCTAATTACAATAGAATTATGAAAATATACTGAAATTAAGGAAAGAAATCTGATCAAAATGCGTCGTTTGAATCTGTGCTCATGCCCAAGCGCCTAGGCGCTTGGATTTGTACTAGCTGGAGCGCCTTAGGCGATAGGTTGCAGAATCGCGTATGCTTGGCAAGCGCCTAGGCGCTTGGATTACAAAGGAATGGAGCGCTTTAGGCGCTGTCTTGCAAATTCTACCACACACATAGCAAGCGCTTTGGCGCTTGAAACATAAAGGAATGGAGCGCTTTAGGCGCTTGAACCCAAATTCAGTTGAATTTTTGCCTCTTTTGCTTCTTGGCTTGGATTCCTCACTTGTAACACATTCACGGACTTAGGCCCCAACTCCAACGCCTTTGAACCTGCATCCTTGTCATTCCAAGCTTCTTGAATAAACCCATTAAGTCCTTCCCTGAAGCGTTTTGCTCGTGCTCTCGTCACTGGTCCAACCAGAACTTGCACCGGATCCGCTACATAGCTTCCACCCTTGTCCAAGCTAAGCATGTCCTCATCACAAATAATAGGTATAAAACTCACTTATCAAATACCCCCAAACTTAAATATTTGCTTGTCCTCAAGCAAAACACAAACAAAAACTATAAAAATAAAACTAATAACTAACTACACAAACATTAAATTAATTTGAAATTAAACATGGCCTTAAAGAAATTTTATTTTAAATGATAATTCCTAAAAAAATTCAAAAATATACAAAGCCTAAAAATCTCAACATTCTATTAGTGAAAGATTACTTAATACCCTTTGTGTGTGTGAATCCAAATGTATTAAACTAGCGAAAAAAAACTCAACGAAGCTCATATAATCAAATGTATCATAAAAGATATCAAAAAGGGTTAGTATTACAACAAGACTCTATACGCTTATCGTACACACCTTAAAGCAAATACAAAAAAACATAACTAGAGGATCACAAAGTTTTAATACATTTAAGCCCCTTTTTAAACCCTTCCCAAGGAATTCAAACAATTTTTTTTCTTTTAATTCTCTTTCTTTTTTCCTTTTTAGTGAGTGTGTTTTACGCTACAACTCACTTTCCATTAAACGAGTGCGTTTTACGCTCCATCTTGTTTCATGTGTTTATGAGTGAGTGAGTTTTACGCTTCATCTCAACTCACCACATGATCTAGTCTTTCAATTGGGGAAGGTTCAAAATTTTCAAATTTTTTCAGATTAACCAAGATTTTCCTCAAATTATATTTTTTCCTCATATTGCACTTTAAGTTATGACCAAATAAGATACAGAGCTCATAAAATATCTTCCACAAACATTTAACATATAAACTTCTTTAAAGTTGAAACTAGCTCAAACAAATGGATATGTGCATAAAAAATTAAAAAGTCTCAAATAAAATAAAAATTAACAAAAAGCCAAAATTCAGTCTAAGCAATATCTATCCATTTTTTAAGAATTATTAAATCAAAATCAAAATTTTATCGTTGACCAAAAATCTTAAGTTCAATTAATTCATTACCCAAAAGATACGACCTAACAATAGTACTCGTAGGAAACACGATTGCACTTAACATGTGCAACAAGCTTTTAAACCCCAAGGTTACCCCAAGTGGACGAGTTGTGTCTCGTGAGGGTTTGCGGTGAATATACCCACAAAATTCAAAATTTCAAATAAAATTACAACATGGATCTACACATCAAAACAAAATATAGAAAGATCCCCAAACATTAAACTAACATTATCCTTAAAGTATGCAATAAAAGAAATTAATGCAAAAACTTCCCTAAAAAGATGTCAGTTGTTACTCTCTGCAACCGTCTCCTATTATCTGCTGAGATACATGACCTAAAAAAACAAAAAAAAACAAATGAACTACAACAAAAATACAAGTTTAAATTAAGACCAACTTGATTGAAATCAATATTGGAAAAATATTAGAAAGATAATTCTCCAGCAACGACGCCAAAAACTTGTTAGTTGATTTTACAATCAATAAATACGTGCAAGTGTAACGAATGTGATTTTTGTAAATAATTAAAAATATTTATCGAATTTAATAAATATTTTAGTTGAGATATTTATTAAATAAAATAAATATTTGATGGAAATTATTATGAAATAATTTATTTAAGTATGGAGATATTTTAATTTAATTGAATAATTAAAAAAGAGGAATAATTAAATTGGAGGATTAATTGAATTAGAGGATTTATAATTTATTAAATAAAAACTATAATTATATTGGCTATGTAAATATTATGTTGACTAAATAAAGATTATAATTAAATTAAATGAGATGTGTCATTTGTGTAACATGTAATAAAAGAATTATTAAAATAAAAGGGTGCCTAAAATGTTCTAGCCAAACAAGGCCTAGACCTTTTGTTTTGCTAACTGATCAGACTATACGTATTATGTAACTGTAACGACCCCAAAATTCATACAATTCAACTCTCAACATCGGTCGTTAACAATACATCGTTGTTCTAACTTTACAACAATATCCAATATTAAACTTAATAAAAATGCGGAATAATTTAAACTTTTCTATTACAAATCATTCTCGATCCCAAAATTCTCAACCTTTACATCTAAATATCTTAGAATCATCTTAATCTCATGACAAACTTTACAACTCAACATAAATACATTTAACAAAAACTTAACATAATTCAAGTAATAACTTCAACTTAAACATTTAATCTTCATGCATCATTTTGATCCATGTCATTTGTGTAGCACATAACGTTACCTTGTATCTTTAACCTGCAAAAGTGGTTATTTACAAGAATGAGCTCGACAGCTCAGCAAAATCTAACAGTTTACATACATCACATAACACATCGATAACATGCTCATCATATATATCATAAACATTTGTCTAAACATATCATACATACTGTATATCAATTACCTAGTAATAAATTGAGTTCCATAACTCAATCAACATTTTAACTCAATGGACGTTGTCATAAATTGACTTTGTCGTTTCATACATATAATAGAATACATCATGCTTTTACATCATAGATTTAAAATAATTACTCATTTAGTTCACATAACAAATACGAACTGAAAGACTTGCCTGGTTCGTAGATTACCAATTACCATAATTAGCCTATACTTATCTGCACTTCACGTATCCTACATGATATATATAATCATGCACATCATTTATTAGTTACATAGCAACACTTAGAAAAACAATCTACATATTCCGTTTATAAGGCAGTAAAAATAATTAGTTACAGTATTATAAACACTTCAGGATTCATTCTCATCCAATTTCCATTTTAATATCTCAATTGTCACCGGATAATCAATGGGTATATGCTTACCACCCATCACAATATTTTAATATTCATTTCATACATTCGTCTAGACTTTAGATATACTTATGATAACATAACATGACCACAAAGAAAGAAGAAAATTTTTACTCTCTTCTTTTTACTCTTTTTTTTTTGTTCCACCGCCGGGCCGATGGTTTCCTTCACAATTTTTCCGCAGAGGCGAGGCTACCGCGGGGGCGGTTAAGTTAGTTCATTTTGGGCGTCGGGGCAAATTCCTCGTTGGGGCGACAAAAACAGCTCATTTCTACCGCCGGGGTGGTGAACTTAAAACTCAACTTCTACAGTTCACGAACTGCAGAATATTCAAGCCAAAAAACACGAATTTTAAGCATTAAGCATTAATTCTAAGCATACCCAATTATCATAAATTTTGTTAAAACAATTTTAAACATGTATTTAACCATCCTAAATACATACTCACATTACTCCACCAATTTAGAGCTGTAAATCTTATGTTCATACTAATTTTTACAAACTTTGACAAATTTAGCGTAATCAATCATTACAGATTCGTTATTCAACTAATTTGGTCTGTTCAACTTTTGTTGTTTTCATTTTTTAATGCATAACAACAACCCATCATCAATTTATAGATTACCACATGAATTAACCATCAATTTTGACTCTAAAACAAGCCAAAACGTACATATTTAATTAAAACTCAATTCTTCCTCTTTCACACACAAATTCGAATTTTGCTACTCCAATTTCATTTATAATCAACATATATCACACTAATTTAAACCCAACAACACACAATCAAGTTTTTCTCCAATTCTTTCAACCAAAATAATTTTACAGAAATTCCATACTCTTATACTTAAGAAAACTAGAAAGAAAAGCTTTAGGGTTCGATTATTACCTTTGAATCAATTTAAATAAGTGATGAACAAGGTTTCTTCCGTCTTGATTTTCCAAGGCTCTTTTCTAAATTCTCAGAGAATTCTCCCACTCACTCTCTTTCTCTCATAAACTGACAAATACACTTTACGTGTATATCAGTTTTTCAGCAGTTACAACCTCCAAGGGTCATAAGGCCATGTTTGGCTGACACCCTTTTAACATCTTTTTAAATTATCTTAATAACATTATTATTATAATACGGTGTCACACTTTAATAATATTAAACTTATTATATAAATAAATCTAATTAAACTTATTAATACTTTTAATTAAAACCTTACTAACCAAATTATAATTTAATTTAGCCAAACTATAATTTTATTAAATAAAATATTTTATTCAATAAAATATTAATCCTCTAATTTAATTATTTAATTAAATTATAAGATTCTCACCACATTAGCATACTAAAATACACACCAATACTTCACACACAAATATACTCACATCAATTCACTATTTTAATTAAGTGAATTACTTACATTATTATGAAATATAATCCATAACAATTTTATTGCTAACAAGGCATAATAATTAAATTATATTATTTCATAATATAATTTCAACTTAATAACATTCAGTTAATATTCTTTTCGTAACAATTTCGTATACTATCATCAATGATTTAATTTACCATTAAACCTCATTTCTCAAATACACGAATATATAATTCTCTTCACACGAAATCACGAATTTCATATTATGAAACACATATATACACATACTCAAACTCAAAACGTCTCATAGTAAGAATTTTATTTATTAAATTCTTATTAAATAATTTCTGAAAATCTGGGTTATCACATCCTTCCCTCCTTACAAGGATTCCGTCCTCGGAATCAACGAAAAGTCCCTTACTCGGTTTTCACAAAAATTTCTTCCACAATATCGTTGAATAACTTAACGCATTACCTTAGTGTAAGTTTTATTTCATCACCTTCACTTAAACTTGGAATACTTCAAGTATTATATATTCTTTAATCCTTTAACGCATTCATTGCATATCATACTCGTCGTAATCATTTAATATCCTGATTTAGCATCGCATAAATATTCGGGATATCACATTCACCCCTTCTTCTAAGAATTTCGTCCTCAAAATTTTGATTTACTAATATTTGTTCCTTCCATTTATCGAACCGGATCATTGGGTTCTACAACCAAATTCTTTTCTAAGGATCTTTCTAAGATCATTGTATTCTTTCTTCATATCTTCCCCTTCTAAAAATTTCTCATCATTACTCATCATCAACTAAATTTATCTCTTCCCTTTCTGGAATTTCATTCCTTTCCTTGGATTTATTATAGTTTGTTTAATTCACTCATCACCACATGTTGCATTCTACGACTTACCCCTTCTTAAGGAATATTTTCTTTCCACTTCCACCTTTCAAAAGAATAAGAATCTTCCACAATTGTTTAATAATTGGGAAGCAGTATGAATAACTAAAGAATTTAAAGATACATTCAAAAACTTTCAATATTTTGCTAAGGAGTCGTAAAGACTTGAACCTTGTCCTAGGTTAACAAATATTTCTACTGTAACCTTTAACAGTCAAAAGACTATGGACCATCTCTTCTCGTACTCCAGGTGATCAGCCCTTCGTACTATGTATTGTTCATATACATATTAACGCTATTGCGTATCCCCCATTATAAGGTTGGTTCACCTCAGAATTAATACGAATTCTGCACCAGAACAAACTGGTTTGGCATAAAATCTCAAAGAACTCTTGAACTTCATAAACATCTTTCAATAGTTGTCTAGCCGAATCAATTAGCATAGACCTTGAACAACAATTCAGACATTAGTCAAAACATTTTTAGCCAACTCAATTGGCATATCATTTCATAACTTAACAGAAAATAAAATTCTTTTATGACGTCATGATACCGTACCGTCTTAATAGTACGTTGAGGATGCCGTCATTTTAGGATTTTGTCATACTACATCATACCATAGTGGCCTGATGATCCTTCGATCACATCCAACACTAGGTTCAATTGCATTGATGACTCCATCGTTCAAAATACATTTTGATAATTTCAAATCATTTTTGTCTAGCTGAAACAATTAGCATAGACATATGAATAATAGCACCTTTTTAAAACTTATTGGTTCAATCATTGACCCAATATATTTTCGAGAACACAAATTGTGAATATCAGCACGATGACAATAAATTTCAAAAATCTAGCATAGCTAGAAGATTTGGAATCTCCATTTTCTCCATCAACTTCAATCTTTACTCCATTGCTTCATTACTCAATCATTCTATCATTTTTCAATATCATCAATGCTCTCTATACCATAACTTTTCTATACCCAATACAGTTCATCAAACTTACCACACTTTGGAAGTTCAGGAACTTACCACAATCATATGGGTTTAGGAACTTATCCTAGTCAGACCAAAATCGTCCATTTGCTGAGGGGCTCCACCATACGATTATGAGTCACGAACCTACCATAAGTATGAGTTTTAAGAACTGCACATAATCTTAATATTCTCTAACTATCAAATATAAATATGAGAAAAGAATCACCTTCTCGTCATACGTATATTGATAGGGCAACACCAATATTTCAATGATTATCAATATAGGAAGCTAAGTGGTTGTTGAACCAACTCGACCACTAATCAATATAGGAAGCTGAGCGGTTGTTAAACCATGGACAAATCCCGTCCCATACCCATACCAGGATTTGTTCAACTCAACCACTATATTAATATAGGAAGCTAAGTAGTTTTCAAGCCAAACACAAAGTCCCGTCTCATACCAGGAATCGTACAACTCAGCCACTAACATGAGTCCTCAATTGAAATCCCACCTAATTTCATCTTGCTCTTAACTTAACTCTTTGCTTGATACGAATTTCTCGTATTTCATCACCCATAACTCCTCATGAGTTTACCTCGTACTATAGCATCTCTTTATAGCATCATGCTACAACTATTCAATCATTTAAGATCCTCTGATATTTTACAACTTTAGCAGATCACGTCGTGATCTTATTCCATCATCAATTCTTCTTACGATTCTTTCTTATCTCATGATCATCTCATTCTACGATCTTCTTTATTCTTCTCTTTTTAATCACGTTATCTTATGATTAATCAACTCAGGTGTTTTCTGTTCTTTTAGCTCTTCAGGTTCTTCTTTGAACCTAATCAATTTATCATAATCTTGTCTCACATGAATTCTCTAAACTCTATATGAGTTCATCCTTATCATTATATCATTCTCATCTTATAGACATCGTCTATTTATTAACACCATCTTTATTACTAGAGTCAGGTAACTCCTGATTCTCATCTTTCATAACTTTTCAAGATTCTCCTTTGAATCTTCTTGTTTATATATTAATTTTTCCTTTAAGAATCTCTAACTTCATTCATATTATTCAATATTTTATTCGAGTTTACTTCGCGTCATTCGCATCTTCTCCTTGTAATGTTTCTAGGACTTAACTCATCTCATATATCCACCTATACGAAAAGAATCACTTCATAATCATACGCATCCATAACTTTATACTCAGTACACCTCGAGTCTCTAACTGTGACGCCCCCAAATTCGGGTCTCCAAATACCCGGATCCGGTCATCACGATCCAATATAAACATTCACCTCTAACAACATATGATATCTAAAAGTGCGGAATAAAATAAACATACGTTGTTCATTACAAGGTGTTACTAGTCCCAGAATACAATTTAACCTTAAACAATTACACAATCCATACCCTAAACAGCTATCAGGGTTTAAATTTCATTAACAGAAATTAACTAACACACGAGTCTAAAGTCTGCTACGGGAAGTCTATCATTTCATCTTTTCTTTTCCTTTGTTCTTCCCTGACGTCTCGGGTTTAGCTGCAATGAAGTCATAATATAGCAAGAATGAGCAACGAATTTGCCCAGCAAGTTGAGAGTGCAACAATAAAGATATATCATGATGAAGGGATATTAAAGGAATTTCAACATTTGAGAAAGTAAATCAGAAGCAAGAATAATAATTGCTTTTAGAACAATTGATAGACAAATAGACTTTGAACGATAACTTCCAAAGGAGTCAATAGCTGGTTGACCCTCTGGTTACTGGCTACAGAATAACGTACTTGAGGGGATCAGCCTCGCGTACCCTATGTATATGCATAACATTTAATTTTGCTGTTTGTACCTTATATACGGTACGTGGGGTACTCCCCTATAAATAAAGGGGTGTTCATACAGTCTAAGAATCCTTACCATTGATTGGTTCGGATAGCTTTTATAAATTTTCACATAATTGCCTGATCGAACAAGGGTTCAGACTTAACCATGAATGGTTTATAATTTCCTGAATTTAAATATACGAATTTCAAATGCACGAGTACGAATGTCAATAAATATACAGATGTGGAATAATTTTAAAAGTAATTAGACCACTTAAAGCGTGCTCGGAAATAAGAGTCAAGCTTAAGAATAACTTGCAACAATATATACCTTTTTGCACGGATTAAAACAATGCATAAGGTTTAAAAGCTTGCTCAATGCCAAAAATTGAGTGAGAAGAACTTGCAAAAATGAAAGAAGTTTAGGGTTAGGAACTTGCCTGTTTGCTCAGCTACAGATATAGTTTAGCTTTAATTAATTGATCTTGGACAACCTATCAATTGGTAGGGTTGGTTTATCCATTAGCATCGCGTAACTGTATACTGATACACTCAATTATGCTATTTAAACAGATAATAATTAATCATGGCCACTATCATTTGAATACTCAATTTATTACCTTTAATAGAATCTAGGTATGGTTTAACAAACTTTATTTATTATCTATAAAATAAATTTATTTTGGTTTAGAGATGACAGAAACCATTGATCATTTATTCAGTTTACTCCTAATTACCATTTACCTTAGGGGTAGTTTAGTAATTATTACTCTTGTTCCTTATTCAACATTAATTAAACATTTCAAAGTATTAGTTCTACACACACTTAATTATTATTAAGAAATCCTTAAGTGTTTATTATTATTTATTAAGGACCAAGAATAAATAATTAACTTAATAATTTCCCTTATACTTAATCATTATTTCATTAATGATTAAGTAACTATCATCCTTATTATTTCGTAACTTCATTCATACTTAATTATTATTATTATTAAATAATAATTAAATACTTAGTACCTTTATTTATTATCTATTAATAAATAATAAATTTTATTAACTTTATTCATATTTAATTATTATTATTAAATAATAAATAATAATTAAATATTTATTATCTTTATTTATTATCTATTAATAAATAATAAATAATTATTTCATTAACTTTATTCATATTTAATTATTATTATTATTAAATAATAAATGATAATTAAATATTTATTATCTTTATTTATTATCTATTAATGAATAATAAATAATTATTTTATTAACTTTATTCATATTTAATTATTATTATTAAATAATAATTAAATATTTATTATCTTTATTTATTATCTATTAATAAATAATAAATAATTATTTCATTAACTTTATTCATATTTAATTATTATTATTATTAAATAATAAATGATAATTAAATATTTATTATCTTTATTTATTATCTATTAATAAATAATAAATAATTATTTTATTAACTCTATTCATATTTAATTATTATTATTGTTAAATAACAATTAAATTTTTATTATCTTTATTTAAATAATAAATAATTTTATTAACATAATACTAATTAGTTTGCAATGCATTATTAACTTAAGTTAATAATCAACAGTTGATTCCGTTGAATTGCACAACCAAATTAATACCGTTACTACATGATATTATTGGAATCATAGGTTGACTCTTTCTGCCCAAAATCAATATTATCAACAACTGATATCAAATGCCAGCCAATTTCGTTTCACTAACAAAATTATTACCCAACACTGTTGTAGAGCAGTTAACCCAAACTAAACAAACAATTAAATCCAATTCAAGGAAAGTTCCACTTAAATTGCAATACCCAGAAACGTATACCGAGCACAGGAGGGAGACACATAAAAGAACAACAACCCCAAAATGACACTCACTTTGGTTCTGTCATTACAACAAATGTATATGCTACTCATCCTAAAGCGAATTGCTAGTTTTATTCTCAGGACAATAGCACTGACAGAACCTTAAGGTTTGTCTATTCCAGAGTTTCACAAAACATGAATTTAGTTCAATCCCAAGGAAAATCGAGCAGCCTAATACCAGAAAATAAATCCAAACGAACTGATAATAGATTTTGAAACCCCAAAATTATAATAAGGTTTCCAGTTTCATACCAACAATACAATGCAAATAAAACCCAATACCAATGTATAGTATAAACAGTACCATAACTGCTAGAACCTTCAAGGTTCGTTAACAACAGTTCCTCAACAACATAAACTACACAGTACATTACAAGGTATAGTATAGCCACACAAACCATCAGGCGACACCAATCCGTGTATAGAGGAAAAAAAAATTTTTGTACAGAAAACTCATACAGAACCCCTAACGAAATTATCACAGACGCTGGTTGTATACCTGGGAGTGGTTCGAATGGCTGTCCTTCTTCTTCGTCCACAATAATCGACCCAACTGGACATCCACCTTAGCAGAATTTAAAACCCTCAACTAGCCACCCCTGCTTCCTCTCTCGCTAAAGTTTTGAGCCCTAAATTGATTTGGGTCTCACCAACAAGGAAATCGGTAGCTTTTTGGGGTTTGGGGGTCCAATTTATAGAATTTCTTTTACCCAACTAGTTGGGTATTACCCCTAATTAACTGGTCACTGACCGTCGGTAGGAAGGAGGACTGTCGATCGTTTCACCTCAACCCAGCTGCGAATTTGCCGTCACTTCCTCGAGCCACCCCTGCTTCGGTCACGTTGCCGCGCGCTTGAATCCTTTGGTCCGATTGTTGAGCGCCCGGTCGTCGATGCCTCACTCGTTCCGTCTGTTGGTTGCTCGCGCGCTGTCGCCGGCGCACGCCTGGCGACCCTTCCTCCAGTCAAATCGCTCACACCCCGTCGATTGATTGGAAAGCTAGAGTTTGCTTTGGTTGGATTTGAGGCTAGGGATTGCTAGCTGATATGACTGAATTGAGGGTTGATAGATTTCCCCTTTTTCTTTTGCTCGGCTGAATATCTCGCCCCCCCCAATTTGATTTGCTACTGATATGCCGGTTATTCCCAAATTGGATTAGAAATGGTCCCAGCCCGTTTGCCATGGGTTGCACCGATCCGACCCAATTACCCCAACAAGAAAATAAATAAATTTGGGTCGGCCCACTAGGAGATAAAAAGAAATATGGGCTTAGTCAAATTTAAAAATTTTGGGGTCAGCTATAATAAAATAAAAGAGATGGCCCAACATTTTAACCACCCTTTTATTTCTAATATTTTAAATTGTATACTTAACAAATTAATTAAGTATTTAAAGTATTTATTTTACCCAAATTTTTATTCAAATTATTTAAAGTAATTTACTTATTAATCTTCTTCCCAAATTTTCTTGCAATTAAAAGTTAGGACAAATTTTATAAATTTGAATAATACTGTTTACATGGATCCCATTAAAATCTATGAATTTATTTATAAAAATACATTTGATACAACGTTTAAAAATTTCCGGACATTACATCCTCTCCCCCTTATAAAAATTCCGTCCTTAGAATTTCAACCCAAGGTTACGCGAATAACTGGGGGTAATTCGCTCTCATTTTCTCTTCGAGTTCCCACGTGGCTTCTTCCACTGCGTGATTTCTCCAGAGAACTTTAACAGAATGAATGATTTTATTCCTCAGCCTCTGTTCCTTCCTATCCAGTATTTGAACAGGAATCTCCTCGTACGATAAGTCCTTTTCGACTTGAATTGGTTCATAGGAAATAACATGCTTGTAATCTGGCTTATACGGACGCAACACTGATACATGAAACACGTTGTGAATGTGCTCAAGTTCAGGAGGTAATGCTACCTCGTACGCCACTTCGCCTATCCTCCTCAAAATCTCGAACGGTCCTATGAACCTAGGGCTCAATTTGCCCTTCTTTCCAAAACGGATCTTCCCTTTCCAGGGAGATACCTTCAGAAACACAAAGCTACCAACTTCAAAGTCTCGTTTCTGACGATGTAAGTCGGCATACTTCTTTTGACGATCCTGAGCTGCTACTAACCGCTGTCTTATTACTTTAATGATTTCCACGGTTTGGTGTACCAATTCTGGTCCCAACAACCTCCGTTCACCAACTTCATCCCAACACAACGGCGTTCGACACTTCCTTCCATACAATGCTTCGTACGGTGGCATTCCAATGCTAGCATGGTAACTATTGTTGTAAGCGAACTCTACCAGTGGCAAGTGATCGTCCCATCTGCCACTTAAGTCCATCACAACTGCCCGGAGCATATCCTCTAGAGTCTGAATTGTTCGCTCACTCTGACCATCGGTCTGAGGATGATACGCCGTACTCATTCTTAACTGTGTTCCCAGTCTCTCCTGTAGACCTCTCCAGAAATTCGACGTGAAGCGCGGATCCCTGTCAGACACAATAGATACCGGCACTCCATGTCGTGATACTATTTCCTTCACGTAAAGTTTCGCCAGCTGTTCTAATTTGTACCTGATCTTGATCGGTAGAAAGTGGGCAGACTTGGTCAACCGATCTACGATCACCCAGATGGCGTCTAAACCTTTTTGGGTTGTCGGGAGTCCTACCACAAAATCCATAGTAATGTGCTCCCACTTCCACTCGGGAATCTCTAAGGGTTGCAACAATCCGCTAGGACGTTGGTGCTCTGCCTTGATCCTCTGACAGGTTAAACACCGGCTGACGAATTCTGCAACTTCCCCCTTCAAATGCGGCCACCAATAATGTTGACGAAGATCTTGATACATCTTGGTGCTACCCGGATGTACCGAGAATCTCGTATTATGGGCCTCCTGCAAAATTTCTTCCCTTAAGTCTGGTACGTAGGGTATCCAGACCCTCCCCTCGAATCTCAGCAATCCTGTGCTGTCAACCTTATACTTCGAGGCTTTTCCCTCCGATAACTGTTTTTTAATGTCAATGCATTCCTCGTCAAATTCTTGAGCCTCCTGTATCTTATCCAGTAGAGTTGGACCTACCGTCACGGCGAACACCTTTTCGTCCACCTCCATTGGATACCTAACTTCCAGCTCCAGACGTTCAAAGTCCCGTATCAACTCCTACTGGGCTGTCAGCTGCATCAATTTCACCTTGCCTTTCCTACTTAAGGCATCAGCCACTACATTTGCTTTGCCCGGATGGTACAGAATTTCACAGTCGTAGTCCTTGATCAATTCTAACCATCGGCGTTGCCTCATGTTCAGCTCCTTTTAAGTGAAGATATATTTCAGACTTTTGTGATCTGTATATATCTCACACTTCTCCCCGTATAGGTAGTGCCTCCAAATCTTCAGGGCGAAAACTACCGCTGCTAACTCCAAGTCATGAGTCGGATAACCCTTCTCATAATCCTTCAACTGACGCGATGCGTACGCCACGACCTTGCCGTGTTGCATCAGTACATAGCCAAGGCCCTTGTGTGATGCATCGCTATACACTACGAAACCCCCAGTGTTGTCTGGTAAGGTCAACACTGGTGCTTGGCTGAGTCTCTTCTTCAACTCCATGAAACTCTCCTCACACTTTTCCGACCAAACAAACTTGACTGTTTTCCTGGTGAGATTGGTCAATGGCGATGCTATCTTGGAAAAATCCTGAATGAATCTCCGATAGTATCCCGCTAACCCCAAGAAACTCCGGATCTCCGTCGGCGTCTTCGGCTGTTCCCAGTTGATAACGGCTTCTACCTTTGCTGGATCCACCGAAACCCCATTCTTGTCTATGACATGACCCAGAAATTGTACCCTCTGCAACCAAAACTCACACTTCGAAAATTTTGCGTACAACTTCTCCTTCCTGAGAGCTCCTAATACAATCCTTAAGTGTTCAGCATGCTCCTCCTCTGTTTCTGAATACACCAAGATGTCATCGATGAATACAACTACGAACTTGTCCAAGTACTGCTTGAACACTCTGTTCATCATATCCATGAATGCTGCTGGTGCATTCGTCAATCCAAAAGACATTACCAGAAACTCGAAGTGCCCATAACGAGTCCTGAATGCAGTCTTCGGAATATCTTCCTGTCTCACCTTCAGCTGATGATAGCCTGTTCTTAAGTCGATCTTTGAAAAGTACTTCGCTCCTTTAAGTTGATCAAACAGATCGTCGATTCTAGGAAGCGGATACCTATTCTTAATCGTAACTTTGTTCAACTCCCGATAGTCGATACAAAGCCTCATTGAACCGTCTTTCTTCTTTACAAACAGAACTGGCGCTCCCCATGGGGACACGCTTGGTCTGATGTAACCTTTATCTAACAGTTCCTGCAGTTGCACCATCAACTCTTTCATTTCTACCGGTGCCATTCGATACGGCGGCTTCGATATTGGTGCGGTTCCCGGTGCCAAATCGATAACGAACTCGGTTTCCCTATCCGGCGGCAGTCCCGGAAGTTCATCGGGAAAGACATCAGTGAATTCTCTCACGATTGGTATTTGACCCATATCATCCCCGACCTGACGAGTATCGACCACATGAGCCAAATAACACTCGCATCCTTTCTTCAGTAATCTCCTTGTTTGCATCATAGTAAGACAATAAGATGGTTTTGGTGATTTGCTGCCATAAAATACCACCTTCGACTTATTAGAAGTCTTTAGGTGTATACATTTCTTCTTACAGTCAATAACTGCTCCGTGGGTTGATAGCCAATCCATTCCCAAGATTACATCGAACTCTCCCAATCGAATTGGTATCACATCCACATTGAGCTTAAATCCTCGCAATTCAACACAGCAATTCCTATGAATGTGTTTTACGGGGATAATTTCTTTGTTTGCTACTTCTATGTTCATAGGGTGTTCTAACTTTTCACAAGGTACATTTAACTGTCTAGCAAATTCTTCGGAAACAAAAGAGCAAGTAGCACCCGAATCAAATAACACATATGCATTTATATCATTGATTGGGATGATACCTGACACCACGTCCTTGGATTCCATTGCATCCTGGACGGTCATATTGAACGTGCGGGCTGTTGGCCTGTTGGCTTGACTGGATGGTGGCCCGTAGTTCAATCGGTTGCTGTTTCCACTGTTGTTGTTGTTTCGGTTGCCACTCCCGGCGTCGCTTTTCTTCTTCGGATAATCCCTCATTTGGTGGTCGGGTGCTCCACATGAAAAACATCCCCCCTTTGGCTTATTCTGACATTGGGGAGCCATGTGCCCCGGCTGTCCGCAACGGTAACACACACTCCTTCCCTTCATACATTCCCCGGTGTGGTTCTTGCCGCAATTATTGCACTTGCCTGGTTTCTTTGCCTCCCCTCCAGACTGGTTTCCTCCGGGTTTATTGCTCCCGAAAGATTGGCTCTCACTCCATTTGCGTTTATTGGGGTTGCTGCCCCCACTGCTCCCTGCCTTCGGGCCCTCATGTCCTTTCTTCTTCTCTTGGTTGTATTTGGCCAGGGCCTCGCTGCCACCCTCTGCAATGATTGCCCTCTCCATCAATTCTGCGAATGTTCTGATTTTCAATACCGCCACAGAACGGTATAACCATGGTTTCAACCCTTGCTCAAACCTACGAGCTTTCCTTTCCTCGGTGCTGACTTGGTGAGCTGCAAACCGTGCCAACTCATTAAACTTAGCTGTGTACTCAGCCACAGACATGTTCCCTTGTTTTAGTTCCAGGAACTTGATCTCCATCTCCTGCTTCATGCTCTCTGGAAAGTAATTTTCCAAGAACATTTCCTTAAAACGATCCCAAGCGACAGTACCTTCTTCCACTCGGCCTCTGTTGGCCTTCCACCAGTAGTTTGCCTCGCCTTTTAACATGAAGGTAGCAAAGCTTGTTTTCTGTTCCTCTGCCACCCTTGCCACCTCAAAGACCTTTTCTATCTCTTCTATCCAGGTCTGCGCTTCGATTGGGTTAAGAGTTCCCTTGAACTCAGGTGGTCCGACCAATTTGAAATCTTTAAAGCTTGCCAGATGATGCGCTGGCTCGGCTGCGGCTTGGGTTCTTCCAGGTGGCGGTCTTGATTGCATGGCCTCTGCCAGCATTTTCGCAAACATTCTCATGGGGTTGGTTTGGTCTCCAACCTCACTTTCTGATTCCTCAACTCGCTGGTTACGTGGCCTTCCTCTCGGCATGGTTTGAATAAGGAAACTGATGACTTTTACCTATAGATTTACATTTTACACGTCATGTTATTAAAATAAGCAATCAAAGGTAAAATATCTATCAACACATTTGATTTAAGTGAAACATCTGCATTTATATTCATATACCACCGTTTGTTACAAGACGAAACCTGTGGCATACTGCTATAAATGCGCCACTGTGTCCTACCAACCATCCCCTAAAACAAAAAGTGGGGAATGATACTGCCCATCCTCTAAGGCAACAAAAGTTGGGGTTTGACTACTACCCCAACAAGAAAGCAAATAAAATGTTTCACAATACAGATATGCATACGTCCCTAATATAACAAAAAGGTGGGACTGACTGTACTAGCAACTAAACAACCATCCTATCCCATCACTATACATCATGACGGATCCGAGCCTGCTGACCAGAAAATGCTCCATCCCCGACCCTGCGACGAACAGAGCGACTAGACTCCCCTATCTCAGTCCGGGGTCTCCTGTAGGCTGCATCTAGGGCGTGGCCTAGGGTCTCTATCCTCACAGATCTGGCCTCCAGCTGGTCCTCTAGCTGATCAACCCTCCTGGCCTCCCTGGCCCAGGCCTCCCTGACGCGCATCCTCGCAGCCACCTCCAGTCCAGCCTCGAACCTCATAGCCTCCTGTTTCGCCCTCAGGTGGGCGATCTGTAAATCCCTCTGCTCTAGTCTCTCCCTCAACTCAGCGTTTCGGGCCACTAACTGATGTAGCAGTGGTCCGACCTGCTGTGTTGAGGTCTCGTAGCCCTGCAGCTGTACCTTAGCCACCCCTAAGTCATGCTCGAGCTGGTAGGCTAAGTCTCTGTACTGGTCCTCCATGAACTGATGGGTCTGGTTTTGCTCCTCCAAGTGAGCAATCCGAGCCTCCAGCTCCTCATTTCTGCTAGTCAGCCCCTCGATAATATCATCGGCAGTGGACCCCATGCCATCAACATCAGCAAGTGGTTCCTCCCCCTCGGTCTCGGGATCCTCCTCCTCAGTATCAGGGTCCTGACTACCAGACCTCATCACCCCACCTACTACTGGCTCTGGCAGCTCCCTATGGTAGTCCTCCTCCGGCTCGGACTCCTCTAGCGGTACCCCTGGGGCAGTAGGAGCATACCCCACCAACTGCTCAACAACTACTGGGATATCTATGAATACCTCCTCCTCCTCACGGGCTCCACTGGTCTCCCCTACAGCAGCCATCCTACAAACACACAAAAACTAACATTAGTACAACAATAAAATATATTCATTGAAGAAATGAAGTTATATTTCATTGGGTACTACTCGACTCGATGAATTCCCCAATTCATCAAAACCACATATGATAAATCTCCTTGATTTATCTCCTAACACTCAATACGAGTTTACTATGAAGGTTATAACCTAGGTTTCGCGGTCCTAAAGTTCATAACCTACAGCTCTGATACCAACTTGTGACGCCCCCAAATTCGGGTCTCCAAATACCCGGATCCGGTCATCACGATCCAATATAAACATTCACCTCTAACAACATATGATATCTAAAAGTGCGGAATAAAATAAACATACGTTGTTCATTACAAGGTGTTACTAGTCCCAGAATACAATTTAACCTTAAACAATTACACAATCCATACCCTAAACAGCTATCAGGGTTTAAATTTCATTAACAGAAATTAACTAACACACGAGTCTAAAGTCTGCTACGGGAAGTCTATCATTTCATCTTTTCTTTTCCTTTGTTCTTCCCTGACGTCTCGGGTTTAGCTGCAATGAAGTCATAATATAGCAAGAATGAGCAACGAATTTGCCCAGCAAGTTGAGAGTGCAACAATAAAGATATATCATGATGAAGGGATATTAAAGGAATTTTCAACATTTGAGAAAGTAAATCAGAAGCAAGAATAATAATTGCTTTTAGAACAATTGATAGACAAATAGACTTTGAACGATAACTTCCAAAGGAGTCAATAGCTGGTTGACCCTCTGGTTACTGGCTACAGAATAACGTACTTGAGGGGATCAGCCTCGCGTACCCTATGTATATGCATAACATTTAATTTTGCTGTTTGTACCTTATATACGGTACGTGGGGTACTCCCCTATAAATAAAGGGGTGTTCATACAGTCTAAGAATCCTTACCATTGATTGGTTCGGATAGCTTTTATAAATTTTCACATAATTGCCTGATCGAACAAGGGTTCAGACTTAACCATGAATGGTTTTATAATTTCCTGAATTTAAATATATACGAATTTCAAATGCACGAGTACGAATGTCAATAAATATACAGATGTGGAATAATTTTAAAAGTAATTAGACCACTTAAAGCGTGCTCGGAAATAAGAGTCAAGCTTAAGAATAACTTGCAACAATATATACCTTTTTGCACGGATTAAAACAATGCATAAGGTTTAAAAGCTTGCTCAATGCCAAAAATTGAGTGAGAAGAACTTGCAAAAATGAAAGAAGTTTAGGGTTAGGAACTTGCCTGTTTGCTCAGCTACAGATATAGTTTAGCTTTAATTAATTGATCTTGGACAACCTATCAATTGGTAGGGTTGGTTTATCCATTAGCATCGCGTAACTGTATACTGATACACTCAATTATGCTATTTAAACAGATAATAATTAATCATGGCCACTATCATTTGAATACTCAATTTATTACCTTTAATAGAATCTAAGTATGGTTTAACAAACTTTATTTATTATCTATAAAATAAATTTATTTTGGTTTAGAGATGACAGAAACCATTGATCATTTATTCAGTTTACTCCTAATTACCATTTACCTTAGGGGTAGTTTAGTAATTATTACTCTTGTTCCTTATTCAACATTAATTAAACATTTCAAAGTATTAGTTCTACACACACTTAATTATTATTAAGAAATCCTTAAGTGTTTATTATTATTTATTAAGGACCAAGAATAAATAATTAACTTAATAATTTCCCTTATACTTAATCATTATTTCATTAATGATTAAGTAACTATCATCCTTATTATTTCGTAACTTCATTCATACTTAATTATTATTATTATTAAATAATAATTAAATACTTAGTACCTTTATTTATTATCTATTAAATAAATAATAAAAAATTTTAATTTAACTTTATTCATATTTAATTATTATTATTAAATAATAAATAATAATTAAATATTTATTATCTTTATTTATTATCTATTAATAAATAATAAATAATTATTTCATTAACTTTATTCATATTTAATTATTATTATTATTAAATAATAAATGATAATTAAATATTTATTATCTTTATTTATTATCTATTAATAAATAATAAATAATTATTTTATTAACTTTATTCATATTTAATTATTATTATTAAATAATAATTAAATATTTATTATCTTTATTTATTATCTATTAATAAATAATAAATAATTATTTCATTAACTTTATTCATATTTAATTATTATTATTATTAAATAATAAATGATAATTAAATATTTATTATCTTTATTTATTATCTATTAATAAATAATAAATAATTATTTTATTAACTCTATTCATATTTAATTATTATTATTGTTAAATAACAATTAAATTTTTATTATCTTTATTTAAATAATAAATAATTTTATTAACATAATACTAATTAGTTTGCAATGCATTATTAACTTAAGTTAATAATCAACAGTTGATTCCATTGAATTGCACAACCAAATTAATACCGTTACTACATGATATTATTGGAATCATAGGTTGACTCTTTCTGCCCAAAATCAATATTATCAACAACTGATACCAAATGCGAGCCAATTTCGTTTCACTAACAAAATTATTACCCAACACTGTTGTAGAGCAGTTAACCCAAACTAAACAAACAATTAAATCCAATTCAAGGAAAGTTCCACTTAAATTGCAATACCCAGAAACGTATACCGAGCACAGGAGGGAGACACATAAAAGAACAACAACCCCAAAATGACACTCACTTTGGTTCTGTCATTACAACAAATGTATATGCTACTCATCCTAAAGCGAATTGCTAGTTTTATTCTCAGGACAATAGCACTGACAGAACCTTAAGGTTTGTCTATTCCAGAGTTTCACAAAACATGAATTTAGTTCAATCCCAAGGAAAATCGAGCAGCCTAATACCAGAAAATAAATCCAAACGAACTGATAATAGATTTTGAAACCCCAAAATTATAATAAGGTTTCCAGTTTCATACCAACAATACAATGCAAATAAAACCCAATACCAATGTATAGTATAAACAGTACCATAACTGCAAGAACCTTCAAGGTTCGTTAACAACAGTTCCTCAACAACATAAACTACACAGTACATTACAAGGTATAGTATAGCCACACAAACCATCAGGCGACACCAATCCGTGTACAGAGGAAAAAAAAATTTTTGTACAGAAAAAAAAAACTCATACAGAACCCCTAACGAAATTATCACAGACGCTGGTTGTATACCTGGAGTGGTTCGAATGGCTGTCCTTCTTCTTCGTCCACAATAATCGACCCAACTGGACATCCACCTTAGCAGAATTTAAAACCCTCAACTAGCCACCCCTGCTTCCTCTCTCGCTAAAGTTTTGAGCCCTAAATTGATTTGGGTCTCACCAACAAGGAAATCGGTAGCTTTTTGGGGTTTGGGGGTCCAATTTATAGAATTTCTTTTACCCAACTAGCTGGGTATTACCCCTAATTAACTGGTCACTGACCGTCGGTAGGAAGGAGGACTGTCGATCGTTTCACCTCAACCCAGCTGCGAATTTGCCGTCACTTCCTCGAGCCACCCCTGCTTCGGTCACGTTGCCGCGCGCTTGAATCCTTTGGTCCGATTGTTGAGCGCCCGGTCGTCGATGCCTCACTCGTTCCGTCTGTTGGTTGCTCGCGCTGTCGCCGGCGCACGCCTGGCGACCCTTCCTCCAGTCAATCGCTCACACCCCGTCGATTGATTGGAAAGCTAGAGTTTGCTTTGGTTGGATTTGAGGCTAGGGATTGCTAGCTGATATGACTGAATTGAGGGTTGATAGATTTCCCCTTTTTCTTTTGCTCGGCTGAATATCTCCCCCCCCCCAATTTGATTTGCTACTGATATGCCGGTTATTCCCAAATTGGATTAGAAATGGTCCCAGCCCGTTTGCCATGGGTTGCACCGATCCGACCCAATTACCCCAACAAGAAAATAAATAAATTTGGGTCGGCCCACTAGGAGATAAAAAGAAATATGGGCTTAGTCAAATTTAAAAATTTTGGGGTCAGCTATAATAAAATAAAAGAGATGGCCCAACATTTTAACCACCCTTTTATTTCTAATATTTTAAATTGTATACTTAACAAATTAATTAAGTATTTAAAGTATTTATTTTACCCAAATTTTTATTCAAATTATTTAAAGTAATTTACTTATTAATCTTCTTCCCAAATTTTCTTGCAATTAAAAGTTAGGACAAATTTTATAAATTTGAATAATACTGTTTACATGGATCCCATTAAAATCTATGAATTTATTTATAAAAATACATTTGATACAACGTTTAAAAATTTCCGGACATTACACTAACAGTATTCAGTATAGCACCTGAGTGGTTTCCCACAAACAACCAACAAACTAATTCCCGTCTCCTCTACACTGTCTCTCACAGTGAGTTAGATCGGTTACTAGTTTGTATCAACCTCCGCTCTCTAAAGGAATTGTTTAGCCCAAATACCATACATCAACCATTAAAGAATACGATTGCACCATAATTATACTTAACTTATTATTCTTTAAACTCTATCATCTTCACCTCTTTTCTCTAAGGTTATAGCCTAAGGTACTCGTACCTAAGGTTTTTAACCTATCAGCTCTGATACCAACTGTAACGACCCTAAAATTCATCCAATTCAACTCTCAACATCGGTCGTTATCAATATATCGTCGTTCTAACTTTACAACAATATCCAATATTAAACTTAATAAAAATGAGGAATAATTTAAACTTTTCTATTACAAATCATTCTCGATCCCAAAATTCTCAACCTTTACATCTAAATATCTTAGAATCATCTTAATCTCATGACAAACTTTACAACTCAACATAAATACATTTAACAAAAACTTAACATAATTCAAGTAATAACTTCAACTTAAACATTTAATCTCCATGCATCATTTTGATCCATGTCATTTGTGTAGCACATAATGTTACCTTGTGTCTTTAACCTGTAAAAGTGGTTATTTACAAGAATGAGCTCGACAGCTCAGCAAAATCTAACAGTTTACATACATCACATAACACATAGATAACATGTTCATCATATATATCATAAACATTTGTCTAAACATATCATACATGCTGTATATCAATTACCTAGTAATAAATTAAGTTCCATAACCCAATCAACATTTTAACTCAATGGACGTTGTCATAAATTGACTTTGTCATTTCATACATATAACACATAGAATACATCATGCTTTTACATCATAGATTTAAAATAATTAATCATTTAGTTCACATAACAAATACGAACTGAAAGACTTTCCTGGTTCGTAGATTACCAATTACCATAATTAGCCTATACTTATCTGCACTTCACGTATCCTACATGATATATATAATCATGCACATCATTTATTAGTTACATAGCAACACTTAGAAAAATAATCTATATATTCCGTTTATAAGGCAGTAACAATGATTAGTTACAGTATTATAAACACTTCAGGATTCATTCTCATCCAATTTCCATTTTAATATCTCAATTGTCACCGGATAATCAATGGGTATATGCTTACCACCCATCACAATATTTTAATATTCATTTCATACATTAGTCTAGACTTTAGATATGCTTACGATAACATAACATGACCACAAAGAAAGAAGAAATTTTTTACTCTCTTCTTTTTACTCTTTTTTTTTGGTTCCACCGCCGGGGCGGTGGTTTCCTTCACAATTTTTCTGCCGGGGCGAGGCTACTGCGGGGCGGTTAAGTTAGTTCATTTTGGGCGTCGGGGCGAAGTCCTCGCCGGGGCGACAAAAACAGCTCATTTCTACCGCTGGGGCGGTGAACCTAAAACTCAACTTCTGCAGTTCGCGAACTGCAGAATATTCAAGCCCAAAAACACGAATTTTAAGCATCAAGCATCAATTCTAAGCATACCCAATTATCAAAATTTTGTTAAAACAATTCTAAACATGTATTTAACCATCCTAAATACATACTCACATTACTCCACCAATTTAGAGCTTCAAATCTAATGTTCATACTAATTTTTAAAAACTTTGACAAATTTAGCGTAATCAATCATTACAGATTCGTTATTCAACCAATTTGGTCCGTTCAACTTTTGTTGTTTTCGTTTTTTAACGTATAACAACAATCCATCATCAATTTACAGATTACCATATGAATTAACCATCAATTTTGACTCTAAAACAAGCCAAAACGTACATATTTAATTAAAACTCAATTCTTCCTTTTTTCACACACAAATTTGAATTTTGTTACTCCAATTTCGTTTATAATCAACATATATCACACTAATTTAAACCCAACAACACACAATCAAGTTTTTCTCCAATTCTTTCAGCCAAAATAATTTTACAGAAATTCCATACTCTTATACTTAAGAAAAATAGAAAGAAAAGCTTTAGGGTTCGATTATTACCTTTGAATCAATTTAAACAAGTGATGAACAAGGTTTCTTCCGTCTTGATTTTCCAAGGCTCTTTTTCAAATTCTCAGAGAATTCTCCCACTCACTCTCTTTCTCTCATAAACTGACAAATACACTTTACGTGTATATCAGTTTTTCTGCAGTTACAACCTCCAAGGGTTATAAGGCCATGTTTGGCTGACACCCTTTTAACATCTTTTTAAATTATCTTATAACATTATTATTATAATACGGTGTCACACTTTAATAATATTAAACTTATTATATAAATAAATCTAATTAAACTTATTAATACTTTCAATTAAAACCTTACTGACCAAATTATAATTTAATTTAGCCAAACTATAATTTTATTAAATAAATTATTTTATTCAATAAAATATTAATCCTCTAATTTAATTATTTAATTAAATTATAAGATTCTCACCACATTAGCATACTAAAATACACACCAATACTTCACACACAAATATACTCACATCAATTCACTATTTTAATTAAGTGAATTACTCACATTGTTATGAAATATAATCCACAACAATTTTATTGCTAACAAGGCATAATAATTAAATTATATTATTTCATAATATAATTTCAACTTAATAACATTTAGTTAATATTCTTTTCGTAACAATTTCGTATACTATCATCAATGATTTAATTTACCATTAAACCTCATTTCTCAAATACACGAATATATAATTATCTTCAAACGAAATCACGAATTTCATAATATAAAACACATATATACACATACTCAAACTCAAAACGTCTCATAGTAAGAATTTTATTTATTAAATTCTTATTAAATAATTTTTGAAAATCTGGGTTATCACAGTAACTCTCTGAGGTAATAAGGCTTATTACTTCATCAGTTTAATCTACGCTCATTTACAAAGCCAGAGAGAAGAGAAAGGAGAGTGTTTGAGAGTGAAAGGGGTTCTCTGTGAAAATTGAGGGAAGAAATCTGAAAAATCAAAGGAAGAAAGAGTTTATCAATGCCATTCTACATCGTCTAGATAATCTAAACAAGAATCAAAGGTAATAATCTAGCTTTGAGTTCTTAGTTTTTTTTTATTTCTTGAGTTTTCTTTAAAGAAAAGGATTGTTGGTGGATGAATGGTTGAGATGTTGTTTATATAAGTTTATAAGTATGCTTAATCTGTTATATAGCATCCACAAATGATTTTGGAGTTATCAAATTCATGTAAGCATGTTTTAAAATGAAGAATTTGAGTTATGTGATAAAATATGTATTTTGGTCTATTTTGAGACTAAACATTAGCTAGTAATTCAGGTTATAGTCGGTAAATTGATGGTTGTTCGTGTTAATAGTCTGAGAAACGAAAAAAAAATCAAGTTAAACGGATCAATTTGGTTGAATAACGAATTTGTGGTGTTTAATTACGCTAAAGATGTCAAAATATGAAAAATAAAGCATGAACCTTGATTCTGAGTCTTTAATTTGGTTGTTTGTGTAGTTTGTGATGATAGAATCATTCTGTACATGCTTGGTTTTGATTCTATGAAGTTTGTAGCATCTGGGTTTAGTTAATTTGCTGTTTGGGTGAAGAAATTGGGAGTTTTTAGGTTGTTCTGTGCTGTTCGCGAAGCAGCAGTGCCTGAGTCTGATGAATAACACTGTAGCGCCACTTACCCAGTTCATTCTGGCACCGCAGCGCTGCTCTATTTTAAAAAAAATATAAAAGGATGGCGCCGCAGCGCCGGTCCCCAGTATAAAGGCAGCGCCGGTTAACAGTTTAGCCCAGAATATAGATTTTAATTGTATGATTCTAGAAATGTCTATATAACCTTAATGAATGATTAAAATGAAATGTAAACACGTTATAAGACTTAATAACATGTTCTAATCATAAAGTTGATGATTATACGTTATGAATTAGTAAGTTATGTACGATTTAAGCTTGATGTTCGTGAAGTTTAGTAATGTTGTTTTAAGTGTTAAGCCTTATGTTATATGCTAGAAAAGGTTACAAGATTCATGGTATGTGGTTAGTATAGTCAACTAAAGTTAAAGACTATAAACTTAGCTAAGATAACTAAGTTAAATGAAATGGAAGTTAAACTTATAAACATTGTTGTGATGTAACTAATTGGTATTGTGATCTTTATGGTATATGGAGGATATTGGAGAACATGAGTTGTAATTGTATAGCTAACGCACGAGGCAAGTTTCTTAACTCTACTTCTACATTGTGCAAGTTTCTTAACTCTACTTCTACATTGTGAAAGTTTCCTAACCTTTGCTACTTTATTATTCAACGAGGTTTCTTAATTTGATTTAATGCCTAAGTTCTTGACTAAGCTTCCTAATTCTTCCGAAAGCATTACTTCGATAAATGATATTTATTCGATTATGAATCATTGTTATTCTATCATTGTTAAAGTACCATTATACGAGATTATATTGTTAGCCAAACTCTTAAATGGCTATCGAACCCTTTGATTCGACTAGTCCATAGTTGATGAACGTTCCAAAGACTTAGAATTTCTTTGAAGCTATTCCAAACCAAACTTCCTTTAGTACGGACTCTAATGTCAAAGTTGAGATGAACAATCCTAGAATAGGGGATTATATTACGCAATAGTGTTAAAATATTTGTGCACAATACATTGTACGAAGGGTTGATCCCCCGGAGTATGAGATGGATGGTCCTATAGTCTATAAGACTGTTAAAGGTTACAGCAGAGATACTTGCTAACCTAGGACATAGTTCGTGGTCTTGTGACTCTCGGATGTGCTTTTGATCTTGTTTTCTAATCTTGATTCAAAAGCTGAGTTTTCTATTGAGCTATTAGTTCCTGATTATTGTTGATTGATTTCAGGAAAAATTATATTGAATTTAAAATCTATTCATTGATTATTTCTATGTTATTATTGTTACTGTTATCTTGGTGGGCAATTATTTTGCTCACTCTTGCATAAAAACATTACAGCTAAGGTTGAAAAGCCCGAAGAGCCATCGACGAGCAAGGGCAAGGGTAAGATGAATAGATGATTAGTTTACTTTTATTTGTTAAAGCTTATGTAACGAGACTTAATTGTTATTATGTTTTTATTCCGCGAATAATGTAATAAAGGTTAGATGACCTGGGATTTTATTTAAGATGTAACCCTTTAGTGGGAGTATTGTTTATTAAGTTTATTATTGTTATTATCCTTTATTATGGGCAGTTAGATATGAAAGTGATGAATCGTGAGCACCAGATCTGTGGGATTTAAGTACCTGGATTTGGAGGTGTCACAAGTTGGTATCAAAGCTTTAGGTTATGAATATTAGGTGGAAAAACCTTAGGCTATAACCTTATAGGAGATCGAAAACATAGTGGTGGTAAAACTCTTATCGAGTTATAAGGAATGAATTAAGGAATTCATTGAAGATAAATAATTAAATGATTTATATGCTTACTTGTTAACAAACTTATGTGCTCGCGAGTAGCTATTAATGCTTAAAAACTTAAAATATTTTGTTGTCAGGATGACTGATGTAGGAGGATCCAGCCAGGCTAGGGAGGAGCAGCCCCGAGACATTCATACAGTCCGGGAACAGTTAGTGCCAAGGGAGTCATCCCCATTGGTTACTGTTGGAGGCTCAAAGTTTATGCCTGAATCAGATCCTGAAGAAGAATCTGAGGAGGTAGAGATAGCAGATGAGGAAGAGGAGGATCCTGAAGAGACACCACTTAATTCTATCGGAGCTGAGATGTTTGATGAAGTGTATGATCGTAACATAGAGTTACAGGATAGAGCTAAGGTGTTAGAAGGGCAAGCTGTAGAGCACCATGCCGTGATAGAGCAAAAAGATGTAGCGATTAAAAATCTCACTGCGTAAACTGCGGAGCTTGAGCAGAAGTTAGCTCAGTCAGAGTATCAGAGAGGATAACTATTGGCTGAGATTGAAAACGTGTAAGGTGATTTGAGAGAGGGGTCAGCTAAGCGGGCGAGAGCTGGAGAAGCTTGGATGAAGGCTTCTCAACGTGCAAATCTCGTTGAAGGCGAGGTTCGGTCAAAGAAGGCCAAAATTGATGAGATGGAGTACGTTTTCCATACGGCGATTGATAGAGCTCAGGATCGAGTCTTTTATTATCCAGTGCAATTCGAAGATTGCATGTGGTACATAATGGATCATAGGATGATGATTCGTATCATGGAGCAAGAGCGCGATTAAGCTGTGCGACGTGGAATGTCCTTATAGGTTGCTAGAAGAGTAACAAAATATTATGTGAATAACTATAAGGGTTAATAACTGTCGACGCCGGTTTCTCGTCTTTTCCAATTCTTAGCCTTTTGATTAAATGATTTTTAGAAAAGGTCGGCATTGATGTCGACGGGGTTTTGAAAGGTCGTTTTTTATGATGAGCCAATTAACCAGAGTCGCCAGTTGGTATATTTGAAATGGATGTACCAACTCATCCGAGTTTTCGTTTTTTTATAAATCGATGGCTCATATGTGACTCCGAATTAATTGGTCTGCGAACCGAGATTCATAGAGTTCGGGGGCTTGCTTAAGCGAGGGGAAGGTGTTAGGCACCCCCCGACTTCCGTGAAACACGGTTACCGTAATCTTGATACTTTCCTATCCTTTAATCCATGAAATGTGTATATGTGCGTGTGTGTGGGTGTGTGCCTATGTGAATATTGTGGTGAGTTTGTATGAAAGAATCATTTGGGGTTTTTTATGGAAAGTCGTGTTTTGGGAGTGCTTTAAAATGTCCTTTGGCTTGTACGAGAAAGCTTTATGAGAAAGGTTTGATTTTAATTGTCAAAACTATGAGATTTTCATTAGGTGTCGTTTTGGCAAAAACAAGAGTTTTCTAAACCTTCGTCAAAATAGGAATCGAGATCTATACGTCGCTTTCGTAGATGACGGGCAACTTCTAGGGTCTCTTTAACCCTATGCACAAAGGTTTAATAAAACGTTTACTTTATTCATAAATCCATTTTTTGGTGATGTTTGAAAACGATTTTTTAACTTTCTCGTTCGAATAGGAATCGACATTCATTAGCACTTCCAATTTTAAGCCTCGTGAAGCTAATAACCTAGTTTGATTTATTTTAATGAAAAACCTTCATCGTTTAATCTTTGAATTCAGTTTTTCGTGTCACAAAATCCAATCAAGCATAACCACGCGTCGGGGTTATTCATGGGCATGTAAACCATCAAAATAACCCCAAACGCCTACAATCACAAGTTTCACTATTTCGGGGCCTTAAACCCGACCTCCGACTTGGTATCATTTTAAGGCCCGACGATTACATATTTACAATGACGAATGCATCTACCTGATTACATACATCCAAAAATGTCCATCATCGGATTTGGACCACGGGGTCGCGTTCCTAGGCTCACATCCGAATTTGTTGCACAACCGCAAAATGGATACAACGTAAATAAACAACCGTGGGATGCCTAATGCTCTAGGATATCTTACAATAACAATTGAAATAAACTACGAATGACCCATTACCGTAATAGCTAAAATTTGCATGAAACAGACATCATCGGGCTATTAGGGGGAATTTCATTCCGATGAGACCCTTACTAATAGTCCCTAATCCATGGTTTCACAATAACATGTAAGAAAGTTACATTTAAGATAATTCGGATGACAACAAGCTTGGCAAAAATGGTATAACAAAATGCTAAAACAAAGGATTTTTCACCTTGCAAATGATCCCCACAATATGTATGAATTTGTGTATTGAGTAGAGTAGAAAATATGAGATGTAATCTCACAAAATGGGTACAATTTCTCACTATTTCTCACTCTTTTCTCTCTTAATTTTACTGTTTTCTTGCTATTTTTATTCCTTCTCCCCGAGCTGCTGCTGCTGCTGGATTCTTCTCCTGTTTCTGTATGCGAAATGGCCTGATAAGGCACTGCCAAGGGCAGCCGCAGATCAATCTGCGGCTGGCCGCAGATTGATCTGCGGCTGGCCCTTGGTTCTCCCCCCAGCCGTGCTCGAGTCCCGTGCGCTCGAGTCCCGTGTCGTCTCGAGTTCCGTCTTTGGCCGCGGATTGATCTGCGGCTGACTGTGCTGATTTTCTCGTTTTCCGTACCTCATCTCGATTTTCGTGCCGTACCGTTGGTTTCTGTTGAAGGGCTTGCATTCTGCAGTCCAGAAACCGCCGGGAAACGTGTCATGTCATCCGGGTAAGCGCAGTGATCAGTAACTGACTCCTGACATTCGCTTGTTGTCGTGTCGGCTTCGATCTCGTCCCGTAGTGGTGGCTTTGAGTGTTCGTCTTTATGTCCATCTTTTATTCTCGTGTGCCGGGTCAATTGACGATTTTGCCCTCCTGTCAGGGTTAGTATAGGAAGTGCAAAATTTGGGTGTCTACAGCTACCCCTCTTTATCATGTTTATGAAATGATAAATGAAATGAACAGAATAAAGAATAGACACTCGATGCATGAATGACAGTGCACAAGAATGACAATACATACGTGATGCAACACATATGACTTATGATGCAACGTAAGATGTAAGACATGCAAAAATATTCGATGCGGATGATCGTCTCATCGGGGCTGGGTTTCGTCCCCGGTCACCCATCTCGTAATCGCCGGTTATCGTCATCGGTCGATCGTCTCGTCGGGGCCGGGTTTTGTCGCCGGTCACCCATATAGTAATCGCCGGTTATCGTCGTCGGTCGATCGTCTTGTCGGGACCGGGTTTCGTCGCCGGTCACCCATCTAGTAATCGTCGGTTATCGTCGCCGGTCGATCGTCTCGTCGGGACTGGGTTTCGTCGCCGGTCACCCATGTCGTAATCACCGGTTATCGTCGCTAGTCGATCGTCTCGTCGGGGCCGGGTTTCGTCGCCGGTCACCCATCTCGTAATCGCCGGTTATCGTCGCCGGTCGATCGTCTCGTCGGGGCCGGGTTTCGTCGCCGGTCACCCACCTCGTGATCGCCGGTTATCGTTGCCGGTCGATCGTCTTGTCGGGGCCGGGTTTCGTCACCGGTCACCCGTCTCGTAATCGCCGGTTATCGTCGCCGGTCGATCGTCTCATCGGGGCCGGGTTTCGTCGCCGGTCACCCGTCTCGTAATCGCCGGTTATCGTCGCCGGTCGATCATCTTGTCGGGGCTGGGTTTCGTCGCCGGTCACCCGTCTCGTAATCGCCGGTTATCGTTGCCGGTCGATCGTCTTGTCGGGGCTGGGTTTCGTCGCCGGTCACCCGGTCGAATTGAGAAGCCGTGTTCGACATCCGATTCATCAAAATCTTGTATTTTATTACCAAATTATGAGTCAAATGGGCTTTAGGATCGATTAAGCTTGCAATGTACCAAGGGGGGAGCACTGGGCCCAGCCGCAGATGGATCTGCGGCCAGTCGCAGATTGATCTGCGGCCAAGATCGGGGCTATAAGCGGCCAGCCGCTTCCCAGATCTGTTACTTTCATTCGTACCCCACGCGATTTTTAGACCTTTGCACGCCCTTTTGCGGAGTTTTCCAACCTTTTTTTCAAAAACTGCTCCGGTTAGATCGATCTACGCGTTACAGGTAACACTTTGACTGATCGTTTTCCAATTTCGTCAATGTTTTGCTATACATTTGGCTATTTACATGCTTAGAGATAAAATGTATGCTTTATAATGCTATGCTATGTATTATTGTATATACATGCTATGTATCAACTGTCTGAGTCCTATTTTATGCTCATGATGCGGTCACACATATCTGTTGTTTCTTTTTTGAGAGAAAATCATGCATTATGGTCCTTTACATGTCGCACTTACCCATATGAATGCAATTTTGACCTATTGTGGCTTGGATTCTTTGAAAAACATGCTTGGCTATGCATGGGATGTCCATTTTACAGACGAAACTCTGCCGATTTTTTTTTTCATGCACATATAATAGACATGCATCATGTTGCATTAATTCTACGACGAGTATTGGAATATTTGTGACATAATTCAAAAAAGGGAATTTACCTTCCTCCTTGCCTGTTTTATTCCAGCTATGGATCCCGACGCTCCTAGTAGCTCCTCTGCGTCTCAGACCTCGGGCGTTCGCCGCCGTAGGGCTGCACCTTCCCCTGCCTTGCCCCGGACCCGTCAGGCGGAGGCTGTCATCCGGCCCGATCATCCCGATGTTGAGGAGGCTGTTCTTCCGGACGCTACGGTAGAGGGGCCATCCTCTAGCACACCAGCTCCCTCTTCTCATCGCGCCCTATCTGGCGCCTCTGTTCAGATACCCGATCTGTTGGGTCGGGATCTCAGTCGTCACCCCTCCGCATCTCTTGTAGCTAACGAGGTATGCTTAAAGTACTCCTCTGAACTCATTCCACAAATTCTGTTTAGATCTGGACTGATCCATTCATTTTTGTCACAGGTGCCCGAGTTCACCCAGCCGAGGGGTAACTGGTTCAACATCTACTCCCTCTACACCGCCTTGCACAGCGATTACCGCGCGATGGTGGATTCCTAGGGCTTTTGTCATTTCTTCACCATCATTCCGCGCCAGTGCCCTTGGGGTTATATGCGGGCTCTGTCCGAGAGATGGTTTCACCAGACCCAGTCCCTTCACCTTTTGGACTGTGAGGTCGTGCTGACTCCCTAGGACTGGAGGTACATCACGGGTATCGAGTTCACTGGATCCCGCGTCCCTCTGGATCTTGACATCACTCCCGCAGAGGTCAAACTTTTACTGGGTTTCGCTGCCGATGACCGGGTCTTCAAGGCCCGCAGCATTCGGTCTGGAGCTTTGGCCGTGGACGCTGTTGGAGGCATATATGCGGTGCCATTCCCAGCAGACCGGGCCACTCGTGATATTCTGCTTTGACGTCTATTCCTGACCATTATGAGGGGTTGTTTCCTGGGGAACAACTCCTCTACCATCCATTTCAGTGTCGTCGGAGCCGTCAGGGACGTAGACCGAATCGGTGACTATGATTGGGGGTCCTTCACATTTGCTTATTTCCTCCACGGTCTTCGTCTACGCTCGGAGGGACAGACAGATGCCTGGCTCGGCTTCTACCACTTCTTGCTGGTGAACCTTCTCTTTCTCTTTTCTTACTGTACTTCCTCTTCATTTATTTCTCTTTTCTGTATTTTGACATTTACTCTTGCCTTATTTCTGTTCACAGTTCTGGGCCTACGAGCGACTTCCATGCCTGAGGCCTGTCATGACCCTCGGCTTGGACACTTATCCTAGGGGTCGTCGGTGGCACCACAGCACCTTGGAGGAGGTCCCTGTATCTGGCAGCTTTGCTCACTGCCGCATTCAGCTGGAGCTGATCACTGCTGCGGAGGTCGTCTGGACTCCCTATCTTTCTGAGCATTTGGCTGTGGGGTTCACCGATGGACATCCTTCTGGCCCAGAGTTTGCACTTTCCACCCGTCGCCTTACTTTGCAGAGTGTCGGGGGTTGGGTTATGTATCTGGGAGAGCGCGCATTCAGATGCGTCACTAGAGAGATCCGCATCCCGCACTCCCTTCCTTTCACTACCTCCTGGTCGTTGGATTCTCAGCCTTCAGAGATCATGCTCGCGGGGGAGGATGACCGGATGCTTTCTACGGGTCCCAGTACGAGCGAGGCCTTTCGTATCTGGTGGGTGCCCCGCACCATCGGTCCTCAGACTCGGGCCACATTCTTTCTTGGAGACATGGTTCCCGGCTTGGTGATGATGACCGATTAGGCTGCCTGCGTTCGGAGTCCCACTCACGCTGAGCAGATTGTCACGCTGACCCTCTAGGTGGAGCAGTTATCCCTATATCTTCGGGTGTTAGGCCGGACCCCAGAGGATGCTTACGCCTATGATCCTGACAGTGCGGGTTATGATGCAGGCCCGAGCTCATCTGATGCCACAACGCAACCATACATTCCTGACATGAATTTTGGACCTCCGACTTCGACGACTCCAGGGGATCAGTTCGAGGATCCCGCCTTCTTGGATGACCTTACTTTTGACTAGATTAGGCTAGGATATGGCTTTTTGTACCTGGACCTGTTAGATGCTTATTATCTTTTTTTTTCATTTCATGCACTATGTATTGAACTCATTTATTTATTTATGCACAGTTTTTTTTTTATCCTTATGAAATTCAATTGCTCTATTATTAACTGTCCGATGCATGCTTTTATTTATGGATAGAGAATGACCCCTGTACAGTCTTTTTGATACTATTTTTTCACAGATGTCGTCCTCAGATATCGTGGTACGTTTGGATTCCATTCCTCCCACAGGGTTGGTCGGCAGTCTCCTCCGCTGGTTGGACAGTTTATCGCCGGCCGACAAGGTTATCGCAGATGGCCTTTTGGGACATTCTTGGTCCTTGTTATCCTTTCAGGTGCCAGCGGGCTTTGTGGATGGTATTCTAAGCTATTGGGCCCCCGCCCGTCAGGTGTTCCGGTTAGGGACAGTAGAGCTGACCCCCACCCTCGAGGAGTATGCTCGCCTCACCGGCTTGCCTTTGGATGGTCCTTGTGCTAGGGTTACAGCTGGTTCCATGCGCCGTCAATTCTTGACTTTCACCGGTTTTCGGAGGGCTATCTTGTTATCGGTGATCACATCAGACCATCTGGTTCCCCTTCATTTCTTGATTGACCGATTTGGCTCACCCGACAGTTTTCACCTATTTTCTGGTGATTTTTCCGTGTCTGAGGAGCGCTGGGGTGCTTTGAGAGTAGCCGTCTTGATGGCCTGTGTCATTTCAGTTTTGTACTTGCCAGCCGGACACGATCAGTTGGATATGTGAGTTGTCGCGGCCGTAGAGCCCTTCAGGAGGATCACACCGTTCTTCCCATGATATTGGCAGATACCTACATGTCAGCTTCATACTGTCAGTCTTTCCGAGGCAGGGTATTCAGAGGGAGCTCTACTTTGCTGTACGTGTGGTTTATGAGCCATCTCAGCCCCATTGGCCATTTCCGTCGCCAAGGGTTTTGTTTCAGCCATGACATAGCCACGCAGTTTTCGTTTCGTCCCGTGAGTTGTACTGATGCGGCCTCCTGGGTATCATTTTTGTCAGTTATTGAGGATCCTTTTCATCTCTTGGTCTACTCGGGTTATTGCTCCTTTATAAGCTTCTTGACTCACGCGCCCAACCTGGATTTCATCCCTATTGCTGGCCTGAGGGGCGTGACGACTTATCATCCCCTGGCGGTTATGGGGCAGTTTGATCAGACACAAGACTTTCACCTCTTCACGGGCGCGGCCGACTACCGATTCCTTATATCATCCCAGACAGAGAGAGATCTGGTGCGGGTATATGATCTTTGGTCCCGCAGGATCCTTGCCGAGTATAGTGACAGTTGCCCCATCCAGACATTCGCTTATGTGCAATGGTTGCGCGGAGATTCGGATATGGTTGGTTTGAGCCGGACTGGGGCCTTTGATGACTCTGGAGTGATTTTCCCAGATGATACCACCGATCATTCCATCTTAGCTGATTCTGCCCCTAGTCGGGCCACTGAATATAGCCGGATCCGACTGGCCTTGATTGCTATTGAATCTGAGAGGGATGCTGCCATTGCTGAGAGAGATACCGCTATTCTGGCCAGAGATGCTGCTCTTGCTGACAGAGACGCCATTGTATTTTAGACCAGGGCAGTTATAGATGCTCATTCTGGGACTGTCAGCCGAGCCACTGCTTTACTAGATTGCATTGATATGATGGGGCAGCAGATTGCAGGGGACGCTAATGCTTCAGATCTATCCACCACCTTATCCATCCTGCTTCAATTAGTTTCAGATTTGTAGATCGTTTTATTTCCTGCATATACTATGTTAGTTTCATCGGTTATTGAAAGAGAAATCTTGTAACAAAATGACATATATATGTAGACATGCATTTAAATTTAGTCATTTCCCTTTTTGTCGTATCGTTGCCTTTCATTTGATCTTCATTTTATCCAGCTAACCATGATTTTGACATTTTGCCTTCTTTCTCCTCTCAAGTCTTGATGGAGATTGGACAGATATTACCGCACACCCTGTCGATTTCATCGGACTGGGTCTTAGATTTTGGTTAACTGTTTGGTTGGGCTAGGTTTATGTTACTCGGGATGAATCTGATTAGGGCTGGTATCGGGAAGGTTTTGAGGGTATAAAAAGGCTTTTTCTGGCTGTTGGGAATTGGTTTTTCTTTTGGTTAGAGAAAGGATTTATTATTTTTTTAAGGTATCGGACCGCGCCATGATGGCTGCCTACGTACCCCCACAAGTTGGGAGATCAGGTCCTACGTAGTTCGTTCCTCAAAGAAAAAGGAGAAACTGATTATTCAAGCGTAGAACCGCTTCACCGAGTCAGAATTGAGGGGCTGTGGGAATACCTCACCATCCATTTCTTGCAATATGAGGGCTCCTCCGGATAGCACTTTCTTAATCACAAATGGTCCTTCCCAGTTCGGGGCAAACTTCCCCTTGGCTTCGTCTTGACAAGGCATGACTCTTTTTAGCACCAAATCATTTTTCTTGAACTTCCGAGGTCTTATCCTTTTGTCGTATGATCGAGAGATCCTTTGTTGATATAACTGACCGTGCCAAACAGCAGCCACCCTCCTTTCATAAATTAGGGCCAATTGGTCGTATCGACTTTGCATCCAATCCTCCTCGCTTATCTGGGCATCGATCACTATTCTGAGGGACGCCATCTCAACCTCAACTAGCAGAACAGCCTCCATTCCATACACCAAAGCGTAAGGGGTTGCCCCTGTAGAAGTACGCGTTGACGTTCGGTATGCCAGCAGGGTGAGGGGGAGCAAATCCGGCCATCCCCGATGATTAGCAGACATTTTCGCCATGATCTTCTTGATGTTCTTATTTGCAGCCTCCACTGCCCCATTCATCTTAGGACGGTAAATGACAGAATTTAGGTGTTTGATCTTAAACTGGTCGCACAATTCTTTCATGAGGGCGTTGTTCAAATTCTTGGCATTGTTGGAGATCAAAACCTCAGGTTGCCCGTATCGACAAATGACATTATTCCTGATGAAACCGACGATGACCTCCTGAGTTACTTTGGGGAAAGAAGCTGCCTCTACCCATTTGGTGAAGTAATCGATCATGACGAAAATGAATCGGTGTCCGTTGCTCGCTTTGGGTTCTATCGGTTCGATTACATCCATCCCCCACATTGAGAATGGCCAAGGGGAGGTCATACAGTGCAGTTCATTGGGAGGCGTATGGATCACATTACCGTGCGCCTGGCACTGGTAACACCGTTTGACATGATCGTCGCAGTCGGCTTTCAGTGTTAACCAATAATGCCCCGTTCTCAAGATCTTCTTGGCCAGCATCGGTCCACTCATGTGTGGCCCACACACTCCACCATGTATTTCGTTCATAATCCTTTGGGCCTGTGTCTCATCTACACATTGTAACAGTCCCAACCCAGCATCCCTCTTGTAGAGTGAATCCCCACTCAGGTAAAACTTCATGGCCATCTTTTGAATTCTCATCCTCTCAGCTCGGTTTGCATGGTCGGGAATGGATCTATCCCTCAGATATTCCCTTATGTCGTGATACCAAGGCTGCTTTGGCAGACCCACCTCGTCTGATAATACTGCAACATGTTCCTCGTATGTCGGGGCATTCTGTACTGCTATCTCAATCTGTGGAACGTCTCTGCTCTTGATTACGTGGATTAAGGAAGCCAGAGTTGCCAATGCATCGGCAAAATCATTCCGTCCCTGGGGGATATGTCGGAAAGCGATATCTTCGAACTCTTGCATCAACTGGGTAACACAACGATGGTATGGAAGTAACCGAAGCTCTTTAGTGTTGTACACCCCGATCGTTTGTCTGATTACCAGTTCTGAATCCCCGAACACCGTTAGTCTCTTCACTCCCATGTCGCGGGCAAAGCGGAGTCCCAATATACATCCCTCGTATTCAGCTGTGTTATTCGAATTGCTGAACTGCAGTTTAGTCACCACAGGGTATTGCTCTCCGGTGATAGAGACCAGGACCGCTCCGACTCCTACCCCCTCAGCATTCATGGCACCATCAAAATACAGCTTCTAGAACTGCCCCTCGTCATCACATTTCGTGTGTGATATCCAAAATATATCTTCGCCCGGCAGAGGAGTTTCTAACTGCTCCACCCCCCTGACGGCGTTTCCGCCAACTGATCTGCAATCCCCTGCCCTTTCATGGCTTTCTGAGTTACGTATACCATGTCGAACTGTTGTAAGATTAACTGCCATCTTGACAGTCGACAGTTCAGCATGGGCCTTTCAAAAATATATTTCAGGGGATCCATCCTTGATATCAGGTACGTAGTATGCCAATGGAGGTAATGTTGTAATCTCCTTGCAGCCCAGGCCAAAGCACAACAGGTTTTCTCGATGGGAGTGTAGTTCTGTTCACATTGGCTAAATCTCTTGTTGAGGTAATAGATGGCCTGCTCTTTACCTGCTTCATTTTTCTGTCCCAGCATACATCCCATCGCGATGGCATTACCGATATATACATAAACAGAGGGATCCCGTCCTTCGGGGGTACCAGCACTGGTGCCTCTGTCAGCTGCTTTTTGATGGTCTGAAAAGCCTTCTGACATTGCTCATTCCATTCTTGGGAAGCACCTTTCCTTAACAGTTTGAAAATTGGCTCGCATGTAGTCGTCAAGTGGGATATAAAACGGCTGATGAAGTTTATTCTTCCAAGGAATCCTCTTATCTCCTTCTCTGTATGAGGTGCCGGCATATCCACAATGGCCTTAATCTTTGCTGGATCCAACTCAATGCCTCGATCACTAACCAGGAATCCCAAGAGCTTACCCGACTGCACTCCGAAAGCACACTTTGCTGGATTGAGCTTCAAATTATACTTTCTGAGCCGATCGAATAACTTTTTAAGATGGGTTATATGGTCAGATTCTACCCTTGACTTCACGATAATGTCATCCACGTAGACCTCTATCTCCTTATGCATCATGTCATGGAACAGGGCCATCATGTCTCTCCGATAAGTAGCCCCCGCGTTTGTGAGACCGAAAGCCAATCGTCTATAGTAGAAAGTGCCCCAGGGGGTGATGAACGCGGTCTTTTCCCGATCTTCTTCCGCCACCATTATCTGATGATACCCCGCAAAGCAATCAACAAAAGAGTACATCTCGTACTGGGCTGTGTTATCCACCAGGATGTGTATGAAAGGCACCATGAAGTTATCCTTGAGACTGGCCTTATTTAGATCTCTATAATCTACACATACCCTCACCTTCCCTCCAGGCTTAGCCACTGGCACTACATTGGACAGCCATTCTGGGTAAGTGGACACCATAATGATTCCCGCCCTGAACTGCTTGATGATCTCTTCCTTCACTTTTAAGCTCCACTCAGGTTTCAACTTCCTTAGTTTCTGCTTGACAGGCCTGAAACCCTCCTTGATGGGCAACCGGTGTACCACAATGTCGGTGGATAATCCGATCATATCCTCATGAGACCAGGCAAAGACATCCTCATATTAGCTTAGCAACTCAGTTATTTCTGCTTTCTGGCTAGGGGTGAGGTCCGCCCCTATCTTGAGTTCTTTTGGCTTGTCAGGGGTTCTGATATCTATAGTGATGGTTTGGTCTAAGTTGGGTTTGGGTTTATCCTCGACCCATCCTTTGATCTCGTCAGGCGCGTCGTCATAATCTGTCTCGTCTTGCTCAATGCCAATTAAATCGAAATCCAGCTCAATGTCAAAATCATAATCATCATTCAAATTTGAAAGACCGTTTGTTAGGCAAGGATTACTCAAATTGGTACACCTGACATGAAACCAAATACCTGTCATATATAAGTTATTTTCCACAACGATCACATTTTCAGATAACATGAAGAAACGACATAATTATGCAAAATACAAAACAACAAAAATAAACTTCTTCATCCTCCCATCCTCTGGGGTCTACCATCCTGATGTCGGGTTTTACCCTTGTTTAGATATCACTGGTTTCATGGTCCAATTGTCGACGGTCAGGTCAGATAAAATGCGCTGGATAAAAGGGGGCTTCACATCGGACACTTCCCCGATGATTACAGCTACGTTGCCTGAATCCCTCTTCCTACCTTCTTCAGGAATAATTAGCCCTGCCCAATCGATGACGGGCACATCTTGTTGGGCTCCCGGTGGCGTGACAACATCCGTCCCCTCTTCATTGCTTGTTAATTGTCTGGGGAAATAGCACCTGGTTTCAAACTTTTGTGCGACCTCCTGTAGGAAACTTTCCCTCCTAAACGACTCATCACTTGCGGGGGTTAATTCTTCATCCCCTGACTTAATCACGGGCTCGCTAGTCCCCTTTTCATTGTTGACCTTGGTCACCGGACTGCCAGCCAGTCGAATCGGGGTCGCGTCTTGACCGCGCCTCCGTGCTGTGCCTTCAGGATATCCCAACCCTGCTTTACCTATCTGATGGGGTAGTTGAATGGGCTCGGTGATTCCTTGACTGCTTTTTCTTAACCCCTGTCCAGGCTGGAATTTCATTTTCATCATTTCCTTTGCAACGAATGTAAGTTCTGGAGAGACCTTAGGTTTCACGGCTGGGGTTCCCAGGCATTGTAGTGGGGAGTGCTGATTTCCAGCGCCTGAAAACTGGCAGGTGCCGCCGACTCGTCCACATTAATCACAGGCAGGCCATTCCTGGGAGGAGAAGGGTCATCACACTCCGCTAAGATCGTCACCAGATTCCCGTCGATGATAAGTTTGATTTGCTGGTGTAGCGTGGAAGGAACTGCCCCGACCATGTGTATCCACGGCCTCCCCAATAACAGGTTATAACTGGCCGCAATGTCTAGGACTTGGAAAGAGATATCAAAAGTACAAGGTCATATTTCCACCGGCAATTCTATCTCTCCAATTGTATCCCTCCGGGAACCATCGAAGGCTCGCACCACTACATGACTGGCCCGTAGGCGCTTGGGATTGATGTTCATCTTCTGTAATGTACTAAGGGGACAGATATTCAACGCCGATCCCCCATCAATCAACACCCCATTCATGATATAACCTGAGGAGATTACCCTAATATGTAGCGGTTTTTGATGCCCCCTTCCCTCCTTGGGGATATCGTCATCTGTAAATGATATTACACCACTCTCCAACAGGTGGTCCACCAGATGGCCGAAACTTTCTTTGCTAATTTCTTTGGGAACGTATGCCTCCTCCAGGACTTTCGCCAGGGTTTTGCAATGATCATTGGACGATAACACCAAGTCCATGATTGATGTCAGGGTCAACTCCTCACTTAATATCTGGACCCTTCTTGTTTCCGGGTGATCCATCCTTTTCAAGAATTCTATGGCTTTCTCCTCGGAGATCTCTTCATTTTTCTTCGTTTTGTTCTCAAGGACCCGTCCAGGGAGATACAAAGGATTCCCCCTTGTCGTCACAGAAGCACAACTGGCCGCTTCTTCTGACACCCACCCATAATTCCATGGTACCATCTTTAGACTGCTGACAGGGATTTGCGGTCTCGCTGCAAGGATGAGGGGTTTCGGAGCCGCCAACTTGACAGGTCCCTCCGTGGTATTTCTACTTACCCCCATCAACCTAATGGGCGCTCCCCGTGCACTCCCGTGATCATTTATCATGTTGATCATTTCATCAATTTTCTTCACATAGTTCAACCTTGACGGCCCCTCGGCTTCACTGGCCTCCGCCACATTGACCCCCCTCCATCATGCCTTGGCAGGGGATTGACCTTAACATTTGGGGAGTCTGGCTGTTCCACCACAATTTCCCCACTATCAATCAAGTTCTGAATTTTGTGCTTCAGCGTCCAACAATCCTGCGTATCATGACCCGGGGAACCTGAGTGATATGCGCATCGCTTGCTTGGGTCAAACCTTCTTCCCTTCGGGTCACTTGGGGGTGCCAAATCGACTATCTTCTTTTGGGCTATCAATACCGCTAAAATCCGCTCGAGAGGATCCCCGAGTGGGGTGAATACTCGACTTTGCGAGGTCTCGAATCTCCTTCGCCCTTCCGCCCTCTGATCAGTGAAGTTAGGCTGTCGGGATGTCCCCACTCTCTGCACCTGTACTGGAAGATTGTTTTCTGCCTTTCTAGATGACCCCTGTAGGATGAGGGAAACATCCTCCTCCTTTTTCTTTTGCACCCTACGGGAAGTGCTGCCATAATTTCCACTCTGTATTTGTTCTGCAGCCGTTTCCAAAGCCGTGAAATCCCGGATTTTGCCAGATTTCAAACCCATATCCACCATTTCTCCGTGTTTAATCATCTCGGCAAAAGGCCTACCAATCCTTGATATAACCCGCTCATAATAAGGTGCCTCTTAAATATCCACGAAGGTCATCACCATCTCCGACTCGTTCATGGGGGGATTCACCTGTGCGGCCATACCCCTCCATCGTTGTGCATAATCCCTGAAGGATTCCCTAGGTTGCTTCTTAACTTTTGTCATTTGGTATCTATCAGGGGCCATTTGTGCCTGGAAGCTATACTGTGTTAAGAAGGTGTGGGCCAACTCTTCCCAATTGTGGATCCGGGCATTATCGAGACGGGCATACCAGATTCTCGCCTCTCCCGTCAGGCTCTTTTGGAAAAGTTGCGTCCTTAGACCCTCGTCTTCTGCATAAGATCCCAGCTCCCCAATGTAGATTTTCAGATGGGTGTAAGGATCCCCCTTCCCATTGTATTTCTCAAATTCGGGAATTTTAAATTTCTCCGGGTATCGGGTTCCGGGGAAGACACATAGATCTGAATAGTTAACCCTGCCTAGGGAGCCTATGCCTTTTAGAGATTGGATGGTTTCCTCCATTTGTTTCATTTTCTTCCGGAGGTCGTCAGTGTCTCCCTCCTCTGGGATAGTAATCACAGTCCGGTTAAGTATAGGAATGACCTTTGGGACGACTGGCTCGCCCTTAGGTTGGGGTGGATCCTCTTTAGGTGGATCATGTCTAGGTATCAATTGCTCCTTCAGCATTATGGCCATCTCCAACATCTGTTTCTTAAAGTCATCAAATTCCTCACGAGATATGGCACCAGGATTAGTAGGTGGGAGATCAGCCATTTCAGATGTAGAGTTTTGAGCCCTTTTAGATTGTGAACGTGTTTGAGGAGCAATCCTACAGAAACAACGGTTCGAAGTTTAGTCCTGGGCAATGAGAGGATATAGATGCATGCTAAAGTTGTAAATTTCGTGTTTTGGGTTTTTTAATCTTTCCCTGTAAAACAGAAAGTTAGTAGTCCTTTAATGCAAACAAAAAATGCTAAACATGACTTTATTATGCTTCCCCAGCTGTTCCCTGCAAAACATAGAGGTTAGTAATTTCTCTTGACAGACAGGGAGGCATATATGAATGGGATCATGACATTTATACGTGTGAACGTAAAAGGGCATGAAGAGACTTTTCCTTCGTCGGGTTAATCTGAGGCTGACCTATCCTAGGGTTACTCTCACGGGCTTTTTGGCATGAAGGTCCCCAAATCTTTGCAATCCACTCGTCTGAGTCCTTTCGATTGGAGCGGATTTGGGTGGTGCGTTTTCTGAGCCATCTCCGGGGAGCAGCCCCTTCGAGTCCAGTAATAAGCAACCGACAGGTTCGCCTCAGGAGGAGGTACTCTCTCAACATACATTCACATTCATCGTCCTCACCGTATGCAAATGATTTCTTTAAAGTAAATCCATTCCATTCAAATATTCATTTATTGGACAAAAACACACATTCACACAACAAAAGTACAAAAGATCAAAATATCGCATGCACATACATATTCATGAATTCTTAAAGGATAGGATAGCATCAAGATTTGAACGCGGCTTAAGCCCTCTAATGTTCCCCAGCAGAGTCGCCAACTGTCGACGCCGGTTTCTCTTCTTTTCCAATTCTTAGCCTTTTGATTAAATGATTTTTGGAAAAGGTCGGCATTGATGTCGACGGGGTTTTGAAAGGTCGTTTTTTATGATGAGCCAATTAACCAGAGTCGCCAGTTGGTATATTTGAAATGGATGTACCAACTCATCCGAGTTTTTGTTTTTTTATAAATCGATGGCTCATATGTGACTCCGAATTAATTGGTCTGCGAACCGAGATTCATAGAGTTCGGGGGCTTGCTTAAGCGAGGGGAAGGTGTTAGGCACCCCCCGACTTCCGTGAAACACGGTTACCGCAATCTTGATACTTTCCTATCCTTTAATTCATGAAATGTGTATATGTGCGTGTGTGTGGGTGTGTGCCTATGTGAATATTGTGGTGAGTTTGTATGAAAGAATCATTTGGGGTTTTTTATGGAAAGTCATGTTTTGGGAGTGCTTTAGAATGTCCTTTGTCTTATACGAGAAAACTTTATGAGAAAGGTTTGATTTTAATTGTCAAAACTATGAGATTTTCATTAGGTGTTGTTTTGGCAAAAAGCAAGAGTTTTCTAAACCTTCGTCAAAATAGGAATCGAGATCTATACGTCGCTTTCGTAGATGACGGGCAACTTCTATGGTCTCTTTAACCCTATGCACAAAGGTTTAATAAAACGTTTAGTTTATTCATAAAACCATTTTTTGGTGATGTTTGAAAATGATTTTTTAACTTTCTCGTTCGAATAGGAATCGACATTCATTACCACTTCCAATTTTAAGCCTTGTGAAGCTAATAACCTAGTTTGATTTATTTTAATGAAAAACCTTCATCGTTTAATCTTTGAATTCATTTTTTCGTGTCACAAAATCCAATCAAGCTTAACCACGCGTCGGGGTTATTCATGGGCATGTAAACCATCAAAATAACCCCAAACGCCTACAATCACAAGTTTCACTATTTCGGGGCCTTAAACCCGACCTCCGACTTGGTATCGTTTTAAGGCCCGGCGATTACATATTTACAATGACGAATGCATCTACCCGATTACATACATCCAAAAATGTCCATCATCGGATTTGGACCACGGGGTCGCGTTCCTAGGCTCACATCCGAACTTGTTGCACAACCGCAAAATGGATACAACGTAAATAAACAACCGTGGGATGCCTAATGCTCTAGGATATCTTACAATAACAATTGAAATAAACTACGAATGACCCATTACCGTAATAGCTAAAATTTGCACGAAACGGACATCATCGGGCTATTAGGGGGAATTTCATTCCGATGAGACCCTCATTAATAGTCCCTAATCCATGGTTTCACAATAACATGTAAGAAAGCTACATTTAAGATAATTCGGATGACAACAAGCTTGGCAAAAATGGTATAACAAAATGCTAAAACAAAGGATTTTTCACCTTGCAAATGATCCCCACAATATGTATGAATTTGTGTATTGAGTAGGGTAGAAAATATGAGATGTAATCTCACAAAATGGGTACAATTTCTCACTATTTCTCACTCTTTTCTCTCTTAATTTTGCTGTTTTCTTGCTGTTTTTGTTGCTTCTCCCCGAGCTGCTGCTGCTGGATTCTTCTCCTGTTTCTGTATGCGAAATGGCCTGATAAGGCACTGCCAAGGGCAGTCGTAGATTGATCTGCGGCTGGCCCTTGGTTCTCCCCCCAGTCGTGCTCGAGTCCTGTGCGCTCGAGTCCTGTGTCGTCTCGAGTTCCGTCCTTGGCTGTGGATTGATCTGCGGCTGACTGTGCTGATTTTCTCGTTTTCCATACCTCGTCTCGATTTTCGTGCCATACCGTTGGTTTTCGCTGAAGGGCTTGCATTCTGCAGTCCGAAAACCGCCGGGAAACGTGCCATGTCATCCGGGTAAGCGCAGTGATCAGTAACTGACTCCTGACATTCGCTTGTTGTCGTGTCGGCTTCGATCTTGTCCCGTAGTGGTGGCTTTGAGTGTCCGTCTTTATGTCCATCTTTTATTCTCGTGTGCCGGGTTAATTGACGATTTTGCCCTGCTGTCAGGGTTAGTATAGGAAGTACAAAATTTAGGTGTCTACAATAACATGTAAATCCCAAATGTTGATATAAATAATGGGATATGATGATGTAATCCTGGAATTTTATTATTTCGGGATAGATGATGTAAATAGCAATGATACTATCTATGTTAATCAAAGCAGTGAATGAATAAAATACAAGAGTTTATTGAAAGTGTTATGTGTTATCTAAAAGTGTTTAAGTTCAGTCTTAAATGTTTAAGTAATTGAGTAATGATCTAATAGTGTGAATTCTTAAACAGTAAGATGCCGCCAAGAAGAAGACAATCGCGTCAATAAACCCCCGAGGGGTCTACGAATAATAACGAAGTTGATGCTAACCCGGTACAGCAGTTGGTAAATCTGCTAACAGGAGCATTTACAAATCAACCACAAGCTCAGGCCACGACATTCAAAGATTTTAAAGCGGTAGGACCTCCAGAATTTCTAGGGTCTATGAATTCGGTTGAAGCTCAAACTTGGATTATGGAGATGGAGAAGGTGCTCGATGTCGCTAGGGTTAACGAAGATCAAAAGACTGCCTTTGCGACTTTCATGCTGAAGGCAGAAGCTAGTTATTAGTGGCAGGCAAACAAGTGTCGAGGTGGTGAGGGGATAATTCCTTGGGATAGATTTAAGGAGATGTTCTTCGAGACGTATTTCCCGCCGAGTTAGCAGAATCAAATGGAAGTTCAATTTATGGAATTGAAGCAGGGAATGATGAGGGTGCTTGAGTATGCCGCAAGGTTTAATGAATTGGTGAGGTTTGGGCCATATCAAGTCAACACTGATGAGAGGAAGGCGAGGAGGTTCGAGCAGGGACTAAAGCCCTGGCTGTATAGCCGATTCTCTATGTTCCAATTTAATTTGTTCGCAGTTGTGTTAGAAAAAACAATTATCGCTGAAGGGGGGAGTGATGCTCTATCTAAATACAACCAAGAGCAGAAGAAGAAGAAGAAGAATAGTGAGAGTGAGAATAAGGCAGGTGGTAGCCATAGTGGCGGTAGCCAGAAAAGAAAATGGAATGATAGTATAACTATCGGAAATCAGCAAGGGAATCAGAAAAAGAAGGTGGAGGCATGTGGTAACTGCGGAAAGAATCATGTGGGTGTTTTCTTGAGGGGAAAAAGGGGTATGTTTCAACTGTGGTCAAAACGACCACATTGCGCCAAATTGCCCTAGTCCGAAGAAAGGTGCGTGTTTCACCTGTGGATCAAAGGAGCATTTGGCTCGTGATTGTCCTAAGAAAGCAGCAGGAGGAGCAAGTGGAGGTAGTGGAAACAGCAGCGGTTGCAATTTGACTATCACCGGACTAGCGCCATCAAATCGACCAACTGCCCGAACATTCAACATGACGATGCAAGATGTTGTGCAGTCAAATGATATGGTGTCAGGTATCGTTCTGATCAATGATATTAATGTTTACGTATTATTTGATTCAGGTGTTACTCGTTCATTTATATCCGATGAATTTGCTAGGAAATTAGAATTGCTTCAAGAAGAGTTAGACTACCCTCTAAATATAGAAATTACGAATAGGGAAGTGATTCCTGTTAGGTTTGTACACAAGAACTGTCGTGTAGATATTAAGGGACATTTGATGACGGTAGACTTAATCCCAATTAAACTTGGGGAGTTTGATGTTATTTTGGGAATGGATTAGTTGTTTAACCATGGCACAGTAATTGATTGCCAAAAGAAGTGTGTGAACCTTATGACTCCGAAGAAGTCAAAGGTAGTATTTTATGGCAGCAAGTCGCCTAGACAAGCGAGTTGTCTAATGATGATGTAGGCCAAGAGATTGTTAAGACAAGGATGTGTAGGATATTTAGCCTACATAGTCGATACTTGGAAGGTGGGTGTAAAACTGAAGGAAATACCAGTAGTTAGAGAGTTTGCGGACGTGTTTCCTGATGATTTGCCTGGACTTTCGCCAGATAGTGAAATTGAATTCGTGATTGAGTTAGCACCAGGGACTGCTCCTATATCATACCGAATAGATGAAGGAGTTGATGGTGCAATTGCAAGAACTGTTAGACAAGAAGTATATTCAGCCGAGCGTATCACCGTGGGGAGTGCCGATGTTATTTGTCAAGAAGAAAGATGGATCAATGCGGCTCTGCATTGATTATAGAGAATTGAATAAGGTCATTGTTAAGAATAGGTATCCATTGCTAAGAATTGATGATTTATTCGATCAGTTGAAAGGAGCTAAGTATTTCTCAAAAATATATTTGAGAAGTGGATATTATCAATTGAAGGTGAGGAAGGAAGATATACCGAAGACGGCGTTCAGAACTCGATATGGTGATTACGAGTTTTCGGTAATGTCATTTGGTTTAACTAATGCACCTGCAGCGTTTATGGACTTAATGAATAGGGTGTTTAAGCCATTTTTAGACAAGTTTGTGGTAGTATTCATCGATGACATATTGGTATATTCTAAAACCCAAGAAGAGCATGTAGAACACTTGAGGATGACGTTAGAGGCATTAAGACAAGAGAAGTTTGTGGTAGTATTCATCGATGACATATTGATATATTCTAAAACCCAAGAAGAGCATGTAGAACACTTGAGGATGATGTTAGAGGCATTAAGACAAGAGAAGTTTTCAAAATGCGAATTTTGGTTAGAGCATGTACAATTTCTTGGATATGTGATTGACAAGGACAGAATTTTGGTAGATCCATCAAAGGTAGAAGTCGTGATGAATTGGGATCAGCCGAAGACACCGTCAGAAGTAAGGAGTTTCTTGGGATTGGCAGGATATTATAGACGATTTATTCAAGATTTCTCCAAGATATCCACTCCGTTGACTAACTTGACAAGGAAAGCAGTTAAGTTCGTTTGGACGGAGAAATGCGAAGAGTGTTTTCAAGAATTAAAGAAGAGGTTAAGTACGGCACCTGTGTTGTCTTTCCCAGATAATACAGGGAATTTTGTGGTGTATAGCGACGCATCGCACAAGGGACTAGGTTGTGTGCTTATGCAAAACGACACGGTCATTACGTATGCATCGTGACAGCTAAAGGATTACGAGAAGGGGTATCCGACCCATGATATGGAGTTAACCACAGTAATGTTTGCCCTGAAGATTTGGAGGCACTATCTCTATGGGGAGAAAAGTGAGGTATACACGAACCATAGAAGCATATTTTCACGCAGAAGGATTTAAATATGTGTCAGAGGCGATGGTTAGAATTGATCAAGGACTATGATTGCGAAATTCTTTACCATCCAGGAAAGGCGAATGTGGCTGCCGACGCCTTGAGCAATAAGTGATAGACTCCACGGCACGCTTACGTGACGTGGTCGTCGCCCGGATCGTTTCCAGCAAGTTATAAAGGTGGAACGCTTACAACACCTCAACCATTCGCCTATATTGAGACGAGAACCTTGGTACAATTGCTCTGCGCTAGGAAGTTTGCGTTGAATGGAACACCAACGACACCTTGACCCAATGTCTATAAAGAGACAAGAACCAAAAGTACAATCGACGCTTGATGTATGATAGATTGACGCCACAAACAACTATGAATTGTTGTATGATAAGTCGATAATTGATTCTCAAGAAAACTAAGAAATTAATCTAGGAATTCTCAAAGAACCAAAAGATGAGAAAATCTCACAAGAATTTTATTAATCAAAAGTAATCTAATCTCTAATACATAACCCATGTATTCTATTTTTACTAATAGAATAAACCTTAAAGAAACCCTAAATCCTAAAAGGAATAGAAATACTAGTTAACAAGCAATTAGGAATCAAATTTATCTAACAAATATCCTAATTACATTAGAAATCTAAAAGATATGAAAATCCCTACAAATTTGGAAGTAAACCTGATCAAATCGCGTTTCTTGGAATCTGTGTCGCGTAACTGGTGCGGGGCGCGCCGGTATAGTGATGGAATTGGCATGGGGCCCGCTAGTCTTACAGAACTTCTGCTTGTCTGGCGCGGGGCGCGCCAACTCTAGGCCAAATCTGGTGCGGGGCGCGCCGGTATGGCAGAGTTGATTCTTCTTTGTTTTCAAGCCCCAAACTTGATCCTTTGTCCATCTTTTATATCCTTCACCAATCATAAATCTTTGTATGGGACAAACGAATGAACTTAAAATCATATCCAATGATGAATATCCTGCCATGTAGCTTGAATCCTCCTCCATCGTTCCGTGTAATACTTGATGACTTAGCTTGTGTTGATCTGGCCTTACTACATATATTGTATCTAGCAATCCCAAATCAAATAATGTATCCTCCACTCATAGTCCACTTGATTTGAGCTTCGATTTGAACGTTCTCGCATAGATTTCAGCCTAATCAACCACAATCACTTGTTGAATCCCTTGAGCTTAAGTTGGGTCATTGACAATTGATGCGAGCCTAGTCAGGATCTCATCATTCCCCTCCTCTTGAAAAGGATTTGTCCTCAAATCTGATATCCCCTCCTCTTGAAAAGGATTTACCCATAAATCTGATCCTACACAAAAACAAATTAAGTAAGTAGCATCAGACGAATCATAACCCAAAATCTCAACTTACACATAAAATATATAAACGATATCAATAATGCAAATAAGATTATGAAAAAAATCATCATAATTTTCAACTCCCTCAAAGAACATAGCAACAATGTTTGGCAATTTCCCCGAATTGACATGAAAATCTCGTATACGTTTCCTTCCAAGCGATGCTCGACATAGATTAACACACTACAAACTCCTCGTAGCACAATCCGGAAACTCAAACTTGCGATCTCTTTTACTGAAGAACACGTCCACAGCAACTCGATGCTCTGCCTCACGTATTCCAAATACTTTCAATGTATTAACTACATCAAAACAAACTAAATAAGCAACTAAAGCTAAAACGCAATCAAAATTTCTACCTAAGAAATCAAATGCATATATAGTAAAATAAAAGCAAATAAAACTATGAAAAGTCCTATATCCTCCTGGATCAAATATCATTATATAGAACTCTCCAAGTTGCATAAACTCTCATTCACGAATTCCCGGATCAAAAATCAACGTGGTGATCTCGTCCATTCGCAAATACATCCATTGACGAATTCCCTGATCAAAAGTAAATCCTATGATCTCGATCATTTGCACAAACTCCCATTTCATTGCATCGGGATCAAATACCATCGTTTGAAACTCATCTTGGCGCAATAATAAACAAACTCGAATTCCTGGATTAAACATAAAATCAAACAAATCAACAAGTTCCTTTTGTTTAATCACAAAGAAATCAAATAACTCAAAATCACATGCAAAGTCTACTAAAACGAAATCCAAAACACTTTCCTTTAGACTTTCCATGCATTGTCTGAATGGATTTAGCCAATGATCCATGTTTTCCTCCTCAATGAGTAAGAATCCATCTCGGATCTGCAAAACAAAATTAACCTTTCCCATCCCATTGACGTTAACACATTCAAAATCAAGTAATCGCATCAATGAAATCAAAAGATCACAATCAATACCACAAGATGAAAACTCACTAGTATATATACGATGATCATAATTAAACTTATCTAATGCTAAAGAATTTCCCCAAGTGTTAATAAAAGTCAGAATATCATTAAAACAAATATTATCATATTTCCCCATGAAAGAATGCAAAATATGATTTAACATGAAAATATTTAATGCATTAGTTAATCCCAATGATTTAACTAAACATGTATGTAAATCATATCTTAACTCAATCCGATGATAATTGATGAGTGGGTTTTAACCTACGAGTTAGATACATCTTTGGCTTAATTCTTTACAATCTTTAAGTGTTTTTAGTATCTTTTTATTTGTTTTCGTGTTAATGTTGTAGGTTGAGGCTGGTTGCAGATTGGAAAAAAGAACAAGGAAATTTGGTGCAGGACATCTTCGTCGGGGCGAGGATTTTGTGAAGGAATTTCTTACCGGGGCGAGGATGCGGCTGGAGGAAAAGATGTTTATTTTCAGCAGGATTAGTTATTTTAGAGGGTTGTGCTAACAAGGATTCTTTTGTTTAATCTGACGAGGAGACTTTAAGAGACATATGAAGGCATGAAAAGGGGGGACACAATACACTGATGTTACAACACGGAGATTGACTTTTCAGAGCTGAGCAAGGAGATTAGAGATCGGGACAAGCATTGTGAAGAATTCAGATTGGTGGACTGAAGATTGAAGATTTTATTGAGTTTTCTTTTAATCTTTTATCTCTAATTTGTAATTAATTATGATGACTTATTTTGGAATTCTTGTTTTTATTTCCAGCATGAACTAAACCTTTAATTAAGGCTACAATTGAACCAGTTATGCTTATGAATTAATCATCTACTTTGATTCTAGTTATTTGTTTAAATTGAGTTGTTTATCCTATTCTATGCTTATTGATTAATTGTCTGGCCAAAAATTAGCGGGATACTCTAGGTGAATTTGGGAGATGAAATCTAGGGTTAGACCTGAATATGATAGCATGTACTCTTAATTATTTACATGTGATAAATAATTAGGGTTGTGAAGTGAATAGGGATATATCTTCGCTGCATGTAACTATTGGGAATTGATGCTTAATGAATTTAATCCCTTAGTTTTGCATAGGAATATCACAGAATTAATTGGGTTAGATAAATTTATTTGATCACTTGGAAAAGGACTTATAAATAAATTTGAATTCTTGTTAACAACTCCATTGAATTAAATAATTGGATGACGTAGATAAATTAGTTTATGTTACATAACTGGGGATATTGTAGTCTTAAGCTTTTAAATCTGAATTTCAACCTCCGTGTTAGTTATTGATCATAGTTTCAATTTAATTGGTTTTAATCGATATTCAAATTGTGATTGTTTAATAAAATAGAATAATTAGATTGGTAGTTGAAAATATAAAACACAATATTTCTCTGTGGGAACGATACTCTATTTACCACTTTATTACTTGTTGATCGTGTATACTTGCACGTAATTGTTGATTGTGAAATCGGACAACAATAATCACTTTTTAATTCAATACCAAATGACAGTAATTCTTTCCCATTCAAAACAACATTCTCAAAATAATGCAATGATAACAACTCTAATGGAAAGACATTACCAAATCATAACAAATCATGCAATCAAGATTTCTCTACTGAAGAATCATGATCAATACTATTATCAATTAACGACATGTCATATAAAGATTGATTAACATCAAAACCTAATTCAACATGTGAATGAAAAACCCTAAAATGAGTTTCATGTAAGTACAATCACTGAAACCGAGAATACCCACAATAATCACTAGAATAAATTCTACGAAGATATGCGCTTTGACAATCAGAATTTACCAAATGATAGTAAGAATATTGACAACGAGAATATAACGCATGCTCATAAACTAACTCGACAAATATCATATACCCTCCATAGTTTATGATAAAGACAATTTTACCCTCCAAATAGCCAAACACAAATTTATCCATGGAAGCATGCAAAACATGTTTTAAATAACTCATGAAAATACTAGATGCATCAGTTAATCTAATCGAGATAACTAACCACCTATACAAATCACATGTTGACACAATTTTTCATTTATCACTTTCTCTTAAGCTAACTTGATTAGGCAATATCATCACATGGTCATCACCCAATGTAGACAAAACATAAGTACTATGCAATTTATCATACATATTATCTAAGCAAAGAAAATAATATCGATGCTTGTTTACCAATTCAAAATCAACGAACAAGCTCGGCATTCTATCTTCCTTAAGTACTATGATCTCCTGAATAGCACATGCACTAATGCTTTCTCCCACGATACCCGCTTTGATGAAGTTAGACTCCATCAACTCTCCAACCCGCTTTGGTAACTCTGTCGTCTCCTCGGGAATACTAACAGTTGACTGGTATGGAATGATAGCTCGGGGTATATCATCAACAACTTATACAAGAGACAAAATAGAAGTAGACAAAGAAGAGTTAATCTTGTTAATATTCAAAAGCGCCGTCTTGTACGAATATACAGTCATTGGCTTTTCAAAATTCATCTCACTTTCCAACTCACTCTCCTCTCTTTTTTCACTCTTACTCTCCATTGTTTCTTTCTCTCGTTTATTTTCACTCTCATTCTTTTTAATCTCTCTATTTTTTTCATTCTCATTTTTCTCAAACTTTTCTTTTTCACACTCAATCATTTTTTCAATTTCTTTTTGTCGATCACTTTCAATTTCACATGTATTTTCTTTAACAATATCATGGACTTCATCTTGCACACTGGACCCTAACAATTCTCCTTGAACTGCATATTTTATTTCATATTCCTCCTCTCTCGGCTGATCTTGCTCCTTTTACACCTTCGGAGTATCTTATAATTGCATCCAACAATCTTCCATCGCCTTACTAAATGAACCCATGATGTCCTCCCTAAACTCTTTAGAAAATACCGATTCCCCATACACCTTAGGAGTTTCCTGTAGCTTTCACCAATGCGACTCCTCATGTCGACGAATCTTCCTATCGCCATCCCATGTTGAATGCCTTGAACGATGAGCCACATATCATGAAGATGCATATTCCTCCCTCCTACTAGGTTGTACTGGGATAAACCGCTTCCTCATAATGGTTTTCAATTCTGCCCATGTCTCGACCAGACACTCTCCACATCTTCGTCTGCTACGCACAAATTCAGCCCATCATGTAGATGCATGACTGGAAAATTCCTGGATCACCAGTTTGAACTTCTTATGCTCTGAATAATCATAATAGTCAAACTCCCGTTCCTTCCTTTTCTCCCAACTCAAATAAGCTTCTGCATCTGCTCTACCTTGAAAAGATCTATTTTGCCACTCATAATTATTTTCACAATTATATCCATACATGATTGCTGCAAAATAAAGGTTAGTAGATAAAATATTTCCTCACACACTCCCTTACGTGTTTCGCTCAAACAATGTATCACACAATTATAAAAATCGCTCATATATCGCTCAATAGGCTTTTACCCTCAATTAATCTCACACTTTTGCCTTTTACCACTCAAATTCCCTCTAATAGGTTCTTTTTGAATTCACCAAACAATTATCACAGTTTTTCTATTCAATTCAATAAGGACTTATCACGAAACAAAATATAGCAGTATAGGACATATGATAACCAATAGAATTCCACAATCGCCAATTATAATCCTCTTTAATGAAATCCCAATATCTTCAAACTTATGCACCCAATCAATTGAAACAAATAATAACAATTTCTCTTCACTTTTTTTTGATACTCACGAAATTGTTTTATTTTATTTTTTTGACTAATGATTTTTTTTTCAATATATAATCAACACGACAAATAAAGGATAGGTAACCTGCTAGGAACTTAGCTTTGATACCAAATGATAGACTACAGGGCACGCTTACGTGAGGTGGTCGTCGCTCGGATCGTTTCTAGCAAGTTATGAAGGTGGAACGCTTACAACACATCAACCCTTCGCCTATATTGAGATGAGAACCTTGGTACAATTGCTCTGCGCTAGGAAGCTTGCGTTGAATGGAACATCAACGACACCTTGACCCAATGTCTATAAAGAGACAAGAACCAAAAGTACAATCGATGCTTGATGTATGATAGATTGACGCCACAAACAACTATGAATTGTTGTATGATAAGTCGATAATTGAATCTCAAGAAAACTAAGAAATTAATCTAGGAATTCTCAAAGAATCAAAAGATGAGAAAATCTCACAAGAATTTTATTAATCAAAAGTAATCTAATCTCTAATATATAACCCATGTATTCTATTTATAATAATAGAATAAACCTTAAAGAAACCCTAAATCCTAAAAGGAATAGAAATACTAGTTAACAAGTAATTAGGAATCAAATCTATCTAACAAATATCCTAATTACATTAGAAATCTAAAAGATATGAAAATCCCTACAAATTTGGAATCAAAACTGGTCAAATCGCGTTTCTTGGAATCTGTGTCGCGTAACTGGTGTGGGGGGCGCCGGCATAGTGAAGGAACTGGCGCGGGGCGCACTAGTCTTGCAGAACTTCTGCTTGTCTGGCGCGGGGCACGCCAACTCTAGGCCAAATCTGGCGCGGGGCGCGCCGGTATGGCATAGTTGATTCTTCTTTGTTTTCAAGCCCCAAACTTGATCCTTTGTCCATCCTTTATATCCTTCACCAACCATAAATCTTTGTATGGGAAAAACGAATGAACTTAGAATCATATCCAATGATGAATATCCTGCCATGTAGCTTGAATCTTCCTCCATCGTTTCGTGTAATACTTGATGACTTAGCTTGTGTTGATCTGGCCTTACTATATATATTGTATCTAGCAATCCCAAATCAAATAATGTATCCTCCACTCGTAGTCTGCTTGATTTGAGTTTCGATTTGAACGTTCTCGAATAGATTTCAGCCCAATCAACCACGATCACTTGTTGAATCCCTTGATCTTGAGTTGGGTCATTGACAATTGATGCGAGCCTGGTCAGGATCTCATCAAGAAGCGTCGGGAGAAGTTATCATTGTTAATTACTCAAAAGGAGCTCATATCAAAAATAGAGAAGTTGAAGTTAGAGGTAAAGTATCCAAAGGAGTTGGACGAGAAATTATTTCAGATGGAGACTCGTCCAACCTTAGTGGACAAAGTGAAAGAAGCATAACTCCAAGATGAAGAGTTTGAAAAGATAAGAAAAAGTGTGTCTGAAGGTGAAAAGGCAAAATTCAAAATCGACATTTAAGGGTTATTGAGGTTTGAAGGAAGAATTTGGTATCCGCCAGTACCAGAAGTCAGAGATGAAATTTTGCGCGAGACTCATAGCTCGAGATATTCGATTCACCCGGGAAGTACGAAAATGTATCAGGACCTTCGGCAGCATTTCTGGTGGCCGAATATGAAGAAAGAGGTTGCTGAGTATGTTGAAAAGTGTTTAACATGTCAGAAAGTCAAAGCAGAACATCAAAGGCCAAGTGGTTTGTTGCAACCATTGAAAATACCAGAATGGAAATAGAAGCATATCACGATGGATTTCGTGGTAGGTCTTCCTGCTACTCAGAAGGGTTATGATGCGATATGGGTTATCGTGGACTAACTGACGAAATCGACACATTTCTTGCCGATCAAGATTAGATTTAATTTAGATCAATTGTCAAAATTGTATGTTAAGGAGATTGTTTTAAGGAACGGTGTTCCGGTGTCAATTGTGTCAGACTGAGATCTGCGTTTCACATCTAATTTCTAGAAGAGTTTGCAAGAACGCTTGGGAACACAGTTGAGAATGAGCACGGCGTACCATCCTCAAACCGATGGTCAGAGCGAAAGGATGATCCAGACATTGAAAGATATGTTGAGAGCTTGTGTTATGGATTTTAAGGGGAATTGGGACGACCATTTACCTATAGTTGAGTTTGCTTATAATAACAGCTATCACGCAAGTATTGGCATACCGCCTTACGAAGTGTTGTATGAAAGAAAGTGCAGAACTACATTGTGCTGGGATGAAGGTAACTCGCCTTCTTAACTGATCAGACTATACGTATTATGTAACTCTCTGAGGTAATAAGGCTTATTACTTCATCAGTTTGATCCACGCTCATTTACAAAGCCAGAGAGAAGAGGAAGGCGAGTGTTTGAGAGTAAAAGGGGTTCTCTGTGAAAATTGAAGGAAGAAATCTAAAAAATCAAAGGAAGAAGGAGTTTATCAAAGCCATTCTACATCGTCTAGATAATCTAAATAAGAATCAAAGGTAATAATCTAGCTTTGAGTTCTTAGTTTTTTTTTATTTCTTGAGTTTTCTTTATAAAAAAATGGATTGTTGGTGGATGAATGGTTGAGATGTTGTTTATATAGGTTTATAAGTATGCTTAATCTGTTATATAGCATCTATAAATGATTTTGGAGTTATCAAATTCATGTAAGCATGTTTTAAAATGAAGAATTTGAGTTATGTGATAAAATATGTATTTTGGTCTATTTTGAGACTAAAAATTGGCTAGGAATTCAGGTTATAATTGGTAACTTGATGGTTGTTCGTGTTAATACTCTAAGAAACGAAAACAAAACAAGTTAAACGGATCAATTTGGTTGAATAACGAATTCGTAGTGTTTAATTACGCTAAAGATGTCAAAATATGAAAAATAGAGTATGAACCTTGATTTTGAGTCTTTAATTTGGTTGTTTATGTGGTTTATGATGATAAAATCATTATGTAATGCTTGGTTTTGATTTTATGAAGTTTGTAGCATCGGGGTTTAGTTAATTTGTTGTTTGGGTGAAGAAATTAGGAGTTTTGGGTTGTTATGTGTTGTACGCGAAGTAGCAGTGCCTGGGTCTGATGAATGGCGCCGCAGCGCCGCTTGCCCAGTTCATTCTGGCGCCGCTCTATTTAAAAAAAATATAAAAGGATGGTTAACAGTTTGGCCCAGAATTGAGATTTTAATTGTATGATTCTAAGAATGTCTATATAACCTTTATGAATGATTAAAATGAAAAGTAAAACATGTTATAAGACTTAAAAACATGTTGTAATCACAGTTGATGATTATACGTTATGAATTAGTAAGTTATGTAGGATTTAAGCTTGATGTTCGTGAGGTTTAGTAATGTTATTTAAGTGTTAAGCCTTATGTTATATGCTAGGAAAGGTTACAAGATTCGTGGTATGTGGTTAGTATAGTCAACTAAAGTTAAAGACTATAAACTTAGCTAAGATAACTAGTTAAATGAAATGGAAGTTAAACTTATATACATGGTTGTGATGTAACTAATTGGTATTGTGATTCTTATAGTATATGTAGGATATTGGAGAACGTGAGTTGTAATTGTATAGCTAACGCGCGAGGCAAGTTTCTTAACTCTACTTCTACATTGTGCAAGTTTCCTAACCTTTGCTACTTTATTATTCAGCGAGGTTTCATAATTTGATTTAATGTCTAAGTTCTTGACTAAGCTTCCTAATTCTTCCGAAAGCATTACTTCGATAAATGATATTTATTCGATTATGAATCATTGTTATTCTATCATTGTTAAAGTGCCATTATACGAGATTATATTGTTAGCAAAACTCTTAAATGGCTATCGAACCCTTTGATTCAACTAGTCCATAGTTGATGAACGTTCCAAAGACTTAGAATTTCTTTGAAGCTATTCTAAACCAAACTTTCTTTGGTACGGACTCTAATGTCAAAGCTGAGATGAACAACCCTGGAATAAGGGATTATATTACGCAATAGCGTTAAAATATTTGTGCACATTACATTGTACGAAAGGCTGATCCCCCGGAGTACGAGATGGATGGTCCATATAGTCTATAAGACTGTTAAAGGTTACGGTAGAGATACTTGCTAACCTAGGACATAGTTCGTGGTCATGTGACCCTTAGATATACTTTTGATCTTGCTTTCTAATTTTGATTCAAAAGCCGAGTTTTCTATTGAGCTATCAATTCCTGATTATTGTTGACCAATTTCAGGAAAAATTGTATTGAATTTGAAATCTATTCATTGATTATTTCTATGTTATTATTGGTACTGTTATCCTGGTGGGCAATTGTTTTGCTCACTCTTGCATAAAAACATTGCAACTAAGGTTGAAAAGCCCGACGAGCCATCAACGAGCAAGGGCAAGATGAATAGATGATTAGTTTACTTTTATTTGTTAAAGCTTATGTAACGAGACTTAATTGTTATTATGTTTTTATTCTGCTTATGTTTTTATTCCGCAAATGATGTAATAAATGTTAGATGACTTGGGATTTTATTTGAGATGTAACCCTTTAGTGGGATTATTATTTATTAAGTTTATTATTGTTATTATCCTTTATTATGGGCAGTTAGATATGAAAGTGATGAATCGTGAGCACCAGATCTGTGGGATTGAAGTACCTAGATTTGAGGGTGTCACAGCAAGTATACACGATCAATAAATAATATAATGATAAGAGAGTTGTCGATCCCACGAGTAATTAAATCTAATACTTTCTAAGTACCAATTTTATATTAACTCAATCTTATTTAAACAGATGAATTAACTAAAATTAGCAATTAAACTAAATACTAAAAATAAATAACTAAATAATAAAACATAATGATAGGTCTCCAACTTTTATGAGATATTTTTTTATGATAAGAATAATTAGGAAAAAGATTAATTAAGGGTAGAATCCTCTCTATAGGATTTATTTATATAAATTATTCTTAACTATCTTATCAATTTTGATCAAAAAAAAATTCATCTTAATTGAAATAATATTTTTTTTCTTGACCTTGATAAAATAATATTAAGTGTTAGAAAGATTATTTCATACAATAACATTTTTTGAGGTAAGGAGAATTCCTATTATTCCAAAATGATTTTCACTCAAATTTTCAAAATAATATATGATATATTAAAGTTATTAAATAAAAGCCTTTAGCCTTTGTTCCATCCGTATAGAGAAAGGGAGATTGGCCATTGAGATATGTTAGTAATTTTCGTGGGTCCCATTTGGAGATTGTGAAAGTAGTATGCACACAAGCCAATCATATTTGATATGATGTAGCATATACTTTGTAATCTTATTCATTTATTAATAAAAGAATTGATTTTCTTAAAAGGCATTTTATATTATCTACATAGTGTTGTTATATTAAATGTGATAAACCCATAGTTTTGAGCAATGCTTTTAAAATCATGATGGTGATCATGCTAATGAGATCTAAATTCTAGATAGCTCACAAACTAAAATCGTTCCTAATCGTTGGATTACTAAAAAGGAGATTAGTGAATCCGGATAGATTAGTACATACGTTGCTTGCTCTTAAGAAGAGGATGATTGATCTCATAATCATTTGTGTGGAGACACAAAAGCAAGTATGTAGGTGCTTATTGGAGAATAAGTTCACTGAACGTGGCTCGCTAAGGAATACCTAATGGAGTTTTACTCGCCTGTCAATAGGAATTCTTCTAGTGATAGTAGTACAAGTGATCCTTGGACTTGAGATCATCATAGTATCTTGTGTATCATGAGTTATACTCTGACATGTCCCTTAAGACCTTTAGGGTATAACAAAGGGTATGATTGGGTATAATATTTTGTACATGGAGATAGGTGAATGATCAATAAAGAATCTACCACGTCTAGTAAAAGATGTGAATGTCCTATGTGATTCGATAAATGACAACTCAGTAGTCCTTGGCCAAGGCAGAATGAAATTAGAAAAGAGTTTCTAATTTGCATTATTTAGAGTTGTGCATTTGAGAATCGAAATACATATAATTAAATAAAATAAGTGTCGACGCCGGTTTTTTGTCTTTTCCAATTTTAGCCTTTTATTAGATGATTTTGGGGAAAAGGTCGGCATAAATGTCGACGGGGTTTTGAAAGATCGTTTTTTATGATGAGCCAATTAACCAGAGTCGCCAGTTGGTATATTTGAAATGGATGTACCAACTCATCCGAGTTTCATTTTTCGTAAATCGCTGGCTCATGTGTGACTCCGAATTAATTGGTCTGCGAACCGAGATTCATAGAGTTCGGGGGCTTGCTTAAGCGAGGGGAAGGTGTTAGGCACCCCCCGACTTCCGTGAAACACGGTTACCGCAATCTTAATGCTTTTCCTATCCTTTAATTCTTGAATGTGTGTGCGCGTGTGTGTGTGTGTGTGCCTATGTGAATGTCGTGGTGAGTTTGCATGAAGAAACCATTTGGGTTTTGATGAAAAGTCGTGCTTTCTTTTGAGAATGCTTTAGAATGTCATTCGGCTTATACGAGAAAGCTTTATGAGAAAAGGTTTGATTTTAATTGTCAAAAACTTATGAGATTTTCATTAGGTGTCGTTTTGGCAAAACAAGAGTTTTCTAAACCTTCGTCAAAATAGGAATCGAGATCTATACGTTGCTTTCGTAAATAGCATGATGGGAAACTTCTAGGATCTCTTTAACCCTATGCACAAAGGTTTAATAAAACGTTTAGTTTATTCATAAAAACCATTTTTTGGTGATGTTTGAAAACGATTTTTTAACCTTCTCGTTTGAATAGGAATCGACATTCATTAGCACTTCTAATTTTAAGCCTCGTGAAGCTAATAACCTAGTTTGATTTATTTTAATGAAAAACCTTCATCGTTTAATCTTTGAAATCATTTTTCGTGTCACACAATCCAATCAAGCATAACCACGCGTCGGGGCTATTCATGGGCATGTAAACCATCAAAATAACCCCAAACGCCTACAATCACAAGTTTCACTATTTCGGGGCCTTAAACCCGACCTCCGACTTGGTATCGTTTTAAGGCCCGACAATTACATATTTACAATAAAGGGTACATCGGCCCTATTACATACATCCAAAAATGTCCATCATCGGATTTAGACCACGGGGTCGCGTTCCTAGGCTCACATCCAAAATTGCTACATCACTATAACGAGCTAAAAATCATCAAATGGATATCATCGGGCCATTAGGAAGAATTTCGTTCCAATTGGAACCCTCACTAATAGTCCTCAATCCATGGATCCACAACAATATACAAGAAAAACTATATTTCACACAACCCAATTGATAAGAAGATTAACAAAATGATATAACAAAAATGCTATAAAAGAAGGTTTTTCACCTTGCAAATGACACCACGATGCGTATAAAATTCGTATATTGAATAATGTAGGAGTTGTATGTTATGCAATCTAATCAAAAGAGTTTAATTCCTCTCTTTTTTCCTCTTTTCTCTCCTTTCCCGAGCTCTTTTGCTGCTGTTTTTCCCTTCTTTTTTCTCCCCAAATGCTACTGTCCGTCTGCTGGATGAAAAACTGGACTGATAAAGCCATCTAAAGGCAGCCGCAGATTGATCTGCGGCTGGCCTCGGTTTTTCCGCGCCCGCCGCGCACTTCAGCCGTCCGCCGCGCACTCAATTATTTTAATCGTTTGGCCGCAGATCAATCCGCGGCTGGGCGGGCTGATTTTCTCAATTTTCGAGCTGCACCTCGATTCTCGTGTCGTATCGCTGATTTTTGCTGAAAGGCTTATATTTTGCAGTCCGGGAACCATTGGGAAAAGTGCCACATCATTCATGGGTGTTTGTTTCGCCCGTCGTCGTGTCAGCCTTGATCGCAAGTCGTCGTGGTGGCTTTGAGTGTTCGCACTTATGTCCACCTTCCGTCTCGTAGGCTGGGCTTAATTGACGATTTTGCCCTCCTGTCAGGGTTAGTATACGAAGTGCAAAATTTGGGTGTCTACAATAAGACTTGACAATAATTTCATGTCTTATATTTAATTGGGACATTGTATGGTAGAAGGATTGAATTGTACGGTGACTATGCACTGAAAAGTTCTTTTATGATTAATGGTGAAATCTATATTATCTATGTAACGACCGGCAATTCTGAAATTTCCTTGTAATTCGAATTTTTGAATATTAATGAATATTTCATATTTTATTAATATTATATTGTGTTACGTGTTTAAAGGTTGCGTGACAACCTGGATTATGTGGATGCATGAAATTTTACGTGTTATAGTTTTGTTTAAGTGAATAATTGATTTTGCGTAGCGTCGCTAAATCACTATTCACGGGCACATTTCTCGAGATACTATTCATGCCAGATATTTTTGTTCTTTTTCGATGTTAATAAATTTCATAAATACGTGTATGCATACGAATAATTTTTCCAAGTGTCCAAAATTTTATTTGAGCTGATACGTGATTTTATCCGTATCCGAAATGTAGTAAATGGGTGTTCCGAATATTTGGACAAATCCCATAATAATTATTTTTATACGTCCCAATAATTATGGGAGTACCCATTTTAATTTTGGGTAGAGTTATTTACCAGTTTTGGTACAAAAGTGGGAGTTTTCGGATATATTTTTGGTATTTTCGGGTATCTAATTTGGTTTATTGCTCCAAGTGGGAACCACCAAACCACTTTCAACCAATCAAATTGTTAGGAAATGAGGAGAGAGAAATGAGCTTGCCGGCAAAGCCTTTGAAATATTGGCCACCTTGAGCCATGAACCCATTTCTCCCACTTCTCCCTAATTTCCTCCACTTCTCCCAAATTAATCAACCAATTCATTTCTCTCTTGCAAGCCATCAGCTCCTCATTCAAACTCATTCCAAATTCTGCAGAGAGAGAGAGAGAGCTCGCCGGAAAAAGGAGAAGGAGGAGGAAGAAGTCGTCGGAAAAGAAAGAAGGAAGAAGAAGAAGGCACGGGTGAGGAAAAGGAGAATCCAAGCAAGGAAAACTCAAGCCAAGCAAGCCTAACAAGCTTCTTAATCATCTAGGAAAGATTTGCAGAGGTAAACAAGCAACCAAAATCGTTTCCATTTGATTTTTGTAAAGATTTTCGAGTTTTAAAGGTTTTTGAGCTCTTGAGCTTGTGATTCGATTTTCTTGCGATTCTTGTTGTTGTTATTTGTTTTGGATGTTTGTAAATGTTGTTAAGACTATAGAAGTCATTAATAACATCAAAGTGGAACAAAAATAGAAGAAATTCGTACCTATGCGTAAGGAGGATGAAGAACATGAAGAACAATGGACTTTTTGGACATTCGGACTTTTTAGAGGACTATAAAGCTATGATTTCGTGTTTGTTAATTTTATTTGTTGATATGGTATTGTAGCTCCATGGGTTACGAAGCTAACCCAGCTGGAATCAAGTAAAAAGATGTAAAAACGAAGATTTGGTGTTGATTTTAGTGAAGAACACCTAAAACAGAGTATGAACCTAGTACTTTGGCCTAAGATTTGGCCATGTTAATGTTTATGGGTACTTATAAATTTTTGATATGTTGTAGCCCCATGAGTTAGGAGTCCATAGAGTCCGAAATGAAACAATTTGAACGTGTATGGAAGAAGTTATGGAGATCGGAGTGGAAAGAGGTCGGAAATTCGCGTCTGGAGCTTTCTGCAGATTGTGGCCTGTATGCATGGCGCAGCTGCGCTGTTCATAAGGCCAAAAGGGGCGCAGCTGCGCCGGACACGTGTCAGGCGCAGACGTGCCCGAGTGGACTACTTTGACCTCCTGTAGTAAAATGACCATAACTTTTGCATACGAACTCGGATTGAGATGATTCAAGATGATTCGGAAAGAGAACGAGTAGCCCTACAACTTTCGTTCTTTAAGTTTTTCGATTTGAGGCCTGTATCATGGCCTAAATTAGCCATTTATAGGACTGATGCGTAATTGGGGTCAATCGGAGGGCGTCGGGCATGCGCATTTGCACACGTGATGCCCCCGACCCTGTAAAGTGATGTTCTAACCTTCATAACATGATTATTATTATTTATAATGATACTTAGCATTAACCAATAAGTATTAGATAAATCGAACGGGCGTGTTAGACGTACGCAATTGCGTGTCGCTTGGGCATTCGAATAGGCAAGTTGGGCGTATAGACGTGCAAGCGTCGTAACGCCGTAACTAGTGGGCATAACCTTGTTTAATATTTTGTTTCTTATTTGAATGGGACATTATAGAGTTGTGTAAACAAATATTTGATATTCCGTATGTGACTAATTGTATGTGAATATGTACCTAATTGTGTAGGATATTAAGGAGCGTGTGTTGTAATATTGTAGCAGCGCTTCAGGCAAGTTTCCTAACGCTTGTCTAACCCTTGTGTTGGGCAAGTTTCCTTAACCTTACTCGAATTATATTTTGAGCAGGTTTCATATTTTATACAGGTGTTGTATATTGTTACAAGTTTCACGACTCAAATGGAGTTATTACTTTTGAATCATATTAGTGGATTAATTATTGTTAATTACTCCACCTCCAAGATAATTATTGATATTCGCAGCTTATACACTTGAATTCATTATCTGTTGTTGGACTGTGAAACGTTTAAGTTTTTCATTCATGAACTGTTTAAGGAGATAGTCTACGCCATTTGTTTCGGCTAGACACATACAGGTTATTATTTCAAAAGCTATCCAAACCAGTAGTTGGTACGGATTCTTGGACTGAGAGAGCAACCCTTATTAGGGGATTATAATGTGTCGGTTATTCGATGCAGTCAGAGTTAAATGTTATGCATATACATGGTGTACAAGAGGCTGATCCCCTCGAGTACAACTGACGGGGCCAGGTTTTAAAAGAGTTAGTCGAATGATTGACTCTTTGGCCAAAAGTTCATGGTCGGTTGGACCACTCAGCAGTAAATAATCATTATTCATTGTTTCATTTGAACTTTGATTATGTCATTTCAGTTATTTCATCAATGTTCATAAATTGTTGATCTATGTAGTTATTATTCTTATTCATCCATGATATATCTTCATTCTTGCTTTTAAACTTGCTGAGCAAAGTAGTTGCTCACCCTTGCTATATCATGAACCTATTGCAGTTAAGCCGGGGAGTTCCAAAGCGGACAAAGGCAAAGGAAAGCTTAAGGAATAGTTATATATACTATCCCGTTGTGTAATCGTGGAATAGTTTTGTATTTATTAATGTATTCTGTGATGTATTTATTTAAGGTTGTAGACCTTGGGACCGTAGTAAACCTTTTGTAATGAACAACATATGTTTATTTTATTCCGCATTAGTTGATTTATGTTCTTTAGAGGTGTATGGATGCATTTTATCGTGAGCACCAAATTCGAGGTATTGTTCCTGAATTTGGGGGTGTCACAATCTAGAAAGTCGTTGATCGCTAAGGGGGCTTACCCTTATTGTAGAATAAATATTATTTATTTAAATGAATTAAATAGTTTAATTTATTTATTTAAATAAGATTAGAATTGTTCTAATTGATTTATTCACAACCGGTTTAATATGGAGAACCTAAAGGGTCACACCGCAAAAGAAAAATATTTATTTAAGAAGTAAATGGCATAATTATAATAATAAGTTAAGTGTATTTAATTTAGTCTATGGAGATAGAATAAATTAAATAGCTTAATATTTATTATTTAATATTTTAGAAATATTAAATATAAATTAATAAGAGGAGTCTTATTATTATTATTATTACTATCACTCCGTCCCAAATTAATTGCATTTCTAAGACTTTTTAAAGTCAAATTGACTATTTTTAAAACTAATTTTTTTATTATTTTTGCTAACATATAGGTGAAGATATTATAACCAAAAGAAAGTATATACAATTTATTACTAATTTTAATTTTTATAATTTTAGAAATCAATTTATATATGCTTAATTATTAATTTTAAAAATAGTCAATTTGACTTAAAAAAGTCCTAGAAAAGTAATTAATTTGGGACGGAGGGAGTATTATTTAATTCCTAATAGGGATTGAGAATTAATTAATAGAAGTACTCTCACATGAATTCCTAATTGGATTAGGAGTTTAATTTAATTAAAGGAGTTTAATTAGAATAGAAACCCTAATCCTAAATAGTTTAGGGAAGGGTTTTCCTACATCTATAAATAAGAGAAGTCTTATCATAGATTAGGGTTACACACTCTTGTATAAGAATTATGGAGAGTACTTACAATTTCTATAGAGATAGAAACTAGGGTTTTGCCAACACCTATCTTCTTGAATAGATATTATTCCTTGGTGGATCACCTCTAGAGGTCAAACACTTGGGTGGCTAACGTTGATCAAAGGAAGGAATTTAATCGGTGGAATTCAAGGAGAACGCGAAGGAATTGGAGGTGAACTTGTACTTGAGGAAGCTAGAATTCTACAAGGGTATAATTCTTATTCTCCATCTCTTTCGTTTAATTAATAATTGTGCATAAAGAGAGATCATGGTGATGGTTTGTATAAAATTTTAAAATCTAATTTTACTGCGCTTCCGCTTTATTAATGTAATTTGATTGCATGTTCGCGTTATACAAACCTAACAGTGGTATCAGAGCCAAATTTATGCGAATTATTAATTGTTTTGATTCTGTATATACATTGATATGTGTTTAGAACAATTTAATTGGGCATAATTGTTTGTGTAAAATTATTTTTTTATTTTTTTATTTTTGTAAATTAAAATAAAGAAGTTTATTTTGATTTGGAATTTGATTAAAAATAAAGGAGTTTATTTTTATTCAAAAAAAATTGAATAAATTAAAATAAAGAAGTTTATTTTGATTTGGAATTTGATTAAAAATAAAGGAGTTTATTTTATTCAAAATTGGATAAATTAAAATAAAAGAGTTTATTTTGATTTGGAATATGATTAAAATAAAGAAGTTTATTTTAATTAAAATTAGATTTCATGATAACTAATTAGAGTTGGAATTGGATTCCATGATAACTAATTGGAGTTGAAATTAGATTTTATACTAACTAATATTGCCCATTTAATGATATCAATGCATATATGGAATGGTTTTATTATTCATGGGATGAATATTATTTATTGATATATATAGAGATATGTATGATAATAAATAGGGATTGATTATGGACTATTGACCAATGTGTGATTGGAATTATTTTAGAGGATGCTTGAATGTATGGGTTTTATAAATGGGGTCTGCGTACCTCGTCTTCTCTAAAAAAAATTTTCTTAATGTAAATTCTATCTCCCTCCTATGTACTTTCCCTTGACTGCTGATCAGGGTTTCTATTTATTGTAAATAGTTTTTGTAATAAGAATAGTTAGAATTAATTTTGAAGAATTGGAGACAAAGGAGCAAGGAGCGCTTGAAGACCCGTTTGTAATGGAGCCCGAGTTTAAATGTAATAGTTATATTTAAATTTAATTCTTGCACCCTAGGTTTGACCTTTTGGTTCACTTGGTGGCTCTAGTGAACCAAACTAGAATAAAAGTCCATAATCAATCCGGGTAGAATATAGTATTCTATATTTGCATGCTTACTATATATATATTATATATTATCCAACATGCTTTGCATGTAAAATAATATGACGCGTATTATATATATATATATATATATATATGTGTGTGTGTGTGTGTGTGTGTGTGTGTGTGTGTGTGTGCATGTGCGCTAAACAAGATGAGACTAATAATAATAAATCCTTCAAGAAATCATCTTAAGTCCTAAGCGTTCAAAGATATTTGGAATATCGAATGTCGCCTTCTAGCATGGTAAAATAATAGAGTATTAAATATTTAATATGAGTTTGTTGTGCCACCACAAGGCAAGTATTAAATATTTAAGATATTGTCTTATCACATTTGATGCTTATAAATAGACTGAACGATGCTATTTTGTTGTGTCACCACAAGGACAATGTTTTTCTTTCGAATATATGGAAGTGCTAGGATGAACTTAACTTGGATAATTTTGATTCGGATGTGTCACCACTTGATCAAAATAATCTAAGAAGCAAAATACAAGAAATTACATAGAGATGTAATTGACAATAGTTGTTTACCTATTTATTTATATATCGTTTGTTGTGGCTGTGACACCCCCAAATCCAGGTACTTAATTCCCACTGATTTGGTGTTCACTATAACATTCATTCATAACTAACTACCCAATAAAAATGACAATTAAATTAAACCGAATGAAATATCTTCCCACATTAGGGATTACAACTTAAAATCTCTTAAATAAACAATTTCCCAAGTTGTCTAACCTCTATTACATCAGTGTGGAAACAAAACTTATTAAAACAAGTCTTAATTCAAATAAACATCAAATGAGTACTACTTTGGCATCTTGCCCTTGCCTTTGCTCGTGGACGGCTCGTCCGATTTCTCTGTCTTAGCCGCAATGTTTTAGCGCAAGAGTGAGCAAACAATTGCCCACAAGTGTGATAACAATAACAATTGAATAACCAATGAAAAAGATTTCAACTGAGGTATAATAGTTTTCCTGAATTCAATCAATAACTAGTCAAGATCTGAAAGCTCAATAGAAAGCTTAGCTCAAGAACTGAATATAGATTTAAGATTAAAATTGTATCTGAGGGTCACAAGACCTCGAACTATGTCCTAGGTTATCAAGTATTTCTACCGTAACCTTTAACAGTCTTATAGACTATGGACCATCCATCTCGTACTCAGGGGGATCAGCCCTTTGTACAATGTATTGTGCACAAACATTTTAACGCTGTCGCGTAATTAATCCCCTATATTAGGGTTATTCATCTCAGTTTAGCATCAGAATCCGTACCAAAAGGAACTTGGTTTGGAAAGATTTTAAAATATTCTAAGTCTTTAGAACGTTCATCAACTAAGGACTAGCTGAATCAATAAGGGTTTGCTAGTCACTAAAGCATTTGTTTCATCAATAAGTTTATACAATAGAAACTGTGTTCGGAATTTGAATAACAATCAATGATTGAGTAACAATTGACTGGAATAAAACTTAAGCAGTTATCATGGTAACAACCTTGCTTGAATAATAATAAGCTAAGGTTAGTAAACTTGCTCAATAATAGTAAACTTGCTTTAAATGAGATAACAAGTTAAGAGAAGGAAAAAATTGCTTAATGGAGTTCAGAAACTTGCCTCGTACGTAGCTTTCCTAATTACAAACCACGTACAATAAACAACCTACAGATTCCGTTTGTATTGCAACAAATACGATTAGTTACAATACTCACGTACATTAATACTCCAATCCTCACCTCAATTTCCAATTAACTACTGATTATCAACTCTATTTCAGAAGCTACAAGCTTTATTACAACAATGTTACACTCCAAGAATCTCCACAATTTATCTTTAAGCTAAGGTACATTACCTTGTATTTAATCATCATCAAACATCATTTAGAATCCATCTTAACATCTTAATATTCACTTGATATATTAATTTAAGTTTAATCCTGCATAAAATGATATATCATAACTACCAAGAAAAGAAAATAAAATAATAAAAAAAAAAAATTCCGGCAGTGATTCTCGTCGGGACGAGAATTCCCTTTTAAAATGTCATGTCGGGGCGAGCTCTCGCTAGGGCAAGGATTTACAGTTCATTTCTCTCGTCGGGGCGAGAGACTCGGCAGTCGTCTCCTACAGTTCGCGAACAGTGAAGACTTAGGCCAAATTTGGACAAATTTCCCGAATTCTACCATCCAACACATAATTTAAACATACCCAGATATCAAATATGATATAAAACAATTACCCATCATGTTTCTAAACATTCTAACCATTCTAATACACATAACCAACCAAATTGAACCCAAAATTTCACTGTTTAAACAAAAAAACTCATGTTTTAGCCATAGCAATGAAATCAACTTCTGTAAATCCATCTATACACTATTTTAATCCATTTTACTTGCATTCTTTTCATTTTTCATTATATAATCATAATTAAACGTCAATTTACCAGTTAATAATCAAATTAAACATCAATTTCATACACATAAGTCATACATGAAAATAAAGCTCTGTAAAACTAAAAACTCAATTCTAAAGCATGCTTTCATGAATTAATTCATTCAAATTAATTTATAATCACCATATAATCTCTAACACATGCTTATAATCAATTATAATCAAATAATTTCATGCTTTGAACAACTAACTTCATATACAGTAAAGTAAATTAAAAGAATACAGTGAAGAATATTATACCTTCTATTGCTTAGAAAACTTGATTAATTCTCCTTTGATTGTAGAATTTTCTTCTCCAATCTCCAAACTTCTCTCTCAATTTTCTCTCAAACTCTCAATTTTTCTTTTCTCTCAAAAGCTCTGTTCTTTCTTTCTTTCTTTTTTTTAAGTTTAACAAATACACTGATAAAGCTTCAAATAAAAACTGATGAAGCATAATCACGTGTTTTAATATCAGATCATCAGTTACACAATTCAAAAGCCACTAAGGCTTGTTTGGCAAAACAAAATTAAAATAACTCATTATTTTCAACCAAAGGTCATAAGGCCTTGTTTGGTTTGATGTAAATAAAAAAAACTCTTTCTATTATTTTAATAACTCACTATAAGATATAGTTTTCATAGTCACACTTTTACTTGACTTGAACTTATTATTACATAAAATCAATTAAACCTTACTAACTTAAATAATAGTTTTATTTATCCAAACAATAGCACCAAATAAATTATCTTATTCAAATAAATTATTTATTCAAATAAAATATTTATTCACATGAATCATTTTATCATCTAATTTAATTATTAAATTAAACACATCAAATAACATTTAACACAATTAACTCACCATGAACTATTCCACAATAACTTAATAAATTATTTATTTAACTCAATAAATTAATAAAAATATTTATATAACTCAATAAATATTTTCATTTATTCACAAAGTTTGCATTCGTTACATCTTTCCCTCCTTAAAAGGATTCTGTCCCCAGAATCACAACGCAATTAATTCGTCTATTACATTCTCCCCTCCTTACAAAGATTCTGTCCCCAGAATCGCGATACAAAGATTAAACAAATAATTCAGGATAATTTGGCATCAGTTTCTCTTCGAGTTCCCACGTAGCTTCTTCAGCACTGTGGTTCCTCCAAATTACCTTTACAGAAGGTATTACTTTATTTCTGAGAACCTGCTCTTTCCTGTCTACTATCTGTACAGGTATCTCTTCATAGGACAAATCTTTTTCAAATTGTATCGGTTCATATTCTATTACATGCTTATAATCAGGCTTATACGGTCGTAACACCGATATATGAAAAACATTGTGAATGTGGCCTAACTCAGGAGGTAGAGCTACCTCATAAGCTACCTCACCCACTCTTTTTAGCACCTCGAAGGGTCCAATAAACCGCGGACTAAGTTTACCCTTTTTACCAAATCTGATTTTTTCTTTCCAGGGAGATACTTTGATAAACACAAAACTCCCGACTTCAAATTCACGATTTTGGCGATGTTGATCCGCATATTTCTTCTGCCTGTCTTGAGCAGCTAACAATCTGGCTCTTATCACATAGACAATTTCAGCAGTTTGTTGTACTAGCTCGGGTCCCAATAGGCGACGTTCTCTAACCTCGTCCCAACACAACGGAGTTCTGCACTTCCTTCCATACAATGCTTCGTAGGGTGGCATGCCGATACTCGTGTGATAACTATTATTGTAGGCAAACTCGACCAGAGGTAAATGATCATCCCAGTTTCCCTTAAAATCCATAACGCACGCTCTCAGCATATCTTCCAACGTTTGAATTGTTCTTTCACTCTGGCCATCGGTTTGAGGATGGTAAGTTGTACTCATTCTCAATTGTGTCCCCAAATAAGCTTGCAGACTCCTCCAGAATTTTGATGTAAAATGTGGATCTCTGTCCGACCCAATTGATACTGGGACACCGTGCCTTGAGATAATCTCTTTGACGTATAACTTTGCCAGCTGATCCAAAGTGAATCTGATTTTGATTGGCAAGAAATGCGCTGATTTCGTCAATCTGTCAACTATGACCCATATTGCGTCATAACCCTTCTAAGTAGTTGGAAGCCCTACCATGAAGTCCATTGTGATATGCTCGCACTTCCATTCTGGTATCTCCAAGGGCTGTAACAAACCACTTGGTCGTTGATGATCCGCTTTAACTCTCTGACAAGTTAAGCACTTCGCAACACATTCAGCAACCTCTCTTTTCATGTTTGGCCACCAAAAATGTTGGCGAAGATCCTGGTACATCTTCGTACTTCCTAGGTGTATTGCAAATCTTGAGCTATGATCTTCATTTAAAATGTCTTCTCTGATCTCCAACACTGACGGAACCCAGATTCTGCCTTCAAATCTCAGCAACCCTTCGGTGTCGATTTTGTATTTAAGTTCTTCTTCCGCAAGAACTTTTCTTCGTATTTTATCACACTCCTCATCCTGGAGTTGGGCTTCCTTCACTCTTTCCACCAAAGTTGGTTGGGTTTCTATCTGAAACAATTTTTCATTAGGGTCTGCCAGACTCTTCACCTCTAACTCCAATTTAGCCATTTCCGTTACGAGCTTCTCCTGAGCAGTTAATAGAAATAGTTTCACTCGACCTTTTCTACTCAAAGCGTCGGCAACCACATTAGCCTTCCCCGGATGGTATAGAATTTCGCAATCATAGTCTTTGATCAATTCTATCCATCTTCTCTGCCGCATATTCAAATCCTTTTGTGTGAAAATATACTTCAGACTTTTATGGTCTGTATATATTTCACACTTCTCCCCATAGAGATAATGCCTCCAGATTTTCAAAGCAAACACCACGGCTGCTAATTCCAAATTATGGGTCGGATACCCTTTTTCATAGTCTTTTAGTTGGCGTGATGCATATGCAATAACCTTACCATTCTGCATAAGCACACAACCAAGCCTTTTATGTGATGCGTCGCTATATACCACAAAATTTCCTGTATCATCTGGCAAATACAACACAGGTGCCGAACTTAATCTCTTCTTCAATTCTTGGAAACTCTCTTCGCACTTCTCCGTCCAAACGAACTTCACTGATTTCCTTGTTAAATTCGTCAACGGAGTGACGATCCTAGAGAAATCTTGAATAAAACGCCTGTAATAGCTTGCCAAACCTAGGAAACTCCTCACTTCTGACGGTGTTTTCGGCTGATCCCAGTTCATCATAGCTTCCACTTTAGCTGGATCCACCAAAATCCAGTCTTTATCGATAACATGCCCAAGGAATTGAACACGCTCCAACCAAAATTCGCACTTTGAAAATTTTGCATACAATTTCTCTTTCCTTAACGCCTCCAATGTCACCCTCAAATGCTCCACGTGTTCTTCCTGAGTTTTGAAGTAAACCAAAATGTCGTCTATGAATACCACTACAAACTTATCCAGAAATGGTTTAAACACCCTATTCATTAAGTCCATGAATGCTGCAGGCGTATTCGTTAAACCAAATGACATGACCAAAAACTCATAGTGACCATATCTAGTTCGAAATGCCGTCTTTGGTATGTCTTCCTTCCTCACCTTTAGTTGATGGTACCCACTTCGTAGATCTATCTTTGAAAAATATCTCGCTCCCTTCAGCTGGTCAAATAGGTCATCGATCCTTGGCAACGGATACTTGTTTTTAATCGTGACCTTGTTCAACTCTCTATAATCAATGCAAAGACACATTGACTCGTCCTTCTTCTTGACAAATAACACCGGCGCTCCCCATAGCGAAACACTCGGTTGAATATACTTTTTATCCAACAACTCCTGTAATTGCACCATCAACTCCTTCATTTCTACCAGAGCCATTCTATATGGGGCTTTTGATATAGGGGCTGTACCCAGTGCTAAATCAATTACAAACTCAATTTCCCTATCTGGAGGTAATCCTGGCAAATCATCAGGAAACACATCCACAAAATCTCTAACTATCGGTATCTCTTCCAGCTTCGCACTCACCTTTCGGGTATCGACTATGTAGGCTAAATATCCTACACATCCTTGTCTCAACATCTTTCTGGCCTGCACCATCGTCAGATAACTTGTTTGTCTAGGCGACTTGCTGCCATAAAATACTACCTTCGACGGAGTCTTAAGATTCATACACTTCTTTTGACAGTCAATAACTGCCCCATGGTTGAACAACCAATCCATACCCAAAATAACGTTAAACTCCCCAAGACGAATTGGGATTAAGTTGACCGTCATCACATGACCCTTGATATCTATCTGACAGTTCTTGTGGACAAACTTAACAGGAATCACTTCCCTATTCGCAATTTCTATATTCATGGGGTAATCTAATTCTTCCTGAGGTAACCCTAATCTTCTAGCAAAATCATCGGATATAAATGAACAAGTAGCACCCGAATCAAATAATACGTAAGCATTTATACTATTGACCGGAATGATACCTGACACCACATCCTTTGACTGCACAGCATCCTGCACCGTCATGTTGAATGTTCGAGCGGTAGGTCAATTGGGTTGTGTCGGTCCTGTGATAGTCAGATTGCCACCACCGTTGTTTCCTTTTCCTGCACTGGCTCCACCTGTAGTTGTTTTCTTAGGGTAGTCTCGGGCAAAGTGATCCTTCGTCCCGCAGTTAAAACATGCACCCCTCTTCGGACTAGGGCAATTTGGTGCGATATGACCCTCCTGTCCACAGTTAAAGCATACCCTCTTACCCTTCAAGCAAACACCCACATGGCTCTTTCCGCAGTTACTGCACACCTCCACCTTTTTTTTCTGATTACCCTGCTGACTTCCCGCTGAGTTACTATCACTCCACTTCCTTTTCTGACCGCTGCCCCCATGGCTACCACTTGCCTTGTTCTCACTTTCATTCTTCTTCTTCCTCTGCTCCTGATTATACTTGGATAGAGCATCACTGCCTCCTTCAGCGATAATTGCCTTTTCCAAAACTGCCGCAAATGAGTTTAATTGGAACATCGAAACTCGACTATACAGCCAGGGCTTCAGTCCCTGCTCAAATCTTCTAGCCTTTTGCTCATCTGTGTTGACCTGATATGGCGCAAACCTCGCCAACTCGTTAAATCTTGCAGCATACTCAGGCACCGTCATGGTACCTTGCTTCAATTTCAAAAATTGCACCTCCATCTGATTATGTGCGCTTGCCGGAAAATAAGTCTCGAAAAATATCTCCTTAAATTGCTCCCACGGTATTATCCCCTGCCCACCTCGGGTTTTATTAGCTTGCCACCAGTAGCTTGTTTCTGACTTGAGCATGAATGTTGCAAATGCCGTCTTCTGGTCCTCGTTGACCCTAGCGACATCAAACACCTTCTCCATCTCCATGACCCAGGTTTGTGCCTCGATCGGATTCACAGACCCTTGAAATTCTAGGGGTCCAACAGCCTTGAAATCTTTAAAAGTCGTGGCCTGAGCTTGGGGTTGATTGGCAAATGCTCCCGTTAGCAGGTTTACCAGCTACTGCATTGGATTAGCGTTGACTTCTTCATTGTTATTGGTGGATCCCTCAGGGGTCTGTTGACGGGTTTGTCTTCTAGGCGGCATCTTACTGTTAAGAATTCGCGCTATTAGATTATTACTCAATTACTTAAACATTTAAGTCTTAACTTAAACATTTATAAACAACACTTAACACATAGCACATCTGATAAACTTTCGCATTTTTATTCATTTACTGCTTCAAAACATAATAGAAATAACATCATAGTTATTTATATCAAATCATCTATCCTGAAGTCATAAGGTTCCAGGACTACATCATTATTCTATCCCATTATATAAAACTGAGATTTACAACTTATTAACTTCATAATTTTCATTCTAGCATATCTAATCATTATCTACGATGACATCCCACGACGCACAACTTCCTCGCGCTCTTGCTCTATAATATGAGTCACCATCCTTCGATCCACCATATCTGGATGACGATGAACTCAATCCTGAGCTCTATCTACTGTGGTGTGAAAAATATACTCCATCTCATCAATCTTGGCCTTCTTTGACCGCACCTCACGTTCAACACGATCCGCGCGATTAGCCTCCCTCAGCCAAGCATTTTCAGCTTTAACCCGCTTAGCTGATTCCTCTTTTAATTCTTCTCGTACAATTTCATTTCTGGCTATCAACTGTCCTCGTCGATACTCAGACTGTGCTAGCCTCTGTTCAACCTCTACAAGACGTGATGAAAGGTCTTGGATCTCAGCATTCTTCTGCTCTAAAGCGGTTCGACATTCCACAACCTGTTCTCCTAACTCCTCCTTTTCGCTCTCAACATAGACCAGCTTCCACTCCACTTCCCCAAGACGTATATCTAGCTCCTCAATCTCACTGTTCTTCTGCTCCAAGACAGTCTGTCGCTCCGCCAGCTGCCTCTCTAACTCCTCCACTCTATCTTGCAACTCTATGTTGCGATCATACACCTGCTCGTACATCTGAACACCTAAGGAAGATAGTGATATCCCCTCAGGGTCTTCCTCCTCCTCCTCAACCTCTTCAGGATCCTCCTCAGGATCTGTCTCAGGCTCATACTCGGGACCTGCAACTGTAATCAATGGGGATGGCTCCCTCTGCACTAGCTGCTCCCGAACTACATGAATATCCCGGGGCTCCTCCTCCCTAGCCTGGCTGGGTTCTCCTCTATCAATCATCCTGACAACAAAATTTTAAGTTTTAATTACTACTCGATAATACTCGCAAACACATAAGTTTGTCATCAAATAAGCACATAACACATAATCATTTTATTGTCTTTTACAAATTTCCATAATCCATTCGTTAGAACTCGATAAGAGTTTATCACCTCTATATTCTCTATCTTCTAAAAGGCTACTACCCTAAGGTTTTCCCCACCTAAAGGTCCATAACCTATCGGCTCTGATACCAACCTGTGACACCCCCAAATCCAGGTACTTAATTCTAACTGATTTGGTGTTCACTATAACATTCATTCATTACTAACTACCCAATAAAAATGACAATTAAATTAAACCGAATGAAATATCTTCCCACATTAGGGATTACAACTTAAAATCTCTTAAATAAACAATTTCCCAAGTTGTCTAACCTCTATTACATCAGTGTGGAAACAAAACTTATTAAAACAAGTCTTAATATAAATAAACATCAAATGAGTGCTACTTTGGCATCTTGCCCTTGCCTTTGCTCGTGGACGGCTCGTCCGATTTCTCTGCCTTAGATGCAATGTTTTAGCGCAAGAGTGAGCAAACAATTGCCCACAAGTGTGATAACAATAACAATTGAATAACCAATGAAAAAGATTTCAACTGAGGTATAATAGTTTTCCTGAATTCAATCAATAACTAGTCAAGATCTGAAAGCTCAATAGAAAGCTTAGCTCAAGAACTGAATATAGATTTAAGATTAAAATTGTATCTGAGGGTCACAAGACCTCGAACTATGTCCTAGGTTATCAAGTATTTCTATCGTAACCTTTAACAGTCTTATAGACTATGGACCATCCATCTCGTACTCAGGGGGATCAGCCCTTTGTACAATGTATTGTGCACAAACATTTTAACGCTGTCGCGTAATTAATCCCCTATATTAGGGTTGTTCATCTCAGTTTAGTATCAGAATCCGTACCAAAAGGAACTTGGTTTGGAAAGATTTTAAAATATTCTAAGTCTTTAGAACTCTCATCAACTAAGGACTAGCTGAATCAATAAGGGTTTGCTAGTCACTAAAGCATTTGTTTCATCAATAAGTATGTACAATAGAAACTGTGTTCGAAATTTGAATAACAATCAATGATTGAGTAACAATTGACTGGAATAAAGCTTAAGCAGTTATCATGGTAACAACCTTGCTTGAATAATAATAAGCTAAGGTTAGTAAACTTGCTCAGTAATAGTAAACTTGCTTTAAATGAGATAACAAGTTAAGAGAAGGAAAAACTTGCTCAATATAATAATGGAGTTCAGAAACTTGCCTCGTACGTAGCTTTCCTAATTATAAACCACGTACAATAAATAACCTACAGATTCCGTTTGTATTGCAACAAAAACGATTAGTTACAATACTCACGTACATTAATACTCCAATCCTCACCTCAATTTCCAATTAACTACTGATTATCAACTCTATTTCAGAAGCTACAAGCTTTATTACAACAATGTTACACTCCAAGAATCTCCACAACTTATCTTTAAGCTAAGGTATATTACCTTGTATTTAATCATCATCAAACATCATTTAGAATCCATCTTAACATCTTAATATTCACTTGATATATTAATTTAAGTTTAATCCTGTATAAAATTGATACAATCCTGATCAGGCTTGCACCGGACATCATCGACTCAACTCAAGCTTCGAGGGTTCAACAAACGAATTCAAGTAATTGGGCAAGAATCTACTCAAGGAGGTGTACATTAGAGCTCAAGTCATATGAACATCGAGGAGAGGGCCATTCATGTGATTTGGGATTGCTAGATACGATCTATGTAGTAAGACCAAATCAATGCAAGTTAAGCGTTCGAGATAGTGTTCATCATATTCGTTTGTATCGTTTAATCGTTAATGAAGATATTTGTCATTTAATGGAAGGATTAGCGTTCATACGGCGTTATGGATGTCCAAGAAAGCTGAAGAGGTTATGTTATATCATGGGACAACACAAGGTTGGATTATATGGAAAACAAATTCAGAAGTTGGGATTCAGAGTTCTCGCCCCGGCGAGGAAACCAAGGCCAACATTCTCGCCCCGGCGAGAAACTTACTGTCCAAGCTCGCCCCGGCCCAAATTGATCCGCCCCGGCAAAGAAGTTACTGTCCATTCTCGCCCCGGCGAGAAGTCCCAGTTTAATTTTCTCGCCCCGGCGAGAACACGTAGAATTGGTTGACACGTTTTTCGAGGCACGCGATTTTTTGGCAGATTTCTTTCTTTTAGTTTTTGGGATTTCATTATATCTTATAGATTTCTATTGTAATTAGGATATTTATTAGATATGTTTAGATTTTCATATGGTGTTTAGTTAGGATTTCTATTTCCATTCAAATTCTTGTTTCCTTATAGGATTAGGGTTTCTATGTTATTAGTATAAGTAGGATACATGGCTTATGTACACAGCATTATTAAGAACATTTTTTGATTAATGAAATTATTGTGACATTCTTCTCATCTTTTGGTCCTTTGAGAATTCCTAGATTATTTTCTTAGTTTTCTTAGGATTCAATTATCGACTTATCATACAACAAACCATAGTTGTGTGTGGCGTTATTCTATCGCATCATACAATCATACGAAGATTATCGTTTTCCATTTAAACGAGGGTCAAAGTGTTGTTTGTGTTTCATCCATCATACATTCAAATTGCTTGATCGAGTATTCCAAGGTTTATCGTCTATATTCAGGCGAGGGATTAAGGATTCGAACGAGTTCCACCTTTATAACTTGCTGGAAACGATCCGGGCGATGACCACCTCACGCAAGCGTGTCGTGGAGTCTATCATTTGGTATCAAAGCCAAGTTCCTAGCAGGTTACTTATCCTTATTTTTCGTGTTGATTATATATTGAAAAAAAAATTCGTTAGCAAAAAAAATAAAGAAAAAAATAAGTGATATTCGTGAGACAAAAAAAAAATTATTATTATTGTTGCAATTGCTTGGGTTTCATAAGTTCGTGATTATTGGGATTTCACTCAAGAGGATCTTAATTGGTGATCGTGAAATTTGGTGGTTATCGTACGTCACACTTGCTATATTTTGTTTGTGATAAGTTCTTATTGGATTGATAGAAAAACTGAGATATTTATTTGGTGAATTCAAAAAGAACCTATAAGAGGGAATTATAGTGGTAAAAGGCAAGAGTGTGAGATCAATTGAGGGTAAAAGCCTAAATTGTGTGATACACGAGCGTTTCATAATTGTGGGATATATTGTTTGAGCGAAACACGTAAGGGAGTGTGTGAGGAAAAATTTTCTTTATCTACTAACCTTTGTTTTGCAGCGAACATGTATAATTATGGTTATGAAAATAATTATGAGTGGCAAAAGAGATCTTTTCAAGGAAGGCGCGATCCTGAAGCTTATTTGAGTTGGGAGGAAAGGAAAGAACGAGAGTTTGGCTATCATAATTATTCCGAGTACAAGAAGTTCAAACTTGCAGTTCAAGATTTTTCTGATTATGCAGCTACATGGTGGGCTGAATTTGTGCGTCGCAGAAAAAGGTATGGAGAGCGTCCGATCGAGACTTGGGAAGAATTGAAAACCGTGATGAGAAAGCGGTATGCCCCAGTACAGCCTAGCAGGAGTAAAGAGTATGCAACTCCAAGATATGTCGATCAACCTTCAAGGCGATCAACTTGGGATGATGAAAGGAATGATCATAGACATGGAGATTTGCATCGGAGACAACCACGAGACACTCCTAAGGTGTATAGGGAACCAGTATTTTCGGAGGAAAAAAAAGAAGAAGTCATGGGATCATTTAGAGAGATGGCGAAGCAACTACAAAATGCCCGACAAGCGCAAAAGGAGCAAGATCAATCGAGGCAGATGGAAGAAGAGATAATAGAATATGCGGTCCAAGGAGAGTTGTTAGATTCTAATGTTCGAGATGAAGTCTGTGATCCCAAGGAAGAAAATACAAGTGAAAGTAAACGACAAAAAGAAAGTGAAAAAGAAATTGAAAAAAAGATTGAGTGTGAACAAGAAAAGTGTCAAAAAGAGAATGAAAAGAAACGAGAGAATAAAAAGAATGAGAGTGAAAACAAACGAGAGAAAGAAACAGTGGAGAGTAAGAGTGAAAAAAGAGAGGAGAGTGAGTTGGAAAGTGAGTTGTATTTTGAAAAGCCAATGACTGTACATTCGTACAAGACGGCGCTTTTGAATACTAACAAGATTAACTCTTTTTTGTCTAGTTATGTTGTTTCTCTTATACAGGTGATTGAGGATATACCCCGAGCTATCATTCCATATCAGCCAACTTGTAGTATTCCCGAGGAGATGACGGAGTTACCAAGGTGGGTTGGAGAGTTGATGGAGTCCAACTTCATTAAAGCGGGTATCGTGGGAGAAAACATTAGTGCAAGTGCTATTCAGGAGATCATAGTACCTAAGGAAGATAGAATGTCGAGCTTGTTCGTCGATTTTGAGTTGGTAAACAAGTATCGATATTATTTTCTTTGCTTAGATAAATTGCATAGTACTTATGTTTTGTCTACATTAGGTGATGACCATGTGATGATATTGCCTAGTCAATTTAGCATGAGAGAGTGTGATAAACGGAAAATTGTGTTAACATGTGAATTGTATAGGTGGATAGTTATTTCTGTTAGATTAACTAATGCATCTAGTATGTTCATGAGCTTATTAAAACATGTTTTGCATGCTTCCATGGATAAATTTGTTGTTAGCTATTTTGATGGTAGAATCGTCTTTATCATAAACTATGGAGGATATTTGATATTTGTTGAGTTAGTTTATGAGCATGCGTTATATTCTCGTTGTCAATATTCTTACTATCATTTGGTAAATTCTCATTGTCAAAGTGCATATCTTCGTAGAATTTATTCTAGTGATTATTGTGGGTATTCTCGTTTTCAACATTTGAACTTGCATGGAATTCAATCTAGGGTTTTTCATTCACATGTTGCATTAGGTTTTGATGTTAATCAATCTTTACATGACATGTCGTTAATTGATAATGGAAGTGATCATGAATTGTCAATAGAGAAATCTTCTTTGCATGATTTATTGTCATTTGGTAATGTCTTTCCATTAGAGTTGTTATCATTGCATGATTTTGAGAATGTTGTTTTGAATGGGAAAGAATTACTATCATTTGGTATTGAATTGAAAAGTGATTATCATCAGATTGGATTGAGATATGGTTTACATACATGTTTAGTTAAATCATTGGGATTAGCTAATGCATTAAATGTTTTCATGTTAAATCATATTTTGCATTCTTTCATGGGAAAATTTGCTAATATCTGTGTTGATGATACTTCGACTTTTGTTGACACTTGGAAAAATTCTTTGGCATATGTTGAATTTGATTGTGAGTATCATAAGTATGCTAGTAAGTTTTTATCTTGTGGTGTTGGTTTTGATCTTTCAATTCCATTGATGTCGTTATTTGATTTTGCATTGGTTAATGTCAATGGGAAGGGAAAGGTTGAATTTGTTTTGCAGATGTGTGATGGGTTCATACTCATCGAGGAGAAAGGTTTATTTCGATTTGCAAATCAGTTCGAGCAATACATGGAAAGTCTAAGGGAAGTGTTTTGAATTTTGTTTTAGTAGACTTTGTATGTGATTTTGATTTATTTGATTTCTTCGTGATTAAAAAAAGGTACTTGTTGATTTGTTCGATTTTGTGATTAATCCAGGAATTCAAGAGCGCTTGCTAATGCAACGAGTTGAATTTCAAATTTTGGTATTTGACCCGGGTGCATTGGAATGGAAGTTAGTACAAATGATCGAGATCATAAGGTTCACTTTTGATCCGGGAATTTGTCAATGGGTTTATCTACTAATGGTCAAGATCATCAGACTGGTTTTTGATCCGGGAATTCGTGGATGGGAGATTATGCTACATGAGGAGTTCTACATGCTGATATTTGATCTAGGAGGATATAGGACTTTTCATAGTTTTATTAGTTTTTATTTTACTATATATGCATTTGATTTCTTAGGTAGAAATTTTGTTTGCATTTTAGCTATAGTTGCTTATTTAGTTTGTTTTGGTGTAGTTATTATTGTGGAAGAAATTGGTTTACGTATGGAAGAGCATCGTGTTGATGTGGACATGTTCTTGAGTAACAGAGATCGAAAGTTTGAGTTTCCAAGTTGTGCTACGAGGAGTTTGCAGTGTGTTATGTTATGTCGAGTATTGCTTGGAAGGAAACATATACGAGATGTTCATATCAATTCAGGAAAATTGCCGGATGTTGTTGCTATGTTCTTTGCAGGAGTTAGAGTTTTTGATGATTATTTTCATTACTTTCCTTGCATTGTTGATATTGCTTATATATTTCGTTTACAAGGTGAGTTTTGGGATTATGATTTGTTTGATGATACTAACTTAATTTGTTTTTATGTAGGATCAGATTTGTGGGTAAGTCCTTTTCGAGAGGAGTGGATGCTAGATTTGAGGACAAATCCTTTTGAAGAGGAGGGGAATGATACAATCCTGATCAGGCTTGCACCGGACATCATCGACTCAACTCAAGCTTCGAGGGTTCAATAAACGAATTCAAGTAATTGGGCGAGAATTTACTCAAGGAGGTGTACATTGGAGCTCAAGTCATATGAACATCGAGGAGAGGGCCATTCATGTGATTTGGGATTGCTAGATACGATCTATGTAGTAAGACCAAATCAATGCAAGTTAAGCGTTCGAGATAGTGTTCATCATATTCGTTTGTATCGTTTAATCGTTAATGAAGATATTTGTCATTTAATGGAAGGATTAGCATTCATACGGCGTTATGGATGTCCAAGAAAGCTGAAGAGGTTATGCTATATCATGGGACAACACGAGGTTGGATTATACGGAAAACAAATTCAAAAGTTGGGATTCAGAGTTCTCGCCCCGGCGAGGAAACCAAGGCCAACATTCTTGCCCCGGCGAGAAACTTACTGTCCAAGCTCGCCCCGGCAAAGAAGTTACTGTCCATTCTCGCCCCGGCGAGAAGTCCCAGTTCAATTTTCTCGCCCCGACGAGAGCACGCAGAATTGGTTGACACGTTTTTCGAGGCACGCGATTTTTTGGCAGATTTCTTTCTTTTAGTTTTTGGGATTTCATTATATCTTATAGATTTCTATTGTAATTAGGATATTTATTAGATATGTTTAGATTTCCATATGGTGTTTAGTTAGGATTTCTATTTCCATTCAAATTCTTGTTTCCTTATAGGATTAGGGTTTCTATGTTATTAGTATAAGTAGGATACATGGCTTATGTACACAGCATTATTAAGAACATTTTTTGATTAATGAAATTATTGTGAGATTCTTCTCATCTTTTGGTCCTTTAAGAATTCCTAGATTTTTCTTAGTTTTCTTAGGATTCAATTATCGACTTATCATATAACAAACCATAGTTGTGTGTGGCGTTATTCTATCGCATCATACAATCATACGGAGATTATCGTTTTCCATTTAAACGAGGGTCAAAGTGTTGTTGGTGTTTCATCCATCATACATTCAAATTGCTTGATCGACTATTCCAAGGTTTATCGTCTATATTCAGGCGAGGGATTAAGGATTCGAACGAGTTCCACCTTTATAACTTGCTGGAAACGATCCGGGCGACGACCACCTCACGCAAGCGTGCCGTGGAGTCTATCAAAAATGATATATCATAACTACCAAGAAAAGAAAACAAAATAATAAAAAAAAAAAAATTTCCAGCAGTGATTCTCGCCGGGGCGAGAATTCCCTTTTAAAATGTCTCGCCGGGGCGAGGATTTACAGTTCATTTCTCTCGCGGGGGCGAGAGACTCGGCAGTCGCCTCCTACAATTCGCGAACAGTGAAAACTTAGGCCAAATTTGGCCAAATTTTCCGAATTCTACCATCCAACACATAATTTAAACATACCCAGATATCAAATATGATATAAAACAATTACCCATCATGTTTCTAAACATTCTAACCATTCTAATACACATAACCAACCAAATTGAACCAAAAATTTTACTGTTTAAACAAAAAAACTCATGTTTTAGCCATAGCAATGAAATCAACTTCTGTAAATCCATCTCTAAACTATTTTAATCCATTTTACTTGCATTCTTTTCATTTTTCATTATATAATCATAATTAAACGTCAATTTACCAGTTAATAATCAAATTAAACATCAATTTCATACACATAAGTCATACATGAAAATAAAGCTCTGTAAAACTAAAAACTCAATTCTAAAGCATGCTTTCATGAATTAATTAATTCAAATTAATTTAAAATCACCATATAATCTCTAACACATGCTTATAATCAATTATAATCAAATAATTTCATGCTTTGAACAACTAACTTCATATACAGTAAAGTAAATTAAAAGAATACAGTGAAGAATATTATACCTTCTATTGCTTAGAAAACTTGATTAATTCTCCTTTGATTGTAGAATTTTCTTCTCCAATCTCCAAACTTCTCTCTCAATTTTCTCTCAAACTCTCAATTTTTTTTTTCTCTCAAAAGCTCTGTTCTTTCTTTCTTTCTTTCTTTTTTTAAGTTTAACAAATACACTGATAAAGCTTCAAATAAAAACTGATGAAGCATAATCACGTGTTTTAATATCAGATCATCAGTTACACAATTCAAAAGCCACTAAGGCTTGTTTGGCAAAACAAAATTAAAATAACTCATTATTTCCAACCAAAGGTCATAAGGCCTTGTTTGGTTTGATGTAAATAAAAAAAACTCTTTCTATTATTTTAATAACTCATTATAACATATAGTTTTGATTGTCACACTTTTAATTTAATTGAACTTATTATTAAATAAATTCAATTAAACCTTACTAACTTAAATAATAGTTTTATTTATCCAAACAATAGCACCAAATAAATTATCTTATTCAAATAAATCATTTATTCAAATAAAATATTTATTCACATGAATCATTTTATCATCTAATTTAATTATTAAATTAAACACATCAAATAACATTTAACACAATTAACTCACCATGAACTATTCCACGATAACTTAATAAATTATTTATTTAACTCAATAAATTAATAAAAATATTTATATAACTCAATAAATATTTTCATTTATTCACAAAATTTGCATTCGTTACAGTGGCACCACAAGGCTAAATACATTTGAAATGGGATCCTTATTCTCACTAGCAGACCTTTAATTAGATTTGCCGAACTATATATTGAGGGTAATATAATTTGATGAAAATAGTGGGAGATACCAATTTAAAATAAAGACCTAATTTATTTTGGTAATTAATTAAATGAATGTATGCTAAAATATTGTCTATTTCACATGCAGAATTTAAAAATGTCAAACTCACTATCACTGCGTAGCATACTTGATGCTAACAAACTGACCGGACCGAATTACACGGACTGGTTAAAGAATCTAAGAATTGTTCTCACTGCTGAAAAGATTTCTTATGTCCTAAATTCGCCAGTCCCTGCAAGTGTTGCAGAAACAGCCTCTGAGGAAGAGATTGCTACTTTCAGAAAGTGGCAAGATGATGCAATCTTGGCTCAATGCATCATGCTCGCATCCATGAGTAACGAGCTTCAGCGTCAGCGTGAAACTATGGATGCTCCTACTATATTGATGCACCTCAAAGAGTTGTATGGTGAGCAAAGTAGGACTGCTAGATATCAGATATCTAAGGAGCTCTTCCGATCTCGTATGACCGAGGGCACTGCTGTTGAGACTCATGTCCTTAAGATGATCAATCTGATTGAACAACTAGGACAGCTAGGGTTCGTGATGGATGGGGAGTTAAGTCAAGATTTGATCTTGCAGTCACTCCCGAACACCTTCTCACAATTTGTTATGAATTTTCACATGAATAAGTTGGACGTCAGCTTGCCTGAGTTACTTAACATGTTGAAAACTGCTGAAGGTCACTTCTCATCCAACAAGAACCAAGTCTTACTAGTGGATGATTCTTCCAAGAAAAGGAAGAGGCCCAAGGTATTTTCTGAAAAGAAGAAAAACAAGAAGGCTAAGGGCAAGGCGAAAAGAAAAAGATAAAAAGAAACCTGATCCAGATAGCAAAGGAATTTGCTACCATTGCAATAAGTCGGGACACTGGAAGAGGAACTGCAAGGAGTATCTTGCGGACCAAAAGAAGCTTGGAGAAGCTTCGACTTCCGATCTAGGTTTGTTCATGATTGAAATTAATTTTTTTGAAAGTCAAAATTCTACTTGGTATTGGATACCGGCTGTAGTTTTCACATATGTAATAATATGCAGGGATTAAGCAGAAGTAGAAAGCTGAACAAGGATAAAGTCGTCCTACGAGTGGGAAATGGAGCAAAGGTTGCTGCATTAGCTGTAGGGACTTATTGTTTAGCACTGCCTTCGGGAAAGTTTATTAGTTTAAATAATTGTTATTATGTTCCGACACTCATTAGAAACATTATTTCAATTTCTGTATTGGATATGGATGGTTTTGATATTATAATAAAGAACAACAGTTGTTCTATTTATAATAAAAATATTTTATATGGTGTTGGGAACTTGCTGAATGGACTTTACATACTTGACTTGCATGAAAATATACTTCAAATTGAACAAACTAAGAAAAGAAAAAGAGATGATGTTAATTATACCTTTATGTGGCATTGTAGACTTGGTCATATCAATGAAACAAGATTATCCAAGTTACATAAAGATGGGCTTTTAGAGCTATCTGATTACGAATCATATCCAACTTGTGAATCTTGTCTCATGGGTAAAATGACTAAATCTCCTTTTACTGGAAAAGGAAAAAGAGTTACAGAGTTGTTAGCGTTGGTACACACAGACGTATGTGGACCTATGACAACGAATGCACGAGGAGGGTATTCTTATTTTATTACTTTCACTGATGATCATTCTAGATTTAGATATGTGTATTTAATGAAATGCAAATCTGAATCGTTTGAAAGGTCCAAAGAATTCAGAAGTGAAGTAGAGAAGCAAACTGGTAAGAGTATTAAGATTCTTCGATCGGATCGAGGAGGGGAATACTTAACCAATGAGTTACTCAATTGTCTCAAAGAAAATGGTATAATCTCACAATGGACTCCACCTGAAACGCCACAGTTGAATGGTGTATTGAAAGTAGTATGCACACAAGCCAATCATAGTTGATATGATGTAGCATATGCTTTGTAATCATATTCGGTTATTAAAGGCATTTTATATTATATACATAGTGCTGTTATATTAAATGTGATAAACGCATAGTTTTGAGCAATGCTTTTAGAATCATGATGGTGATCATGCTAATGAGATCTAAATTCAAGATAGCTCACAAACTAAAATCGTTCCTAATCGTTGGATTACTAAAAAGGGGATTAGTGAATCCTGATAGATTAGTACATATGTTGCTTGCTCTTAAGAAGAGGATGATTGATTTCATAATCATTTGTGTGGAGACACTAAAGCAAGTATGTAGGTGCTTATTGGAGAATAAGTTCACTGAATGTGGCTCGCTAAGGAATACCTAATGGAGTTTTACTCGCCTGTCAATAAGAATTCCTCTAGTGATAGTAGTATAAGTGATCATTGGACTTGAGATCATCATAGTATCTTGTGTATGATGAGTTATACTTTGACATGTCCCTTAAGACCATTAGGGTATAACAAAGGGTATGATTGGGTATAATAAGTTGTACATGGAGATAGGTGAATGATCAACAAAGAATCTACCACGACTAGTAAAAGATGTGAATGTCCTATGTGATTCGATAAATGATAACTCAGTAGTCCTTAGCCAAGGCAGAATGAAATTAGAAAGGAGTTTCTAATTTGCATTAATTAGAGTTGTGCATTTGGGAATCGAAATATATATAATTAAATAAAATAAGACTTGACAGTAAATCCATGTCTTATATTTAATTGGGACATTGTATGGTAGAAGGATTGAATTGTACGGTAACTATTTACTCAAAGGTTCTTTTGTGATTAATGTTGAAATCTATATTATCTGGAAAGCCGTTGATCGCTAAAGGGGCTTACCCTTATTGTAGAATAAATATTATTTATTTAAATGAATTAAATAGTTTAATTTATTTATTTAAATAAGATTAGAATTGTTCTAATTGATTTATTCACAACCGGTTTAATATGGAGAACCTAAAGTGTCACACCGCAAAAGAAAAATATTTATTTAAGAAGTAAATAACATAATTGTAATAATGAGTTAAGTGTATTTAATTTAGTCTATGGATATAGAATAAATTAAATAGCTTAATATTTATTATTTAATATTTTAGAAATATTAAATATAAATTAATAAGAGGAGTCTTATTATTATTATTATTACTATTACTATTATTTAATTCCTAATAGGGATTTGGAATTAATTAATAGAAGTACTCTCACATGAATTCCTAATTGGATTAGGAGTTTAATTTAATTAAAGGAGTTTAATTAGAATAGAAACCCTAATCCTAAATAGTTTAGGGAAGGGTTTTCCTACATCTATAAATAAGAGCAGTCTTATCATAGATTAGGGTTACACACTCTTGCATAAGAATTGTGGAGAGTACTTACAATTTCTATAGAGATAGAAACTAGGGTTTTGCCAACACCCATCTTCTTGAACAAGTATTATTCCTTGGTGGATCACTTCTAGAGGCCAAACACTTGGGTGGCTAACGTTGATCAAAGGAAGGAATTTAATCGGTGGAATTCAAGGAGAACGCGAAGGAATTGGAGGTGAACTTGTACCTGAGGAAGCTAGAATTCTACAAGGGTATAATTCTTATTCTCCATCTCTTTCGTTTAATTAATAATTGTGCATAAAGTAAGATCATGGTGATGGTTTATATAAAATTTTAAAATCTGATTTTATCGCACTTCCGCTTTATTTATGTAATTTGATTGCATGTTCGCGCTATACAAACCTAACATGCATCTGAAATGAGAAATCGAACATTGTTGGACATGGTTCGTTCCATGATGAGTTTTACCGACCTTCCAGTATCCTTCTGGGGTTATGCCCTAGAATCAACTGCATACCTACTTAACAAGGTACCTACCAAATCCATCCCAAAGACTCCATATGAGATATGGACAGGGAGGAAACCAAATCTTAAACATGTTAAGACTTGGGGTTGTCCAGCTTATGTCAAAAGGTTTGAGCATGATAAGCTGAAGACTAGATCCGACAAATGTAGATTCGTGGGATACCCTAAAGAAACATCAGGGTATTATTTCTATCATCCTACTGATCAAAAGGTTTGTAGCGAAACACGCTGCCTTCTTGGAAAAGGAGTTTATCCTCGAATGGGTCAGTGGGAGTAAGATATATCTTGAAGAAGTTCAAGAACCACAAAATACTACGGATCAAAATCAGGTACCTGACCAAGTAGAAGAACCTACTGTACCACTACTTATTCGTAAATTTGGAAGAGTACCGAAGATACCTGATAGGTATGGATTCATCACAGAGGATGATGATCCATTGACTTACGAAGAGGCTATGAGTAGTGAAGACTCAGAGAAATGGCTAGAAGCTATGAAATCCGAGATGGACTCCATGTATGAAAACCAAGTATGGACTTTGGTTTCTCCACCTGAGGGCATTAAGCCTATTGGGTGTAAATGGGTCTTTAAGAGAAAGACTGGAGTGGACGGCAAGGTAGAGACCTATAAGGCCCTACTGGTTGCAAAAAGTTTCAAACAAAGACAGGAGTTGACTATGATGAAACCTTCTCACCTGTAGCTATGCTCAAGTCCATTCGGATTTTGCTTGCAATTGCAGCTTATTATGACTACGAGATCTGGCAAATGGACGTGAAAACGGCCTTCCTCAATGGAGAGCTTGAGGAGAATGTATATATGATACAGCCAGAGGGTTTTATTTCAACGGTTGGAACAAACTGAAAGTAGTATGCACACAAGCCAATCATATTTGATATGATGTAGCATATACTTTGTAATCTTATTCATTTATTAATAAAGGAATTGATTTTCTCAAAAGGCATTTTATATTATCTACATGGTGCTGTTATATTAAATGTGATAAACCCATAGTTTTGAGCAATGCTTTTAGAATCATGATGGTGATCATGCTAATGAGATCTAAATTCAAGATAGCTCACAAACTAAGATTGTTCCTAATCGTTGGATTACTAAATTGGGGATTAGTGAATTCGGATATATTAGTACATACGTTGCTTGCTCTTAGGAAGAGAATGATTGATCTCATAATCATTTGTGTGGAGACACTAAAGCAAGTATGTAGGTGCTTATTGGAGAATAAGTTCACTGAACGTGGCTCGCTAAGGAATACCTAATGGAGTTTTACTCGCCTGTCAATAGGAATTCCTATAGTGATAGTTGTACAAGTGATACTTGGACTTGAGATCATCATAGTGTCTTATGTATGATGAGTTATACTTTGACATGTACCTTAAGACCTTGTGGGTATATCAAAGGGTATGATTGGGTATAATTCGTTGTACATGGAGATAAGTGAATGATCAACAAAGAATCTACCACGTCTAGTAAAAGATGTGAATGTCCTATGTGATTCGATAAATGATAACTCAGTAGTCCTTGGCCAAGGTAGAATGAAATTAGAAAGGAGTTTCTAATTTGCATTAATTAGAGTTCTGCATTTGGGAATCGAAATATATATAATTAAATAAAATAAGACTTGACAGTAAATCCATGTCTTATATTTAATTGGGACATTGTATGGTAGAAGGATTGAATTGTACGGTAACTATTTACTCAAAGGTTCTTTTGTGATTAATGTTGAAATCTATATTATCTGGAAAGTCGTTGATCGCTAAGGGGGCTTACCCTTATTGTAGGATAAATATTATTTATTTAAATGAATTAAATAGTTTAATTTATTTATTTAAATAAGATTAGAATTGTTCTAATTGATTTATTCACAACCGGTTTAATATGGAGAACCTAAAGTGTCACACCGCAAAAGGAAAATATTTATTTAAGAAGTAAATGGTATAATTGTAATAATAAGTTAAGTGTATTTAATTTACTCTATGGAGATAGAATAAATTAAATAGCTTAATATTTATTATTTAATATTTTGGAAATATTAAATATAAATTAATATGAGGAGTCTTATTATTATTATTATTATTACTATTACTATTATTTAATTCCTAATAGGGATTGGGAATTAATTAATAGAAGTACTCTCCCATGAATTCCTAATTGGATTAGGAGCATAATTAATTAAAGGAGTTTAATTATAATAGAAACCCTAATCCTAAATAGTTTAGGGAAGGGTTATTCCTACATCTATAAATAAGAGGAGTCTTATCATAGATTAGGGTTACACACTCTTGCATTAGATTGTGGAGAGTACTTACAATTTCTATAGAGATAGAAACTAGGGTTTTGACAACACCCATCTTCTTGAACAAGTATTATTCCTTGGTGGATCACCTCTAGAGGCCAAACACTTGGGTGGCTAACGTTGATCAAAGGAAGGAATCACACCGTAGCATTCGAGGAGAACACGAAGGACTAGGAGTTGAACTTGTACCCGAGGAAGCTTTGTTCTACGAGGGTATAATTCTTATTCTCTTTCTCTTTCGTTTATATCGTTAATTGAGCACATAGATTGATCTTGGTGATGGTTTGTATAAAATTTTAAAATCTGATTTTATCGCGCTTCCGCACTATTTATGTAATTTGATTGCATGTTCGCGCCATATACAAACCTGACACAAACCAAGTCTATAAGCTACAACGATCCATTTATGGATTGAAGCAAGCTTCTCGAAGATGGAACATCCGTTTTGATGAGATAATCAAAAGGTTTGATTTTATCAATAATGAGGATGAACCTTGTGTGTACAAGAAGGTTAGTGGGAGTGCTGTTTAATTCCTTGTATTATATGTTGATGATATATTACTGATAGGGAATGATGTTCCTATGCTACAATCGATCAAAATATGGTTATCTAAACACTTCTCCATGAAGGACTTGGGTGAGACATCCTATATTTTGGGGATAAAGATCTATAGAGATAGATCTAAAAGGATGTTGGGCTTGACCCAAGGAAAGTACATTGACTCGATGCTAAAGAAGTTTAGCATGGAAGATTCCAAGAGAGGTCTCATGCCGATGAGCCATGGAATACATCTCTCCAAGAAATAGGCCCCAAAGACACCTGAGGAGAGAGACCATATGAGTAAGATTCCTTATGCTTCCGCAATAGGATTTATCATGTACGGTATGCTATGTACTAGACCAGATGTCGCTCATGCACTTAGTGTAACAAGCAGATATCAGTCGAATCTAGGAGAAGAGCACTGGAAGGCAGTGAAAAATATCCTAAAGTACTTGAGAAGAACTAAGGATGTATTTCTTGTCTACGGTGGGTCTGAATTGAAACTAGAGGGCTATACAGACTCAAGTTTTCAAACGGACCAAGATGACAGTAAATCCATTTTAGGGTACGTGTTTACCTTAAACGGTGGCGCAGTGAGTTGGAAAAGTTCCAAGCAGCAAACAGTTGTTGATTCAGTGATAGAGGCAGAGTACATAGCTGCAAAGGAAGCTGTTTGGATGAACAAGTTCATAACTGAACTTGGAGTGGTTCCTAGCATTAGAGGAGCCGTACCTTTATTCTGTGACAACAACGGAGCTGTTGCGCGGGCTAAGGAACCCAGGTCTCATCAGAAACCCAAACACGTGTTGCGGCGGTTTCATTTGATTAAAGAGATCATTGAAAGAGGATATGTCACCCTGGAACGTGTGGATTCTCAAGATAACATTGCAGATCCATTTACTAAAGCTTTAACACAACAGCAGTTTGATCGTCACTTAGAGAAGATGGGTATTAGATACCAAGGCGATTGGCTTTAGTGCAAGTGGGAGAATGAAAGTAGTATGCACACAAGCCAATCATATTTGATATGATGTAGCATATACTTTGTAATCTTATTCATTTATTAATAAAAGAATTGATTTTCTTAAAAGGCATTTTATATTATCTACATAGTGTTGTTATATTAAATGTGATAAACCCATAGTTTTGAGCAATGCTTTTAGAATCATGATGGTGATCATGCTAATGAGATCTAAATTCTAGATAGCTCACAAACTAAAATCGTTCCTAATCGTTGGATTACTAAAAAGGAGATTAGTGAATCCGGATAGATTAGTACATACGTTGCTTGCTCTTAAGAAGAGGATGATTGATCTCATAATCATTTGTGTGGAGACACTAAAGCAAGTATGTAGGTGTTTATTGGAGAATAAGTTCACTGAACGTGACTCGCTAAGGAATACCTAATGGAGTTTTACTCGCCTGTCAATAGGAATTCCTCTAGTGATACTAGTACAAGTGATCCTTGGACTTGAGATCATCATAGTATCTTGTGTATGATGAGTTATACTTTGACATGTCCCTTAAGACCTTTAAGGTATAACAAAGGGTATGATTGGGTATAATATTTTGTACATGGAGATAGGTGAATAATCAATAAAGAATCTACCACGTCTAGTAAAAGATTTGAATGTCCTATGTGATTCGATAAATGACAACTCAGTAGTCCTTGGCCAAGGCAGAATGAAATTAGAAAAGAGTTTCTAATTTGTATTATTTAAAATTGTGCATTTGAGAATCGAAATACATATAATTAAATAAAATAAGACTTGACAGTAATTCCATGTCTTATATTTAATTGGGACATTGTATGGTAGAAGCATTGAATTGTACGGTAACTATGCACTGAAAAGTTCTTTTATGATTAATGTTGAAATCTATATTATCTAGAAAGTCGTTGATCGTTAAGGGGGCTTACTCTTATTGTAGAATAAATATTATTTATTTAAATGAATTAAATAGTTTAATTTATTTATTTAAATAAGATTAGAATTATTCTAATTGATTTATTCACAACCGGTTTAATATGGAGAACCTAAAGGGTCACACCACAAAAGAAAAATATTTATTTAAGAAGTAAATGGCATAATTGTAATAATAAGTTAAGTGTATTTAATTTAGTCTATGGAGATAGAATAAATTAAATAGCTTAATATTTTAGAAATATTAAATATAAATTAATAAGAGGAGTCTTATTATTATTATTATTATTACTATTACTATTATTTAATTCTTAATAGGGATTTGGAATTAATTAATAGAAGTACTCTCACATGAATTCTTAATTGGATTAGGAGTTTAATTTAATTAAAGGAGTTTAATTAGAATAGAAACCTTAATCCTAAATAGTTTAGGGAAGGGTTTTCCTACATCTATAAATAAGAGAACTCTTATCATAGATTAGGGTTGCACACTCTTGCATAAGAATTGTGGAGAGTACTTACAATTTCTATAGAGATAGAAACTAGGGTTTTGCCAACACCCATCTTCTTGAATAGATATTATTCCTTGGTGGATCACCTCTAGAGGCCAAACACTTGGGTGGCTAACGTTGATCAAAGGAAGGAATTTAATCGGTGGAATTCAAGGAGAATGCGAAGGAATTGGAGGTGAACTTGTACCTGAGGAAGCTAGAATTCTACAAGGGTATAATTCTTATTCTCTATCTCTTTCGTTTAATTAATAATTGTGCATAAAGAGAGATCATGGTAATGGTTTGTATAAAATTTTAAAATCTGATTTTATTGCGCTTCCGCTTTATTAATGTAATTTAATTGCATGTTCGTGTTATACAAACATAACAGATTGGGCATTGACCGAATGTTGCATTTGGCTTGAAATATGAATGATACATTCGTGGGACCATATGCTTTAATTGAAAAGATATGTTGAGATTAGAATTAGCCTATGTACTTGGAATGCATTAATTAAAAACAATGTATGTGCTGGCAGATTTTGAAATCTGATAGGCTAAAGCAAATCATGTGTTGTGCTCATCTGAACCCGTCTATTTCAAATTAAACCAATTCGAGCCATTGATTTCAAATTAATTTTCTAAATTACAAGATTGCCCTCAGCTCAAAAACTCCTATGAATAGGAAGATTTTTCCTCACTTTTATCTTGCCAATTTCCAAGAAAAGAAAAGCTTACTCTCTCCTGACCTACATACTCTCTCTCTAAAAAGCTTTCTCTCTCTTTTACAAATTCTGATCTTTTGAAGAGAAAAATTGGTCAAAGTATTTTGAGATAAGTTATTGAATTGATAATCTCATACCTGTTTATATTTATAGATATACAAATATAAATTGTTATACACATTTTATATATCTATATTTTATTTATTCTTATCAATTAAAAGATCAATTGTAGATACCGTTATTTGAGGATATTCCTTAAAAAAGAATATCATTCAAACGGTGTTTGAAATTCTAAGTGATCTTTTATTGATATAACTTATTTATATAAATATCATAAAATAGATCAGTTTTAGATACCGCTATTTGAAGGTATTCCTTAAACAAGAATAATCATTTGAACGGTGTTTGAAGTTCTATGTGGTCTATCGAAAATATTTATATAAATATTGGGAGTTGTCGTTTAACACTCCTAAATTAACCTCACTTTTTATTCACAAATTCAACAATTAGCACAGTAGTAAGCAAGGATCGATCCCACAGGGAGTATGTGTTTAAAATCTATTCAATGGCCAAAAGATGGGAGGTTTTGAAAATCAATTATCTAACTAAACAAAATTAAGTAATAAGTTCAACCAATAAATAAACAAGTTCAGTTCTTTTGTTCAGATCCACCAAATCACAATAATTAATCAACCAAGTTATTATTATTATTTACTCTTCAATGAAACTATTAGCCCTAGATAACAATAAGCTCTGCTATCTGAAATTCTCCTGATATATTCACTGAATAAAATAAGCTCTTTACCAGATTCTAACTATCATATAACCTAAAACAAGCTCGGTTTATTTAACTTGCTTCCTGATAACCTTAGTAATAATCAAAAGTTCTGACACAATCAATATTACTAATTGCTACTAGTGACAAGGAATACTATCAATTACACGTAATATTACTCCATAATCTAGCAGATGTTAATGATCAAATTAATCCAATTGGCTATATTAAATTAATGAAATCAATTAGCATGCAAACAATTGAAATAGATTATCAGAATAAGTTTCATGCAAGAAGGAATAAAGAATAAAACTTGATTAATCAATTACTTCAGAATAAGGTTTCACCTCCCTTTAGAACTGAATATAGAAAATTAGCTTGACATCCTTCAATCTTCTCCAATTAGGGTTACAATTGTAGTTGTCAAGATATTGTTGTTATTATATGACTAAAAACATATATTTATATCCCTAAGATAATATCCTAATATTCTAAGAGAAACAATCCAATTACAATTAGAAATCCCTCACAAATCCGCGCCAGAAAATAACTTCTTTATTTTTTCCCCGCTATCTTCGTCGGGGCGAAGATTTTATTCTTAGGTTTCTCGTCGGGGCGAGAAACAACAGAGAGGTCTGGGTCGGGGCGCGTTCAGAGCTGCCTGGGGCAAAGAACAACTGAGAGCTTCTCACCGGGAAGAAATTCCTTAGGCCAAAAAGCTCGCCGAGGCGAAGATGCTAGTTTCCTGATTTTTCGACTTTTTCTCCTTTTTCGCTTCGGTTTTCAATCCTTCTCCAATTTTAAATCTGAATCCTCCTAAAATCAATAAACACTCTAATAAGTGCATATACACAATAAAACATGCAATAAACTAAAGATAAAGGAATCAATATATATGAAAATTATGCACTTATCAAATATCAATTGTGAAACTTTAAATTCGGTCAGTTTTAGATACCGCTATTTGGAGGTATTCTTTAAACAAAAATATCATTCGAACGGTGTTTGAAGTTCTAAGTGGCCTTATTTAATATTCACATAATAGATCAAATATATTATTTTATACATACATATATATATATATATATATTTGAGTTAAACAGATTTATTTGTTATATCAAATATAATTTGATTGATTAATCTGTTATTCTTGATATTTGTTATCACAAGTATTTGATCAAATATTCATTTATTCTTAAATACTTGTTACATACTATAAAAGTTATTTAAACTTTTATAACTGAAATTAAAGGTAAAACTGTGCAACATAGAAACACATTCTTTATTATAAACCTTTATAAATTTACACTTAAAAGTTATATCTTTGTTTACTCATAAGCACTTCTCATAAAAGTTAGATAAACTTTTATAACTGTGCATAAATTCACATATTTTCTTATTAAGAAGCACATTTATTCAAGTATAAAAGTCATTGAACCTTTATATATCTGAACTTTAATTGTTATCTGCTTATTTAAGAAGTATCAAATATAAAAGTTATTTAAACTTTTATATACTTGTACTAAATTATATTTGCTTGTTCTAGAAGCATATCTTTATCAAAACTTTTGTAAAATGGGAAAAGATAGAGTTAGTTTATTTTATGTACCTATGAGAAAGACGAGTAATTCTTTGACCAAGACTAGAGTCTTAGAGAGGTCAGCTGGGAGGTGGGTCTCTAGTGTACTTGTGAGGTGAGGAAGAGACTGTCGTTTCAAGACCAGATCATAAAATAGAACTGAACTCAAAAGAAAGGTCCAACTAAGTTTGAGGAGGGAGTTGGGAGCTTGCTGTCCAAGATAGTTAGTCGTGTATAATTAGAAATTGATCTTTAAAACTTTGTAAAGGCTTCTCCGCCTGTTGAAGGAGTATTTATTACTAGGAGTAATAGGATCTCATGTCCTGGATATGAGCTTAAGGTTGGACGTAACAACATACCTAGGATGTATGTTGTGAACCAGCCAAATCTCTGTGCATTGTGTGATTGAATTTTTATTATCTTGCATATTAATTTCTAACACTGCAAATTAATTTACTAAAAATTCAAAAAGGCCTAAGATAATTTTTTAATCTGTAATAATTTATTCAACCCCCTTTCTAGATTATTCTCGAACTTTCAATTGGTATTAGAGCGGTGCTCTTTAACTTGTTTGTTAAGTGAATACAGGCATGTCTAAAAGTAGATCCATCTATGGCCTACAATGCTACTGGTTGCGGAGAAGGACTATCAATGTCCAGACCTCTACTATTTGATGGCAGAAATTTTGTCATCTAGAAGAATAGATTCAAAATATATGCCAAGTCACAAGGAATCAAAGTTTGGATGGCAACAGTGAAAGTAGTATGCATGCAAGCCAATCATTTTTGATATGATGTAGCATATACTTTGTAATCTTATTCATTTATTAATAAAAGAATTGATTTTCTTAAAAGACATTTTACTTTATCTACATAGTGTTGTTATATTAAATGTGATAAACCCATAGTTTTAAACAATGCTTTTAGAATCATGATGGTGATCATGCTAATAAGATCTAAATTCTTAGAAAGCTTAAAACTAAAATCGTTCCTAATCGTTAGATTACTAAAAAGGAGATTAGTGAATCCGGATAGATTGGTACATACTTTGCTTTCTCTTAAGAAGAAGATGATTGATCTCATAATCATTTGTGTGGAGACACTAAAGTAAGTATGTAGGTGCTTATTGGAGAATAAGTTCACTGAACGTGACTCGCTAAAAGAATACCTAATGGAGTTTTACTTGTTTGTCAACAGGAATTCCTCTAGTGATAGTAGTACAAGTGATCCTTGGACTTGAGATCATCATAGTATCTTGTGTATGATGAGTTATACTTTGACATGTCCCTTAAGACCTTTAGGGTATATCAAAGGGTATGATTGGGTATAATAAGTTATTCATAGAGATAGGTGAATGGTTAACAAAGAATCTACCACATCTAGTCAAAAATGAGAATGTCCTATGTGATTTGATAAATGACAACTCAGTAGTCCTTGGCCAAGGAAGAATGAAATTAGAAAAGATTTTCTAATTTGCATTATTAAGAGTTGGGCATTTGAGAATCGAAATGCATATAATTAAATAAAATATGACTTGACAATAATTCCATATCTTATATTTAATTGGGATGTTGTATAGTAGAATGATTGAATTGTGTGGTAACTATTCACTAAAAGATCTTTTGTGATTAATGTTAAAATCTATATTATCTAGAAAGTCGTTGATCGCTAAGGGGGCTTACCCTTATTGTAGAATAAATATTATTTAATTAAATGAATTAAATAGTTTTATTTATTTATTTAAATAAGATTAGAATTGTTCTAATTGATTTATTCACAACCGGTTTAATATGGAGAATCTAAAGGGTCACACCGCAAAAGAAAAATATTTATTTAAGAAGTAAATGGCATAATTGTAATAATAAGTTAAGTGTATTTAATTTAATCTCTGGAGATAAAATAAATTAAATAGCTGAATATTTATTATTTAATATTTTAGAAATATTAAATATAAATTAATAAGAGGAGTCTTATTATTATTATTACTATTATTATTATTTAATTCTTAATAGGGATTGGGAATTAATTAATAGAAGTACTCTCACATAAATTCCTAATTTGATTAGGAGTTTAATTTAATTAAAGGAGTTTAATTAGAATAGAAACCTTAATCCTAAATAGTTTAGGGAAGGGTTTTCCTACATATTTAAATAAGAGAAGTCTTATCATGGTTTGGGTTTACACACACTTCCTTTAGATTTGGGAAAATACTTACAATTTTTATAGAGATAGAAACTAGGGTTTTGTCAACACTCATCTTATTGAATACATATTATTCCTTAGTGGATCACCTCTAGAGTGTTAGGTTTGTATATAACGCGAACATGCAATCAAATTACATAAATAAAGTGGAAGCGCGATACAATTAGATTTTAAAAATTTTATACAAATCATCACCATGATCTTTCTTTATGCACAATTATTAATTAAACAAAAGAGATAAAGAATAAGAATTATATCCTTGTAGAATTCTAGCTTCCTCAGGTACAAGTTCAACTCCAATTCCTTTGTGTTCTCCTTGAATTCCACCGATTAAATTCCTTCCTTTGATAAACGTTAGCCACCCAAGTGTTTGGCCTCTAGAGGTGGTCCACCAAGGAATAATACTTGTTCAAGAAGATGGGTGTTTTGCAAAACCCTAGTTTCTATCTCTATATAAATTGTAAGTACTCTCCATAATTCTTATGCAAGAGTCTGTAACCTCAATCTATGATAAGATTTCTCTTATTTATAGATGTAGGAAAAACGCTTCCCTAAACTATTTAGAATTAGGATTTCTATTCTAATTAAACTCTTTTAATTAAATCAACCTCCTAATCTAATTAGGAATCCATGAGAGAGTACTTCTATTAATTAATTCTCAATCTCTATTAGGAATTAAATAATAATAATAGTAATAATAATAATAATAATAATAATAAGACTCCTCTTATTAATTTATATTTAATATTTCTAAAATATTAAATAATAAATATTAAGCTATTTAATTTATTCTATCTTCATAGATTAAATTAAATACACTTAACTTATTATTACAATTATGCCATTTACTTCTTAAATAAATATTTTCCTTTTGCGGTGTGACCCTTTAGGTTCTCCATATTAAACCGGTTATGAATAAATCAATTAGAACAATTATAGTCTTATTTAAATAAATAAATTAAACTATTTAATTCATTTAAATAAATAACATTTATTCTACAATAAAGGTAAACCCCTTAGTGATCAACGACTTTCCACAAATATAGATTTCAACATTAATTAATCATAAAAAAACCTTTCAGTGAATAGTTACCGTACAATTCAATCCTTCTACCATACAATGTCCCAATTAAATATAAGACATGTAATTATTGTCAAGTCTTATTTTATTTAATTATATGTATTTCGATTCCCAAATGCACAACTCTAAATAATGCAAATTAGAAACTCCTTTCTAATTTCATTCTGCCTTGGCCAAGGACTATTGAGTTGTCATTTATCGAATCACATAGGACATTCACATCTTTTACTAGACGTGGTAGATTCTTTGTTGATCATTCACTTATCTCTATGTACAACTTATTATACCCAATCATACCCTTTGTTATACCCTAAAGGTCTTAAGGGACATGTCAAAGTATAACTCATCATACACAAGATACTATGATGATCTCAAGTCCAAGGATCACTTATACTACTATCACTAGAGGAATTCTTATTGACAGGCGAGTAAAACTCCATTAGGTATTCCTTAGCGAGTCACGTTCAGTGAACTTATTCTCTAATAAGCACCTACATACTTGCTTTAGTGTCTCCACACAAATGATTATGAGATCAATCATCGTCTTCCTAAGAGCAATCAACGTATGTACTAATCTATCCGGATTCACTAATTCCCTTTTTAGTAATCCAATGATTAGGAACGATTTTAGTTTTGAGCTATCTAAGAATTTAGATCTCATTAGCATGATCATCATCATGATTCTAAAAGCATTGCTTAAAACTATGGGTTTATCACATTTAATATAACAACACTATGTAGATAAATTAAAATGCCTTTAATACTTTTATTAATAAATGAATAAGATTACAAAGTATATGTTGCATCATATCAAATATGATTGGCTTGTGTGCATACTACTTTCAATCTCCCACTTGCACTAAAGCCAATCGTCATCGTATCTAATACCCATCTTCTCTAAGTGACGATCAAACTGTTGTTGTGTTAAAGATTTAGTAAATGGATCTGTAATGTTGTCTTGAGAGTCTACACGCTCCAGGGTGACATCTCCTCTTTCAATGATCTCTCTAATCAAATGAAACCGCAGCAACACATGTTTGGATTTTTGATGAGACATGGGTTCCTTTGCATGCGCAATAGCTTCGGTGTTGTCACAGAATAAAGGTACGGCTCCTCTAATGCTAGGAACCACTCCAAGTTCAGTTATGAACTTCTTCATCCAAACAGCTTCCTTTGCAGCCTCACTTGCAGCTATGTACTCTGCCTCTGTCACTGAATCAACAACTGTTTGCTGCTTGGAACTTTTCCAACTCACTGCGCCACCGTTTAAGGTAAATACATACCCTGAAACGGATTTACTGTCAGCTTGGTCCGTTTGAAAACTTGAGTCTGTATAGCCCTCTAGTTTCAATTCAGACCCACCGTAGACAAGAAATACATCCTTAGTTCTTTTTAAGTACTTTAGGATGTTTTTCACTGCCTTCTAGTGCTCTTCTCCTGGATTCGACTGATATCTGCTTGTTACACTAAGTGTATGAGTGACATCTGGTCTAGTACATATCATACCGTACATGATAGATCCTATTGTTGAAGCATAAGGAATCTTACTCATACTGTCTCTATCCTCAGGTCTTTGGGGCCTGTTTCTTGGAGAGATGTATTCCATGGCTTTTTCGGCATGAGACCTCTCTTGGAATCCTCCATGCTAAACTTCTTTAGCATCGAGTCAATGTACTTTCCTAGGGTCAAGCCAAGCATCCTTTTAGATCTATTTTTATAGATCTTTAACCTCAAAATATAGGATGCCTCACCCAAGTCCTTCATGGAGAAGTGTTTAGATAACCAAATTTTAATCGACTGTAACATAGGAACGTCATTCCCTATCAGTAATATATCGTCTACATATAATACTAGGAATGAAACAACGCTCCCACTAACTTTCTTGTACACACATGGTTCATCCTCATTTTTGATAAAATCAAACTTTTTGATTATCTCATCAAAACGGATGTTCCACCTTCGAGAAGCTTGCTTCAATCCATAAATGGATCGTTGTAACTTAAAGACTTGATTTGTTCCAACCGTTGAAACAAAACCCTCTAGTTGTATCATATATACATTCTCCTCAAGCTTTCCATTGAGGAAGGCCGTTTTCACGTCCATTTGACAGATTTCGTAGTCATAATAAGTTGCAATTGCAAGCAAAATTCGAATGGACTTGAGCATAGCTACTGGTGAGAAGGTTTCATCATAGTCAACTCATTGTCTTTGTTTGAAACCTTTTGCAACCAGTCAGGCCTTATAGGTCTCTACCTTACCATCCGCTCCAGTCTTTCTCTTAAAGACTCATTTACACCCAATAGGCTTAATGCCCTCAGGTGGTGAAACCAAAGTCCATACTTGCTTTTCATACACGGAGTCCATTTCGGATTTCATGGCTTCTAGCCATTTCTCTAAGTCTTTTCTACTCATAGCCTCTTCGTAAGTCAATGGATCATCATCATCTATGATGTGTACCTCATCATCATCCTCTATGATGAATCCATACCTATCAGGTATCTTTGGTACTCTTCCAGATTTACGAATATGTTGTGGTACAGTAGGTTCTTCCACTTGGTCAAGTACCTGACTTTGATCCGTAGTATTTTGTGGTTCTTGAACTTCTTCAAGATATATCTTACTCCCACTGACCCCTTCAAGGATAAACTCCTTTTCTAAGAAGGCGGCGTGTTTCGCAACAAACACCTTTTGATCAATAGGATGATAAAAATAATATCCTAAACTTTCTTTAGGATATCCCAAAAATCTACACTTGTCGGATCTAGTCTTCAGCTTATCATGCTCAAACCTTTTTGAAAGTAGTATGCACGCAAGCCAATCATAGTTGATATGATGTGGCATATACTTTGTAATCTTATTTGGTTATTAAAGGCATTTTACTTTATCTACATTGTGTTGTTATATTAAATGTGATAAACCCATAGTTTTGAGCAATTCTTTTAGAATCATGATGGTGATCATGCTAATGAGATATAAATTCTAGATAGCTCCCAAACTAAAATCGTTCCTAATCGTTGGATTACTAAAAAGGAGATTAGTGAATCTGGATAGATTAGTACATACGTTGCTTGCTCTTAAGAAGAGGATGATTGATTTCATAATCATTTGTGTTGAGACACTAAAGCAAGTATGTAGGTGCTTATTGGAGAATAAGTTCACTGAACGTGGCTCGCTAAGGAATACCTAATGGAGTTTTACTCGCCTGTCAATAAGAATTCCTCTAGTGATAGTAGTATAAGTGATCCTTGGACTTGAGATCATCATAGTATCTTGTGTATGATGAGTTATACTTTGACATGTCCCTTAAGACCTTTAGGGTATAACAAAGGGTATGATTGGGTATAATAAGTTGTACATAGAGATAAGTGAATGATCAACAAAGAATCTACCACGTCTAGTAAAAGATGTGAATGTCCTATGTGATTCGATAAATGACAACTCAAAAGTCCTTGGCCAAGGCAGAATGAAATTAGAAAGGAGTTTCTAATTTGCATTATTTAGAGTTGTGCATTTGGGAATCGAAATACATATAATTAAATAAAATAAGACTTAACAGTAAATCTATGTCTTATATTTAATTAGGACATTGTATGGTAGAAGGATTGAATTGTACGGTAACTATTCACTAAAAGGTTCTTTTGTAATTAATGTTGAAATCTATATTATCTGAAAAGTCGTTGATCGCTAAGGGGGCTTACCCTTATTGTAGAATAAATATTATATATTTAAATGAATTTAATAGTTTAATTTATTTATTTAAATAAGACTATAATTGTTCTAATTGATTTATTCACAACCGGTTTAATATGGAGAACCTAAAGGGTCACACCACAAAAGAAAAATATTTATTTAAGAAGTAAATGGCATAATTGTAATAATAAGTTAAGTGTATTTAATGTAGTCTATGGAGATAGAATAAATTAAATAGCTTAATATTTATTATTTAATATTTTAGAAATATTAAATATAAATTAATAAGAAGAGTCTTATTATTATTATTATTACTATTACTATTATTTAATTCCGAATAGAGATTGGGAATTAATTAATAGAAGTACTCTCTCATGAATTCCTAATTGGATTAGGAGCATAATTAATTAAAAGAGTTTAATTATAATAGAAACCCTAATCCTAAATAGTTTAGGGAAGGGTTTTCCTAAATCTATAAATAAGAGAAGTCTTACCATAGATTTGCGTTACACACTCTTGCATTAGATTGTGGAGAGTACTTACAATTTTTATAGAGATAGAAACTAGGGTTTTGCCAATATCCATCTTCTTGAACAACTATTATTCCTTGGTGGATCACCTCTAGAGGTCAAACACTTGGGTGGCTAACGTTGATCAAGCGAAGGAATTTAGTCGGTGGAATTCAAGGAGAACGCGAAGGAATTGGAGCTCAACTTGTACCCGAGGAAGCTTTGATTCACGAGGGTATAATTCTCTATCTCTATCTCTTTCGTTAATTGATAATTGAACACAAGGAAAGATCATGGTGATGATTTGTATGAAAAAAATTTAAAATCCGTTTTATCGCGTTTCCGTTCTATTTATGTAATTTGATTGTATGTTTGCGTTATATACAAACCTAACAGTGGTATCAGAGCCAAGTTCTTATGTTAATTATTGATTTTGATGATTCCATGTATGAATTGATATGCGATACGATCGGATTTTGGGCAGAAAATTGTTTCCTGAATCTACATCTTCCAGTTCATTCTGGAGCGCGGCCGCGCCTGAACCCAGAAAACGTTTCTGGGGGTGTAGTGCGGCCGCGCCGCTCCTAGTTCAATTTGGAGCGCGGCCGCGCCGGTATGTAGAGTTTGAATATTTTTTGTTTTTCTTAATTAACATAAATGGTTTATTTAATTGATAAAAGTTTAAAATAAAGATGTTTATTTTATTTGAAATATGATTTCAGATTGCTAAAATTAAAGGAGTTTAATTTGGATTTGGTTTTTGATTAAAATAAAAGAGTTTATTTTGTTTCAAAAACTAAATATTAGCAAAACTTTTGCCCATTAATTGATATCAATGCATATATGGAATGGTTTTATTATTCATAAGATGAATGTTATTTATTGATGCATATGGAGATATGTATGATAATAAATAGGGATTGATTATGGACTATTGACCAATATGTGATTGGAATTATTTTAGAGGATGTTTGAATGAATGGGTTTTTATAAATGGGGTCTGCGTACCACGTCTTTTTTAGTTTTTCTTAATGTAAATTCTATCTTCCTCCTATGTACTTCCCCTTGACTGCTGATCAAGGTTTCTATTTATAATAAATAGTTTATGTAATAGGAATAGTTAGAATTAATTTTTGAAGAATTGGAGACAAAGGAGCAAGGAGCGCTTGAAGACCCGTTTGTATTGGAGCCCGGGTTTAAATGTAATAGTTATATTTAAATTTAATTCTTACACCCTAAGTTTGACCTTTTGGTTCACTTGGTGACTCTAGTGAACCAAACTAGAATAAAAGTCCATAATCAATCCGAGTAGAATATAGTATTCTATATGTGCATGCTTACTATATATATATTATATATTATCCAACATGCTTCGCATGTTAAATAATATGACGCGTATTTTATATATATGTGCATGCGCGCTAAACAAGATGAGACTAATAATATTAAACCCTTCAAAGAAATAATATTAAGTCCTAAGCGTTCAAAGATTTTTGGAATATTGATCGTCGCCTTCTAGCATGGTAAAGTAATAGAATATTTAATATTTAATATGAATTTGTTATGTCACCACAAGGCAAGTATTAAATATTTAAGATGTTGCCTTATCATATTTAATTCTTATTAAGGAATTGAACATTACTGTTTTGTTGTGTCACCACAAGGACGTTATTTTTCTCTTCACATATATGGAAGTGCTAGGATGGACTTAACTTAGATAATTTTGATTTGGATGTGTCACCACTTGATCAAAATAATCTAAGAGGCAAAATACAAGGAGATACATAGTGATGTAATTGACAATAGTTGTCTACCTATTTATTTATATATCATTTGTTGTGTCACCATAAGGCTATATACATTTGAAATGAGATCCTTATTCTTGCTAGCAAATCTTTAATTAGATTTGCCGAACTATATATTGAAGGTAATATAGTTTGATGAAAAAGTGAGAGATACCAATTTAAAATAAAGACCTAATTTATTTTGGTAATTAATTATATGAATTTATGCTAAAATGTTGTTAAATTACAAATTCATTTAACAGAATTTTACAATGTCTAATTCACTATCACTGCGTAACATATTAGATGTTAATCAACTGGACCGAATTACACGGACTGGTTAAGGAATCTGAGAATAATTCTCAAGGCTGAAAAGCTATCTTATATCCTTAATACGCCTATCCCTGCAATGGTTGCAGACAATGCCTCTAAGGAAGAGATTGCTACTTTAGAAAGTGACAAGATGATGCACAATTGGCTCAATCCATCATGCTCGCATCCATGAGTAACGAGCTTCAACGTCAGCATGAAACTATGGATGCTCCTACTGTACTCCTGCACCTTCAAGGAATTGAATGGTGAGGAAAGTAGGACTGCTAGATATTAAATATCTAAGGAGCTCTTCCAATCTAGAATAACCGATGGCACTACAGTATAGACAAATATCCTCAAAAATGATCAATTTGATTGAACAATTGGGATAACTGGATTTTGTAATGGATGCAGAGATGATCCCATATTTGATCTTGCAATCACTTCCGGACTCTTTCTCACAATTTGTTGTGAATTTCCATATGAATAAGCTATATGTCAGCCTGCCTGAGTTGCTTAAACATGTTGAAAACTGTAGAAAGTCACTTTCCAACCAAGAAAGACCAAGTCTTACTAATAGATAATTCTTCCAGGAAGCGGAAGAGGGCCAAAGGATCTTCTTAAAAGAAGAACAATTCAAAGAAGGTATAAGGAAAGGTAATAACTAAGGACACTAAGAACAAAACTGATGCAGATAGCAAAGGAGTTTGCTTCCACTGCAATAAGCCTAGACACTGGAAATGAAACTGTAAGGAGCATCTTGCAGAGGCTAACCAGAAGAAGTTTAGTGAAGCTTCGGTTACAGATATAAGTTTGTTCATGATTGAAATAAATTTTTTTGTAAGTCAAGGTTCTACTTGGGTATTAGATACCGGCTATAGTTCTCACATATGCAATCCAATGCAGAGACTAAGCAGAAGTAGAAAGCTAAACAAAGAGTAAGTAATCTTACGTGTGGAGAATGGAGCAATGGTTGCTACATTAGTCGTAGGAACTTATAGTTTAGCATTGCCTACGGGCAAGTCTATTAAGTTAATAAGTTGTTATTATGTTCCAGTTCTCTTTAGAAACATTATTACTTTCGTTGTTGGACAAGAAAAGTTCTGGTATTAAATTTAAGCACCTTTGTTGTTCTATTGATATCCTAAAAAGGGTTTAGGATATTATTACTATAATCCTACACGCTGCCTTCTTGGATAAAGGTGTTTATCATTGAAGGAGCTAGTGGGAGGATAATAGATCTTGAAGGAGTTCAAGAACCACAAAGCATTTTGAGTTAAATCGAGGAACATGTAGATAGACATATTGTACCACAACCGAATCGTAAATCTGGAAGAGTACCGAAGATACCTACTAGAAGGTATAGATTCATCATAGAGGATGTGAAAGTAGTACGCACACAAGCCAATCATATTTAATATGATGTAGCATATGCTTTGTAATCTTATTCATTTATTAATAAAGGAATTGATTTTCTCAAAAGGCATTTTATATTATCTACATGGTGCTGTTATATTAAATGTGATAAACCCATAGTTTTGAGCAATGCTTTTAGAATCATGATGGTGATCATGCTAATGAGATCTAAATTCTAGATAGCTCACAAACTAAAATTGTTCCTACTCGTTGGATTACTAAATTGGGGATTAGTGAATCCGGATAGATTAGTACATACGTTGCTTGCTCTTAGGAAGAGGATGATTAATCTCATAATCATTTGTGTGGAGACACTAAAGCAAGTATGTAGGTGCTTATTGGAGAATAAGTTCACTGAACGTGGCTCGCTAAGGAATACCTAATAGAGTTTTACTCGCCTATCAATAGGAATTCCTATAGTGATAGTTGTACAAGTGATCCTTAGACTTGAGATCATCATAGTATCTTGTGTATGATGAGTTATACTTTGACATGTCCCTTAAGACCTTGTGGGTATATCAAAGGGTATGATTGGGTATAATTAGTTGTACATGGAGATAGGTGAATGATCAACAAAGAATCTACCTCGTCTAGTAAAAGATGTGAATGTCCTATGTGATTCGATAAATGATAACTCAGTAGTCCTTGGCCAAGGCAGAATGAAATTAGAAAGGAGTTTCTAATTTGCATTAATTAGAGTTGTGCATTTGGGAATCGAAATACATATAATTAAATAAAATAAGACTTGACAGTAAATCCATGTCTTATATTTAATTGGGACATTGTATGGTAGAAGGATTGAATTGTACGGTTACAATTTACTCAAAGGTTCTTTTGTGATTAATGTTGAAATCTATATTATCTAGAAAGTCATGATCGCTAAGGGGGCTTACCCTTATTGTAGAATAAATATTATTTATTTAAATGAATTAAATAGTTTAATTTATTTATTTAAATAAGATTAGAATTGTTCTACTTGATTTATTCACAACCGGTTTAATATGGAGAACCTAAAGGGTCACACCGCAAAAGGAAAATATTTATTTAAGAAGTAAATGACATAATTGTAATAATAAGTTAAGTGTATTTAATTTACTCTATGGAGATAGAATAAATTAAATAGCTTAATATTTATTATTAAGTGTATTAAGTGTATTTAATTTACTCTACGAGGGTATAATTCTTATTCTCTTTCTCTTTCGTTTATATCGTTAATTGAGCACATAGATCGATCATGGTGATGGTTTGTATTAAAATTTTAAAATCCGTTTTATCGCGCTTCCGCTCTATTTATGTAATTTGATTGCATGCTCGCGTTATATACAAACCTAATAGTGGTATCAGAGCCTAATCTTGTGCTAATTATCGATTTTGATGATTCCATGTATGCTTGATATGCGATTGGATCGAAATTTGTGGGCAGAATAAAAAAAAAATTTGAATCAGCGACATGGCGCAACTGCGCCGCCTCCAGTTCATTCTGGAGCGCAGCTGTGCCGAAACTCAGAATCGTTTTTTTTGGGGAGCCGCGCAGCTGCGCCGTTGTCTAGTTCATTCTGGGCGCAGCTGCGCCGGCTAGCAGAATCCGATTTTTTTTTTCCTTCAATTGAAATAAATAGTTTATTTAATTGATATAAGTTTAAAATAAAGATGTTTATTTTATCTGAAATAGGATTTCAGATTGCTAAAATTAAAGGAGTTTAATTTGGATTTGGTTTTTGATTAAAATAAAAGAGTATATTTTGTTTCAAAACTAAATATTAGCAAAACTTTTGCCCATTAATTGATATCAATGCATATATGGAATGGTTTTATTATTCATGGGATGAATGTTATTTATTGATACATATAGAGATATGTATGATAATAAATAGGGATTGATTATGGACTGTTGACCAATGTGTGATTGGATTTATTTTAGTGGATGCTTGAATGTATGGATTTTTTATAAATGGGGTCTGCGTACCTCGTCTTCTCTAATTTTTCTTAATGTAAATTCTATCTCCCTCCTATGTACTTCCCCTTGACTGCTGATCAAGGTTTCTATTTATAGTAAATAGTTTATGTAATAGGAATAGTTAGAATTAATTTTTGAAGAATTGGAGACAAAGGAGCAAGGAGCACTTGAAGACCCGTTTGTATTGAAGCCCGGGTTTAAATGTAATAGTTATATTTAAATTTTATTCTTGCACCCTAGGTTTGACCTTTTGGTTCACTTGGTGGCTCTAGTGAACCAAACTAGAATAAAAGTCCATAATCAATCCGGATAGAATATAGTATTCTATATGTGCATGCTTACTATATATATATATATATATATATATATATATATATATATTATCAAACATGCTTCGCATGTAAAATAATATGACGCGTATTTTATATATATATGTGCATGCGCGCTAAACAAGATGAGACTAATAATAATAAACCCCTCAAAGAAATTATATTAAGTCCTAAGCGTTCAAAGATATTTGGAATATCAAACGTCGCCTTCTAGCATGATAAAGCAATAGAGTATTAAATGTTTAATATGAGTTTGTTGTGTCACCACAAGGCAAGTATTAAATATTTAAGATGTTGCTTTATCACATTTGATGCTTATAAATAGACTGAACGATGCTGTTTTGTTGTGTCACCACAAGGACAGTGTTTTTTCTTTCGAATATATGGAAGTGCTAGGTTGGACTTAACTTGGATAATTTTGATTCGGATGTGTCACCACTTGATCAAAATAATCTAAGAGGCAAAATAAAAGGAGTTACATAGTGATGTAATTGACAATAGTTGTCTACCTATTTATTTATATATCGTTTGTTGTGTCACCACAAGGCTATATACATTTGAAATGAGGTCCTTAATCTCACTAGCAAAACTTTAATTAGATTTGTCGAACTATATATTGAGGGTAATATAGTTTGATGAAAATAGTGGGAGATACCAATTTAAATAAAGACCTAATTTATTTTGGTAATTAATTAAATGAATGAATGCTAAAATGTTGTCGATTTCACATGCAGAATTTAAAAATGTCAAACTCACTATCACTGCGTAGCATACTTGATGCTAACAAACTGATCGGACTGAATTACACGGACTGGTTAAGGAATCTGAGAATTGTTCTCACTGCTGAAAAGATTTCTTATGTCCTAAATTCGCCTGTCCCTGCAAGTGTTGCAGAAACAGCCTCTGAGGAAGAGATTGCTACTTTCAGAAAGTGGCAAGATGATGCAATCCTGGCTCAATGCATCATGCTCGCATCCATGAGTAACGAGCTTCAGCGTCAGCATGAAACTATAGATGCTCCGACTATATTGTTGCACCTCAAAGAGTTGTATGGTGAGCAAAGTAGGACTGCTAGATATCAGATATCTAAGGAGCTCTTCCGATCTCGTATGACCGAGGGCACTGCTGTAGAGACTCATGTCCTTAAGATGATCAATCTGATTGAACAACTTGGACAGCTTGGGTTCGTGATGGATGGGGAGTTAAGCCAAGATTTGATCTTGCAGTCACTCCCGGACACCTTCTCGCAATTTGTTGTGAATTTTCACATGAATAAGTTGGATGTCAGCTTGCCTGAGCTACTTAACATACTGAAAACTATGAAGGTCACTTCTCATCCAACAAGAACCAAGTCTTACTAGTGGATGATTCTTCCAAGAAAAGGAAGAAGCCCAAGGTATCTTCTGAAAAGAAGAAAAACAAGAAGGCTAAGGGCAAGGCGAAGGGAAAGGATAAAAAGAAACCTGATCCAGATAGCAAAGGAGTTTGCTACCATTGCAATAAGCCGAGACACTGGAAGAGGAACTGCAAGGAGTATCTTGCGGACCAAAAGAAGCTTGGAGAAGCTTCGACTTCCGATCTAGGTTTGTTCATGATTGAAATTAATTTTTCTGAAAGTCAAAATTCTACTTGGGTATTGGATACCGGCTGTAATTCTCACATATGTAATAATATGCAGGGACTAAGCAGAAGTAGGAAGCTAAACAAGGATGAAGTCGTCCTATGAGTGGGAAATGGAGCAAAGGTTGCTGCATTGGCTGTAGGGACTTATTGTTTAGCACTGCCTTCGGGCAAGTTCATTAGTTTAAATAATTGTTATTATGTTCCAACACTCATTAGAAACATTATTTCAATTTCTGTATTGGATATGGATGGTTTTGATATTATAATAAAGAACAACAGTTGTTTTATTTATAATAAAAATGTTTTATATGGTGTTGGCAATTTACTGAATGGACTTTACATACTTGACTTGCATGAAAATATACTTCAAATTGAACAAACTAAGAAAAGAAAAAGGGATGATGTTAATTATACCTTTATGTGGCACTGTAGACTCGGTCATATCAATGAAACAAGATTATCCAAGTTGCATAAAGATGGGCTTTTAGAGCTATCTGATTACGAATCATATCCAACTTGTGAATCTTGTCTCATGAGTAAGATGACTAAATCTCCTTTTATTGGAAAAGGAGAAAGAGTTACAGAGTTGTTAGCATTGGTACAAACAGATGTTTGTGGACCTATGACAACGAATGCACGAGGAGGGTATTCTTATTTTATTACTTTCACTGATGATCATTCTAGATTTGGATATGTGTATTTAATGAAATACAAATCTGAATCATTTGAAAAGTTCAAAGAATTCAGAAGTGAAGTAGAGAAGCAAACTGGTAAGAGTATTAAGATTCTTCGAACGGATCGAGGAGGGGAGTACTTGACCAATGAGTTTCTCAATTGTCTCAAAAAAAATGGTATAATCTCACAATGGACTCCACCAGGGACACCATAGTTGAATGGTGTATCTGAAAGGAGAAATCGAACATTGTTGGACATAGTTCGTTCCATGATGAGTTTTACCGACCTTCCAATATCCTTCTGGGGTTATGCCCTAGAAACGGCAGCATACCTACTTAACTAGGTACCTACCAAATCCGTCCCAAGGACCCCATATGAGATATGGACAGGGAGGAAACCTAGTCTTAAGCATGTTAAGACTTGGGGCTGTCCAACTTATGTCAAAAGGTTTGAGCATGACAAGCTGAAGACTAGATCTGATAAGTGTAGATTTCTGGGATATCCTAAAGAAAGTTTAAGATATTATTTCTATCATCCTACTGATCAAAAGGTGTTTGTTGCGAAACACGCTGCCTTCTTGGAAAAGGAGTTTATCCTTGAAGGGGTCAATGGGAGTAAGATATATCTTGAAGAAGTTCAAGAACCACAAAATACTCCGGATTAAAGTTAGGTACCTGACCAAGTAGAAGAACCTACTGTACCACAACCTATTCGTAAATCTGGAAGAGTACCGAAGATACCTGAGAGGTATAGATTCATCATAGAGGATGATGATGAGGTACGCATCATAGATGATGATGATCCATTGACTTACGAAGAGGCTATGAGTAGTGAAGACTCAGAGAAATGGCTAGAAGCCATGAAATCCGAGATGGACTCCATGTATGAAAACCAAGTATGGACTTTGGTTTCACCACCTGAGGGCATTAAGCCTATTGGGTGTAAATGGTTCTTTAAGAGAAAGACTGGAGCAGATGGCAAGGTAGAGACCTATAAGGCCCGACTGGTTGCAAAAGGTTTCAAACAAAGACAAGGAGTTGACTATGATGAAACCTTCTCACCAGTAGCTATGCTCAAGTCCATTCGGATTTTGCTTGCAATTGCAGCTTATTATGACTACGAGATCTGACAAATGGACGTGAAAACGGTCTTCCTCAATGGAGAGCTTGAGGAGAATGTATATATGATACAACCAGAGGGTTTTGTTTCAACGGTTGGAACAAACCAAGTCTGTAAGCTACAACGATCCATTTATGGATTGAAGCAAGCTTCTCGAAGATGGAACATCCGTTTTGATGAGATAATCAAAAGGTTTGATTTTATCAAAAATGAGGATGAACCTTGTGTGTACAAGAAGGTTAGTGGGAGCGTTGTTTCATTCCTTGTATTATATGTTGATGACATATTACTGATAGGGAATGATGTTCCTATGCTACAGTCGATCAAAATTTGGTTATCTAAAAACTTCTCCATGAAGGACTTGGGTGAGGCATCCTATATTTTGGGGATAAAGATCTATAGAGATAGATCTAAAAGGATGCTAGGCTTGACCCAAGGAAAGTACATTGACTCGATGCTAAAGAAGTTTAGCATGGAAGATTCCAAAAGAGGTCTCATGCCGATGAGCCATGGAATACATCTCTCCAAGAAACAGGCCCCAAAGACACCTGAGGAGAGAGATCGGATGAGTAAGATTCCTTATGCTTCCGCAATAGGATCTATCATGTACGGTATGATATGTACTAGACCAGATGTCGCTCATGCACTTAGTGTAACAAGCAGATATCAGTCGAATCCAGGAGAAGAGCACTAGAAGGCAGTGAAAAACATCCTAAAGTACTTGAGAAGAACTAAGGATGTATTTCTTGTCTACGGTGGGTCTGAATTGAAACTAGAGGGCTATACAGACTCAAGTTTTCAAACGGACCAAGATGACAGTAAATCCGTTTCAGGGTACGTGTTTACCTTAAACGGTGGCGCAGTGAGTTGGAAAAGTTCCAAGCAGCAAACAATTGCTAATTCAGTGACATAGGCAGAGTACATAGCTGCAAGTGAAGCTGCAAAGGAAGCTGTTTGGATGAAGAAGTTCATAACTGAACTTAGAGTGGTTCCTAGCATTAGAGGAGCAGTACCTTTATTCTGTGACAACAATGGAGCTGTTGCGCAGGCTAAGGAACCCAGGTCTCATCAGAAATCCAAACACATGTTGCGGCAGTTTCATTTGATTAGAGAAATCATTGAAAGAGGAGATGTCACCCTGGAGCGTGTGGACTCTCAAGACAACATTGCAGATCCATTTACTAAAGCTTTAACTCAACAGCACTTTCATCATCACTTAGAGAAGATGGGTATTAGATACCATGGCGATTGGCTTTAGTGCAAGTGGGAGATTGAAAGTAGTATGCACACAAGCCAATCATATTTGATATGATGTAGCATATGCTTTGTAATCTTATTCATTTATTAATAAAGGAATTGATTTTCTCAAAAGGCATTTTATATTATCTACATGGTGCTGTTATATTAAATGTGATAAACCCATAGTTTTGAGCAATGTTTTTAGAATCATGATGGTGATCATGCTAATGAGATCTAAATTCTAGATAGCTCACAAACTAAAATTGTTCCTAATCGTTGGATTACTAAATTGGGGATTAGCGAATCCGGATAGATTAGTACATACGTTGCTTGCTCTTAGGAAGAGGATGATTGATCTCATAATCATTTGTGTGGAGAGACTAAAGCAAGTATGTAGGTGCTTATTAGAGAATAAGTTCACTGAACGTGGCTCGCTAAGGAATACCTAATGAAGTTTTACTCGCCTGTCAATAGGAATTCCTATAATGATAGTTGTACAAGTGATCCTTGGACTTGAGATCATCATAGTATCTTATGTATGATGAGTTATACTTTGACATGTCCCTTAAGACCTTGTGGGTATATCAAAGGGTATGATTGGGTATAATTAGTTGTACATGGAGATAGGTGAATGATCAACAAAGAATCTACCTCGTCTAGTAAAAGATGTGAATGTCCTATGTGATTCGATAAATGATAACTCGGTAGTCCTTGGCAAAATGAAATTAGAAAGGAGTTTCTAATTTGCATTAATTAGAGTTGTGCATTTGGGAATCAAAATACATATAATTAAATAAAATAAGACTTGACAGTAAATCCATGTCTTATATTTAATTGGGACATTGTATGGTAGAAGGATTGAATTGTACGGTAACTATTTACTCAAAGGTTCTTTTGTGATTAATGTTGAAATCTATATTATCTAGAAAGTCATGATCGCTAAGGGGGCTTACCCTTATTGTAGAATAAATATTATTTATTTAAATGAATTAAATAGTTTAATTTATTTATTTAAATAAGATTAGAATTGTTCTAATCGATTTATTCACAACCGGTTTAATATGGAGAACCTAAAGGGTCACACCGCAAAAGGAAAATATTTATTTAAGAAGTAAATGACATAATTGTAATAATAAGTTCAGTGTATTTAATTTACTCTATGGAGATAGAATAAATTAAATAGCTTAATATTTATTATTTAACATTTTGGAAGTATTAAATATAAATTAATAAGAGGAGTCTTATTATTATTATTACTTTTACTATTATTTAATTCCTAATAGGGATTGGGAATTAATTAATAGAAGTACTATCCCATGGATTCCTAATTGGATTAGGAGCATAATTAATTAAAGGAATTTAATTATAATACAAACCCTAATCTTAAATAGTTTAGGGAAGGGTTATTCTTATATCTATGAATAAGAGGGGTCTTATCATAGATTAGGGTTACACACTCTTGCATCAGATTGTGGAGGGTACTTACAATTTCTATAGAGATAGAAACTAGGGTTTTGCCAAATACCCAACTTCTTGAATACTTGTTCTTCCTTGGTGGATCACCTCTAGAGGCCAAACACTTGGGTGGCTAACGTTGATCAAAGGAAGGAATCACACCGTAGCATTCAAGGAGAAAACGAAGGACTAGGAGTTGAACTTGCACCCGAGGAAGCTTTGTTCTACGAGGGTATAATTCTTATTCTCTTTCTCTTTCGTTTATATCGTTAATTGAGCACATTGATCGATCATGGTGATGGTTTGTATTAAAATTTTAAAATCCATTTTATCGCGCTTCCGCTCTATTTATGTAATTTGATTGCATGCTCGCGTTATATACAAACCTAACATGATGATGATGAGGTACGCATCATAGATGATGATGATCCAGTTATATACGATGAGGCTATGAGTAGTAGACACGTAGAGAAATTGCAGATGGCCATGAAATTCGAAATGGACTCCTTGTATGAGAACCAAGTATAGACTTTGGTTACTCCACCGAAAGGCGTAGTGCCTAGAGGGTGTATATGGGCCTTTAAGAGAAAGACTAGGGCAAATGGCAAGGTGGAAACCTATAAGACCAGACCTTTTTAAAAGGTTTAAAATCAAGTCAAGGAGTTGACTGTGATAAATGATGAGTGAGTTTTATACCTACGAATCAGGTCTTGTTAGACTTAATTATTACGGTCTTTAAGTATTTTGAGTATTGTTTTAGTATTGTTTTATTCGTTTTTGTGTTTGTTTATTGTAGGATGGAGCTGGAGGGGCAAAAGAGTCAATTTGGAGCTTAAAGGATTAAAATTTGACCTGATGGCATTTTTGTAAATCTTGGGACATGACCTAGCGCCTAGTGCGCTAGGAATTACACTAAGGTAGCGCCAGAGGCGCTAGTGCACGGTTTTTGATGCTAAGTTGCGGCTGCTTGAGAAAAGAAGAAGCCAATTAGGAAGAGGATAAAAGTTTTTATTAGTTAGAAAGAGGGAAGGAGACTTTAAGAAGGAACTATTAGACTTTCATTCATTTTTTTCTACTACTTTTAGAGAGAGATTTTTGCCAATTTTATTGTGGATTATTATCGTTTGATTGCTGGATTTTGATATGGATTTAAGCTTTACTTTGGATTATATTCAACAACTGGGTTTGATTGTTCTATTCTTCCATTATTCAATTGTTTGCTTATTTTTCCATGTATTGTTTTGATCCCGTAATGGCTTTTGGTTCAGTCATGAACTAATCTCCATTATGGGATTCTAACGGATTTTAATATGTAGTCTAGTTATAAGCTTGAGTGTTGGATTGTTTTGCATATCATAAGAAACTTCTATCATTATTGTTTTGCATGTACGAATGCTTGATCACCATTCGTTCTCAGTGCTTGTATGGAATTGAAAAATAATATATGAGTATGGATTGTAATCATGATAGCTTGCGAATATGAGGCTTAATTGGATAGCTTAATATTTTGTGAATCAGATAGAAATATACTGTTTCACCGTAAGAGTCAAAATAAGGGCTTGTGCTTTAAATCAATATAATTGCAATTTCACATAGAAATATAGTGATTTTGGTTATAGTGGTGATTACATGGTGTCTATAGATTATGGATATTATGTAAGTAGGTCATATACGTTGACAGATGGTTATGTCTAAATCAGTGCCCTTGGCTACTTTTATGTGATATGTGAAATCTTTAGCATGATGGTGGTAATTAGATGAACTATTAAATGAAGTTAGAATCCCATTAATTCCAATTTTGATTTGTTACATTATTATTTGCATCTTTAGTTGCTAATTGGTTCAGAATTAATTTTGACACCATAATCAAGTCTATTAGTTTAAGTAAATAAATATAGTGATATAACTGATGTGATTTAGTTTAGCACTTTCTCTGTGGGACGATACTCTACTTCCTCTATATTACTTGTTGACACATGTATGCTTGCATGAGTTAGAGCTCTTTTGTTAAAGTCTAAAAAAGAGGCAACAAGTTTTTGGCGCCGTTGCCGGGGAAAGGCGTTTAGATTTTTATTATTATCATCAGTTTTAAGCTATATTGTTTTACTTAGACAAATCTAATCTTTTCTCATTTCTATTTTTGTTTTTGTTTTGGTTTCAGGTACTTGTAGAATTTTTATGCACACACGATCATCCAACTCAGAATTGACACCAGCACAGGATAATATTGACGGTAGAGGTTGGAAAGCAAGAGTGCGTAGAAATTTACAAGCACAATTGGAAGGAACTATACCGAATATGGCGGAAGAACAAAGAGTAGAGCAAAAAGAGGAACATAAAGCTTTGAGGGACTATTCTATGCCAAACATCAGTGGATTGCAGTCTAGCATAGTCAGACCGGCAATAGCAGCAAATACCTTTGAGATAAAACCAGGAACCATTCAAATGGTGCAGAATTCGGTCCAGTTTGGAGGTGCTGCTAGAGACGATCCTAATGAGTATCTCTTAAGTTTCATTGAAATATGCGATACATTCAGGTACAACGGGGTGACGGAGGATGCCATCCGACTAAGACTGTTTCCATTCTCATTAAGGGATAGAGCAAGAAGTTGGCTTCATTCTTTGCCTTCAGGATCAATTACTACATGGGAAGACCTAGCACAGAAGTTCTTAGCCAAGTTTTTCCCCATGGCGAAAACTGCAAAAATGAGGACAGCAATCTCTCAGTTTGAGCAACAACAGGGTGAGTCTTTATACGAGGCCTGGGAAAGGTACAAGGAGATGCTAAGGAAGTGTCCGCACCATGGGATGCTAGATTGGATGGTGATCAACACATTTTATAATGGATTGGGATGGCAGTCGAGGCAAATGGTAGATGCAGCTGCAGGTGGAGCTTTAGGGGCGAAGAGCTATGACGAAGCTTATAACCTTATCGAGACTATAGCAGCAAATGATTTTCAAAATCCTACAGCCAGAATGCCACAGCCCAGAGTTGCAGGTTTGTTGGAAGTGGATGCTATTACCCAGTTGTCAGCACAGATGGCAGCCATGGCGAAGAAAATTGATTCGTTGTCAGAAAGCAAAGCCAAGTCAGTTGCCTTCATATGTGAGATTTGTGCAGGGTCACATTCGACAGGTCAATGTGCTATCAGCTCGGAGTCAGTGCAGTATGTGAACAGTTACAGGAAAGACCAAGGACAGTTTCAAAACACATACAACCCCAACAACCGTAATCATCCAAACTTTAGTTGGTCAAATAATCAAGGAAATCAGCAGCAACAGTTTCAGTCTCAGCCAGCGCAACAACAGTTTGCTCCAAGACCACCGTTTCCACCGGGATTTTCTCAACAACAACAACATCCTACTTCATATGCACCTCAGCAAGAAAAGAAATCAGAAATGGAGGAGATGATGTTGAAGTACATGGCAAATACAGAGGTTATGATCAAAAGCCAAGCAGTGGCTATTAAAAATTTGGAAACTCAAATGGGGCAAATGGCGATTATGCTTAACAACAGGCCCCAGGGTTCGTTACCAAGTAATACAGAGACAAATCCACGGAGAGAGGGTAAAGAACAGTGTCAGGCCATTACACTCAGATCGGGAAAGCACTATGCAGGAACTGTACCAGGCACAGCATTACCTAGTTTATAAGGGGGTGATACTGGGGCAGAAATTGAGACAGAAATTGAGGCTGAACAGAAAGAGAAGAAGGATGAGTCTGAGTCGCAGCAAGTCGAGAAGGAAAAAGCGAGTTCAGATAAGAAGCCCGTGAATACAGTACCACAAGTTCACCCACCGGTCCCGTATCCGCAGAGATTGAATAAGCAGAGGGAAGACAATCAGTTCAGAAAGTTTTTGGAGGTTTTTAAGAAACTGCAGATCAACATACCCTTTGCGGAGGCATTGGAACAAATGCCAAGTTACGCAAAGTTTATGAAGGGTATACCGTCAAGGAAGAGAAGATTAGACGAGTTTGAGACAGTGGCCTTGACGGAGGAATGCAGTGCAGTGCTTCAGCGTAAACTACCTCCAAAGCTGAAAGATCCGGACAGTTTCACAATTCCATGTACGATCGGAAAGATGAACTTTGATAAATGTTTGTGTGATCTTGGGGCAAGTATCAACCTGATGCCTTTGTCTGTATTTAGTTAGTTGGGATTGTCGGAACCAAGCCCAACAAATATTTCCTTGCAGTTAGCTGACAGATCCATCACGTATCCACGGGGGATAGTAGAGGACGTACTGGTAAAAGTGGAAAAATTTATCTTTCCGGCGGACTTCATCATTTTGGACTATGAGGAGGACAAAAGTATACCAATTATACTGGGGAGACCATTCCTAGCCACGGGGAGGACTCTGATAGACGTGTAAAAAGGGGAGCTTACAATGCGTGTACATGATCAAGAGGTGACGTTTAATGTTTTCAAGGCAATGAAGCTCCCAACAGATGAAGAAGACTGTTTCAGAGTTGACTTAGTGGATAATATTTCCTTGCCTTTGTCTGTATTTAGTCAGTTGGGATTGCCGGAACCAAGCCCAACAAATATTTCCTTGCAGTTAGCTGACAGATCCATCACGTATCCATGGGGGATAGTAGAGGACGTACTGGTAAAAGTGGAAAAATTTATCTTTCCGGCGGGCTTCATCATTTTGGACTATGAGGAGGACAAAAGTATACCAATTATACTGGGGAGACCATTCCTATCCACGGGGAGGACTCTGATAGACGTGCAAAAAGGGGAGCTTACAATGCGTGTACATGATCAAGAGGTGACGTTTAATGTTTTCAAGGCAATGAAGCTCCCAACAGATGAAGAAGACTGTTTCAGAGTTGACTTAGTGGATAATATAGTAAATGATGATGTTGAGAGCTTATTGAGTTATGAACCACTGCAGAGAGTAATTGCTGAAGATGCAGATCTGGAGGATGAAGAATGTGTCGAGCTAGTGCAATATCTAGATACCACTCCCAAATTCGGGAAATTCAGAACACCTGTCGAGCCACTTACGAGAGTTGGAGAAACATCGGTAAAGTTGAAACCATCTCTTGAGACACCTCCCGAACTTGAACTAAAACCACTTCCAGATCATCTCAGGTACGCATTTTTAAATAAAGATTCAAAGTTACCTGTGATTATTTCTTCTACATTAACATCTTTTCAGGAGGAAAAACTGCTACGAGTGCTTAGAGAGTTCAAATCAGCTATTGGATGGACCATAGCAGATATCAAGGGGATAAGCCTTTCGTTTTGCATGCATAAGATCCTGCTATAAGATGGTAGTAAGCCGACGGTTGAGCAGCAAAGAAGGCTTAATCCGATAATGAAAGAAGTGGTCAAGAAAGAGGTATTGAAATGGCTGGATGTAGGAATAATCTACCCGATTTCGGACAGTTCATGGGTGAGCCCCGTGCAGTGCGTACCAAAGAAGGGTGGTATGACCGTTGTCACCAATGAGAATAACGATCTGATCCCAACGCGAACAGTAACAGGGTGGAGAATCTGCATGGACTACCGCAAGCTTAACAAAGCTACAAGAAAGGACCATTTTCCACTTCCGTTTATCGATCAGATGTTGGCCAAACTGGCGGGTCATGAGTATTATTGCCTTTTAGACGGGTATTCAGGCTACAATCAGATTATGATAGCTCTAGAAGACCAGGAAAAGACTACTTTTACATGTCCATATGGCACTTTTGCCTTCAGAAGGATGTCTTTCGGGTTGTGCAATGCTCCAGCCACCTTTCAGAGATATATGACAGCAATTTTTTCAGACATGGTCGAACAGAATGTTGAGGTATTCATGGACGATTTCTCGGTATTTGGTGATTCTTTCGATATATGTCTTGAGAATTTGGTGTTGGTATTGAAAAGATGTGTTGAAACGAATCTAGTATTGAATTGGGAGAAGTGCCATTTTATGGTACAAGAAGGAGTTATACTGGGACACAAAGTTTCGAAGCAAGGAATTGAGGTGGACAGGGCAAAGCTGGAAACTATTGAGAATTTACCTCCACCTACGTCAGTAAGAGGTGTCCGCAGTTTTCTTGGACATGCAGGCTTCTACCGCAGATTCATCAAGGACTTCTCCAAGATAACTAAACCATTGTGCAGTTTATTGGAGAAGGATGCACAGTTTAAATTCGATGAGGCTTGCATGAGGGCATTTGAGCACTTAAAGGGGAAATTAACTTCAGCACCAGCTATCACAGCACCAGATTGGGCATTGCCGTTTGAGCTGATGTGTGATGCCAGTGATTACGCCGTGGGGGCTGTTTTGGGGAAAAGGAAGGAGAAGATGTTTCATGTGATATATTATGCCAGCAAGACCCTTACGGATGCACAGTTAAATTACACCACCACAGAAAAAGAGTTATTGGCAGTGGTGTATGCCTTCGATAAATTTTGGTCATATCTGATAGGCACAAAAGTGATAGTGTACACGGATCACTCGGCAATCCGACATTTAGTGGCAAAGAAGGATGCAAAGCCCAGGTTGATCAGGTGGATTTTATTATTGCAGGAGTTTGATTTGGAGATCAAGGACAGGAAGGGTACCGAAAACCAAGTGGCAGACCACTTATCTCGACTCGAGAATTCGGAAAGGGAGATAGACGGCAAAGTTACAATTAATGAATCCTTTCCGGACGAGCAGTTGTTTGCGGTGCAAGGGGAAGTGCCATGGTTTGCTGATTACGCGAACTATTTGGTGAGTAAGATGATACCTTCTGACCTGGTGGGGCATCAAAAGAAAAAAATTCTGCATGACGTCAAATGGTATATATGGGATGAGCCGTATTTGTTTAAACAGTGTGCAGATCAAATGATAAGAAGGTGTATCCCGTATAGTGAGACCGAGGGGATTCTACAGGATTGTCATTCTTCTGTATATGGAGGTCACTATGGAGGAGAGAGAACAGCGGCTAGAGTACTACAAGCGGGATTCTATTGGCCGACAATTTTTAAAGATGCTTACAGTTTCGTCCAGAGGTGTGATAGATGTCAGAGAGTGGGAAACATTTCAAAGAGGAATGAAATGCCTTTGAATACAATCCTCGAAGTAGAAGTTTTCGATGTATGGGGGATTGATTTCATGGGCCCTTTTGTGTCTTCGTGCGGTAATCTCTACATCTTGCTAGCAGTTGACTATGTGTCGAAATGGGTAGAAGTGGCAGCGCTCCCGACAAATGATGCCAAGGTAGTCCTAAAGTTTTTACATCGAAGTATTTTCACTAGATTTGGGACTCCGAGGGCCATTATTAGTGATGAAGGTACGCACTTCTGCAACAGACAGTTTACAGCTTTATTGGCTAAGTATGGGGTGAATTATCGTATTGCTACAGCTTATCACCCACAGACGAACGACCAAGCTGAAGTGTCCAATCGGGAAGTCAAAAGAATCCTCAAAAAAATTGTGAATCCGACGAGGAAGGATTGGGCTTTAAAGCTGGATGATGTTGTGTGTGCATATAGGACTGCTTACTAAACTCCGTTGGGCATGTCACCGTTTCAGCTGGTTTATGGAAAAGCTTGTCATCTTCCTATGGAGCTAGAGCACAAGGCGTATTGGGCAATTTGGAAGTTGAACTTTGATTCGACAGCTGTAGGGGAGAAGCGCTTACTCCAAATCAATGAGTTGGACGAATTTCGATTACGGGCATATGAAAACTCGAAGCTGTACAAGGAGAAGGTGAAGAAATGGCATGATCGTAAGATCATAGAAAGAACATTTGAACCCGGACAAAGGGTTTTACTTTTCAACTCCAGACTTAAACTTTTTCCCGGGAAGCTGAAATCAAGATGGTCAGGACCATTCACAATGAAGACGGTCTTTCCGCATGGTGCAATTGAAGTATATGATAAATTCCCGGACCAGTCGTTTAAGGTGAATAGACAGCGGTTGAAGCATTATTTCGGGGATGAGGTGGACAAACAGAAAGTCACCTTAATCTTTTCTGCGACATGAAATTCAGAGACAGTCAAGCTAATTGACTATAACTTAGCGCTATCTGGGAGGCAACCCAACGTTTTAATTTTCTGTTTTTCTTTTGGTTATTCAATTATTTTGTTTCTAAAATAAAAAAAAACAAAAACAAAAAACAAAGAAAAACAAAAAAAAAAGAGTTTTGCAACTAATTTTTGGATTTTGGGTTGATGTGTTTGCAGGTAGAAGCTTGAACTGGACAAAAATTTGGCTGAGTAAAGGCTTAAGCGCCTAAAGCGCTCCAACAGGTGTAACTTCAGCGCCTGAGGCGCTACATCAAGCTCTAGCTACTGCCACTCAGCGCTGGAAGCGCTCGACCATGCACAATGTCAGAGCCTGAAGTGCTAGACCCAACACCCAGCTTCTATAAAGCAGCGCTTAAAGTGCCCCAACACTCACATGCACAGCGCCTGCAGCGTTCGATCCGGCACACCGTTTCTACATAGCAGCGCTCTAGGCGCTTGTCAAGGCTAAAACATAGCGCCCGATGCGCTAGACCCGGGGCTCAGACACTACAAGTAAGCGCTGCCAGCGCTCGATCCTTCACAACCTACAGCGCCTAAAGCGCTCGACTGAATATGTTAAAAAAAAAATTTTGAAACCCCCAGTCGGTCAACCCTACCCCAAACCAGTTTAAATCAACTCTTTGCTCCTAATTACTCAAACCCACCGCCTCCCTTCTTTTTTTCTCCTTTCTCTATTGTTACCAAGTGCAGATACTTTCTCCCACTCAAACACCAACAAACCGACACCCACACTCAAACCCATTGCCAGCACACATCTATTGCAACCAAGGAACTTTCTTCTCATAGCCAAAAGGATTGAAGATTCTACATATGGGTACTTTAAATTTCAAGTAAGTTTTACATTATTGAGCAATTAGAACTTGAAATTGTTGGCTAGAGATTGAATTGCTAGTATTTGGAGAAAGTTCTTTGTTTTGATTGTGAACCACCCAATTGAGTTTGTGTTGGCTCAATTGGGATTGGGTTAAAGCGTCAATTTTCTATCTATATGTTTGCGAATTGTGGGAGATTACATTGTTGCAAGATTGGGTTACTCTACATTTGGGGGAAATATTGTACAAGGGTTTTCAAGTGTTGCCTACCAAGTGTTCGACAATTTGCCCCAACGAAGTTTTGAATTATTTTGAGTCTTGCTCGTTCTTAAGTGGTTATTCATGGCTCCCAAAAGACATAGAGGGGAAAGCTCAGGCTCATCTGCTGTTAAGTACGATAAAAAAAAGTTTGTCAGCCCTCAAGCGTACTACAGGTATAAAAACTGGTCGTCAGGGAAGTCCCTAATTCCTGAGCGCAGGTTGTTACCAATTGAGCGGGTAAATGGGGAATTAGCTCACATGATACGCAGCCGTAATTTAATGGCATTTACAGCGCAACCTGAGCTAGCTACAGTGGAAAGTGTAAAGGAATTTTATGTCAATGTTAAAGAAGCCGATGGGAATTTGGTGATGGTTCGTGGTAAGGAAGTAAATGTGGGGCGAAAAGCAATCAACGCGTATTATGGGTTGCAAAAGATTCATAGTGATGGATATACGAAATATATGCAATAGGATTTGGATTACACTGAGATCATAGCAGCCCTTTGTGAGCCCGAAACGGAATTGAAATTGACCGACCAGCAGGAAACCGTGCACTTCCCTTTATCTAAGCTGAGCCGATATGGAAAAGCTTGGCATGCATTTATTTGTGCTAAATTGATGTCGTGCCACCATATGAGTGACGTGATTAATCAGCGAGCGGCGCTATTATTTTGCATAGCCACAGGAAAGACAGTGGATGTTGGGGAGGTAATTCATGAATCTATTGTGCACGGGCTTGAGGGTAGCACCACAGGTGGATTACCTCATCCTTCATTGATCACCGATTTATGTCGCCGTGCTGGGGTCCAGTGGGATAAGGATGAACTAATGCAGGCCCCATTGTCTCCAATTGATCATGTTGCGATGGTACGGTACAGAGTATGGGATGGAGGTGAATCACACCCGCGGGGATTAGGCTTTATTATACCACAGCAGCAGCCGTAGGATCAACCACCACCTGTTGAGGATCCGGCTTCAGCCCCCAATGTAGTTGAGACTATCCGTCAGGACCTCAGGCACCATACTAGATGGATAGACTTAGTGGCAGGACAGATTCAGAGGGGTTTTGATCGCATGACTCGTCAGCAGAGTCGACTTGCTCAACGCCAAACAGAGATCTATGCTTACAATGTTAATTGTTCTACAGCGTTGGCGGATATGTTTGGGCGGTTGAATCCGTCGACAGGGCCATTTCAGTTTCCACCAGCTCCTCTTTCTATTTACCCACCACCTGACTCGCCTCCTGATGTCGATGATGATGATGATGATGCTGCCGATGGCAGTGATGACGAGTAGCGTTTTCATAAGGGGAGTCCTCTGTTCTTAATTTCTTATTATCTCTCAATGAGGACATTATGAAGTACAGTTTGGGGGGTAGTTTTATGTTTTCATGCATATAGATTGTTTTGTTTCATTGTGTTTATACTTGTTGCATGGTAGTTGCATTTTAGGGTGTGTCAAGCATTTAGTTGCATGAATCAGATAACAAATGACATAGTTGAACCATTGTGGCCAATGATAAGATTCTAGTGTTAAGTAAAAGTTTTCTAATGATTGAAATCTAGTGTTGAGCAATAACTTGAACGGGGAAGTCGAATTTGCTTGTCTGAAGTTCATGTTAACAAGGAAAGCATTTAGTCAACTGTTTAATCAATGTGATTCAAATTCTTATATAATCTGCGTTTGGTAAGAAACTTGGGAATACAAAGTGATAATATCAGTGAAATGTCTATGAAGGCTCTAGTAAGCAAGAAAATAAGTTTGGGGGAGTTCTAAAAAAAAGAATGAGTATAAAAGAAAAAACTTTCTTGGCTAGTTTGGTTTCGTGGCCATTTCTACTCGGGTTATTAGATCCATAGGGGTGTCTTGACACCTAGTGCCCTAAAGCCAACTGGTTTAGGAGTCACTGGTTGAAAGTTCATTACATGGGTAGTTTTGGTAAGCCTAAGGAAGCTAGACATTGCAAAAAAAAACGAGATGGAGCGTAAAACGCACTCGTGAAATAAGGAAAACATGTCAAAATTCCCCTTGTGCTCATTAAATGTTTACATGAGTCGGATTAGTTATTTTACTAATGAAGGTGTGTAAAAATTAAGTTACTTTCTTAGATGTTGATTATATTAGTAATTTGGGTTATGATTGATTACAACAGTTGATACACACACACACAGCATGAATGATGACAAACATGGTTTGATTAATCAGTTTGAGTGTGAGTTTTACATTAGATAGTGGGTTGAACTGGATTGTTTTATGGATATTTGAGGCCTGGTATGGATTACTATGTAATTTTAGTTATTTGATTCGTTTGCATTATAGTTAGTTTGCATTTTTCATGTTGGTATTATTGCATTGCTTGGGGACAAGCAATTGGTTAAGTTTGGGGGTATTTGATGGGGGGTTTTATACCTACGAATTAGGTCTTGTTAGACTTAATTATTGCGGTCTTTAAGTATTTTGAGTATTGTTTTAGTATTGTTTTATTCGTTTTTGTGTTTGTTTATTGTAGGATGGAGCTGGAGGAGCAAAAGAGTCAATTTGGAGCTTAAAGGATTAAAATTTGACCTGATGGCATTTTTGCAAATTCTGGGACATGACCTAGCGCCTAGTGCGCTGGGAATTACATTAAGGTAGCGCCAGAGGCACTAGTGCACGGTTTTTGATGCTAAGTTGCGGCTGATTGAGAAAAGAAGAAGCCAATTAGGAAGAGGATAAAAGTTTTTATTAGTTAGAAAGAGAGAAGGAGACTTTAAGAAGGAACTATTAGACTTTCATTCATTTTTTCTACCACTTCTAGAGAGAAATTTTTGCCAATTTTATTGTGGATTATTATCGTTTGATTGCTGGATTTTGATGTGGGTTTAAGCTTTACTTTGGATTATATTCAACAACTGGGTTTGATTGTTCTATTCTTCCATTATTCAATCGTTTGCTTATTTTTCCATGTATTGTTTTGATCCCGTAATGGCTTTTGGTTCAGTCATGAACTAATCTCCATTATGGGATTCTAACGAATTTTAATATGTGTCGACGCCGGGAGGAATCGCTTCTTTGGTGATTGTTATCCTTTCCAATTTTAGCCTTTTATTAGATGATTCTTTGAAAAGGTCGGCATAAATGTCGACGGGGTTTTGAAATATCGTTCTTTATGATGAGCCAATTAATCAGAGTCGCCAGTTGGTATATTTGAAATGGATGTACCAACTCATCCGAGTTTCGTTCTTTCGTAAATCGTTGGCTCATATGTGACTCCGAATTAGTTGGTCTGCGAACCGAGATTCATAGAGTTCGGGGGCTTGCTTAAGCGAGGGGAAGGGGTTAGGCACCCCCCGACTTCCGTGAAACACGGTTACTGCAATCTCGATACTTTCCTATCCTTTAATTCATAAAACGTGTATGTGTGCGTGTGTGTGTGCCTATGTGAATGTTGTGGTGAGTTTGCATGAAGAAACCATTTGGGTTTTTCGGAAAAGTCGTGTTTTCTTTTGGGAATGCTTTAGAATGTCCTTCGGCTTATACGAGAAAGCTTTATTCTTTATTAGAAAGGTTTGATTTTAATTATCAAAACTGCAAGGTTTTCATTTAGGTGTCGTTTTGGCAAAACAAGAGTTTTTAAACCTTCGTCAAAATAGGAATCGAGACCTATACGTTGCTTTTGTGAAACAAGCAGGCAATTTCTAGAATCTCTTTAACCCTATGCACAATGGTTTAATAGAACCACCATTTACTTTCATAAAACCATTTCTTGTGACATTTGAATACGATTTTTCTTTTGCCTTCTCGTTAAATAGAAATCGACATTTATTAGCACTTCCAATTTCTTATCCTCGTGATGCTAATAACCTAGTTTGATTGATTTTATGGAAATCTTCATCGTTTAGCTTTGAAATCTTTTTTGGTGTCGCAATTCAAATCAAACATTATAATGCGTAGGGGATTATTCACGGGCATGTAAGCCATCAAAATAACCCCGAACACCCACAATCACATATTTTCACTATGACGGGGCCTTAAACACGATTCTCGCCTTGACGTCGTTTTAAGGCCTGACGATTACATATTCACAATGAAGACTACATCGTTCCTACTACTTATATCAAAAGATGTCCATCATCGGATTTGGACCACGGGGTCGCGTTCCTAGGCTCACATCCAAAATGGCCAACCAACCACAATATCCTAAAATGGTAATCTAAACAAAATATGCACAATAAATCATCATAACAAGCTAAATTAATTCACTAAATGGACATCCTCGGGTCATTAAGATGCATTTGTTTTCGTGTAAACCTTCACTAATGGTCCCTAATCCATGTATCCACAACAATATACAAGAAAAACTACATTTCACACAACCCAATTGACAAAAAGATTAACAAAATGATATACAAAAATTGCTATAGAAATGGTATTTTCACCTTGCAAATAATCCTCACAATGTGTATGAATTTGTATATTGAGTAGAATAGAAGATATATGATGTATAATCTTACACAAAAGATATAATTCCTCACTTTTTTTCTCTCTTTTCTCTCTATTTTTCTTGCAAATTCTTGCTATTTCTTTCTCTTTTTCCGAGCTGCTGCTGCCAATTCTTTCTTCTCTTTCTCGCCTCTCTAACTTCTGTATGCTGAATGAAGGAATGATCTGAAATAGGCTGGCCAGAGCCAGCCGCAGATGGATCTGCGGTTGGCCGCAGATTGATCTGCAGCTGGCCGCATATTGATCTGCGGCTGGCTGGCCGCCCCCCATCCACTCAGCTGGTTTTCGGTTTCCGTGTTTCGAGTTCCGTGTTTTCAAAAGGCGCACTTATTGGCCGCAGATCAATCCGCGGCTAGCTGGTTTGACTTTCTCGATTTTCGTATCATGCCTCGATTCTCGTGTCGTGACGTCGGTTTTTGCCGACAGGTTTGTATTTTGCAGTCCGAGAATTACTGGGAGACGTGCCACATCATTCGGGAATGCTCATTTCGGACGGCCTTGTTGTCATGTTGGTTTTGATTTGCAAATCGTCGCGGTGGCGTCGAGTGTTCGTACTTGCGCCCATCCTTCGCTCTCGTAGGCCGGCTCAATGGACGAATTTGCCCTCCTGTCAGGGTTAGTATTAAATGAAATGAACAGGATAAAGAAATAGACACCCGATGCATGAATGACAGTGCACAAGAATGACAATACATACATGATGCAATACATGCAACTTATGATGCAACGCAAGATGTAAGGCATGCAAAACATTCGTAAAGGCGTTAATGCATCAATCCTTGACCGCATTTCTAGTCGTCGGGTTTCGTCTTCCAATCGATCGTCTCGTTTGCGCCGGGTCTCGTATTCGGTCGTCAGTCTCGTGATCACCGGGTCTCGTATCCGGTTGATCGTCTCGTCTGCGCCGGGTCTCGTATCCGGTCGCACGTTTCGTAATCACCGGGTCTCGTATTCGGTCGATTGTCTCGTCTGCGCCGGACCTCGTATCTGGTCGCTAGTCTTGTGATCACCGGGTCTCGTATCCGGTTGATCGTCTTGTGAGTGCCGGGTCTCGTATCCGGTCGATTGTCCTGTGAGTGCCGGGTCTCGTATCTGGTCGCTCGTCTCGTAATCGCTGGGTCTCGTCTCCGGTCGATTGTCCTGTGAGTGCCGGGTCTCGTCTCCGGTCGCTCGTCTCGTAATCGCCGGGTCTCGTATCTAGTCGATTGTCCCGTGAGTGCCGGGTCTCGTATCCGGTCGCTCGTCTCGTAATCGCCGGGTCTCGTATCCGGTCGATTGTCCTGTGAGTGCCGGGTCTCGTATCCGGTCGCTCGTCTCGTAATCGTCGGGTCTCGTCTCCGGTCGATTATCCTGTGAGTGCCGGGTCTCGTATCCAGTCGCTCGTATCCAGTCGCTCGTCTCGTAATCGCCGGGTCTCGTCTCCGGTCGATTGTCCTGTGAGTGCCGGGTCTCGTATCCGGTCGCTCGTCTCGTAATCGTCGGGTCTCGTCTCTGGTCGATTGTCCTGTGAGTGCCGGGTCTCGTATCCGGTCGCTCGCCTCGTAATCGCCGGGTCTCGTATCCGGTCAATTGTCCTGTGAGTGCCGGGTCTCGTATCCGATCGCTCGTCTCGTAATCGCCGGGTCTCGTCTCTGGTCGATTGTCCTGTGAGTGTCGGGTCTCGTATCCGATTGCTCGTCTCGTAATCGCCAGGTCTCGTCTCCGGTCGATTGTCCTGTGAGTGCCGGGTCTCGTATCCGGTCGCTCGTCTCGTAATCGCCGGGTCTCGTCTCCGGTCGATTGTCCTGTGAGTGCCGGGTCTCGTATCCGGTCGCTCGTCTCGTAATCGCCGGGTCTCGTATCCGGTTGATTGTCCTGTGAGTGTCGGGTCTCGTATCCGGTCGCTCGTCTCGTAATCGCCGGGTCTCGTCTCCGGTCGATTGTCCTGTGAGTGCCGGGTCTCGTATCCGGTCGCTCGTCTCGTAATCGTCGGGTCTCGTATCCGGTCGATTGTCCTGTGAGTGCCGGGTCTCGTCTCCGGTCGCTCGTCTCGTAATCGCCGGGTCTCGTATCCGATCGCTCGTATCCTAATTGCCGGGTCTCGTATCCGGTCGATTGTCCTGTGAGTGCCGGGTCTCGTATCCGGTCGCTCGTCTCGTAATCGCCGGGTCTCGTATCCGGTCGCTCGTCTGTGAGTGTCGGGTCTCGTATCCGGTCGCTCTTCTCGTAATCGCCGGGTCTCGTATCCGGTCGATTGTCCTGTGAGTGTCGGGTCTCGTATCCGGTCGCTCTTCTCGTAATCGCCGGGTCTCGTATCCGGTCGATTGTCCTGTGAGTGCCGGGTCTCGTATCCGGTCGCTCTTCTCGTAATCGCCGGGTCTCGTATCCGGTTGATTGTCCTGTGAGTGTCGGGTCTCGTATCCGGTCGCTCGTCTCGTAATCGCCGGGTCTCGTATCCGGTCGATTGTCCTGTGAGTGCCGAGTCTCGTATCCGGTCGCTCCGTCGAATTGAGAAGTCATGTTCGACACCCGATTCATCAAAATCTTGCATTTTATTACCAAATTATGAGTCAAACGGGCCTTAGAATCTATTAAGCTTGCAATGGACAAGGGGGGAGCACTGGGCCCAGCCGCAGATGGATATGCGGCCAGCCGCAGATGGATCTGCGGCCAAGATCGGGCACTTAAGTGGCCAGCCACTTCCCAGATCTGTCACTTTCATTCGTTCCCCACACGATTTTCGCACCTTTGCACGTCTTTTTTGTCGAATTTTCCAATCTTCTTGCAAAAACCGCTCCGGTTAGATCGATCTACGAGCTACAGGTAACACTTTGACCAATTGTTTTCCAATTTCGTCAATGTTTTGCTATACATTTGCTATTTTGCATGTTTAGAGATATAAATGTATGTTTTGAAATGCTATGCCATGTATTATTGCATGTATATGCTATGTATCAATTGCGCAAGTCATATTTTATGCTCATGATGCGGTCCCACATATCTGTTGTTTCTTTTGAAAGAAAATCATGCATTATGGTCCTTTTCATGTTGTAATTATTCATTTAAATGCAATTTTGACCTATTGTGGCTTGGATTAAATTAAAAACATGATTGGCTATGCATGGGATGCCCATTTTATAGACGAAACTCTGCCGATTTTTTTTTTCATGTATATATATTAAACATACATCATGCTGCATTATTCCTGTGATGAAGATAGGCGGATAAAATATTTCATGACACAATTAGAAATATAATGTACCTCCCTCTTTGACTGTGTCGTTCCAGCTATGGATCCTGATGTTCCCAGCAGCTCTACTGCATCTCGTGCCTCGGGGGTTCGCCGCCGTAGGGTTGCACCCGTCCCTGCTTTGCCTCAGACCCGCCAAGCTCACCGACTGGCGGAGGCTATCATCCGGCCCAATCACCCCGATATTGAGGAGGCTGTTCTTCCGGACGTTGCGGTAGAGGGGCCATCCTCCAGCACACCAGCTCCATCTCCTCATCGCGCCCTATCTGGCGTCTCTATTCAGATACCCGGTCTATTGGGTTTCGTCACCCCTCAACATCTCTTGTTGCTAATGAGGTATATTCAATTCTACTCTGAATTTATTCTCAATTTCCGTTCGTATCTGGACTGACCCATTAGTGATTGCCACAGGTGCCCGAGTTCACTCGGCCGAGGGGTAACTAGTTCAACATCTACTCCCTCTACACAGCTCTACACAGCGATTACCGGGCGGTGGTGGATTCCTGGGGCTTTCGTCATTTCTTCACTATCATTCCCCGTCAGTGCCCCTGGGGTTATATGAGGGCTCTGTCCGAGCGATGGTTCCACCAGACCCAGTCCCTTCACCTTTTGGACTGTGAGGTCGTGCTGACTCCCTGGGATTAGAGGTACATCACGGGTATCAAGTTCACCGGATCTCGTGTCCCTCTGGATCTTGATATTACTCCAGCAGAGGTCCGAGCTCTATTGGGTTTCGCTGCCGATGACCGGGTCTTTAAGGCCCGCAGCATTCGGTCTGGAGGCTTGGCTGTTGACGCTGTCGGAGGCATATATGCGACGCCATTCCCAGCAGATCGAGCCACTCATGATATTCTGCTCCGACGTCTGTTCCTGACCATTATGAGGGGTTGTTTCCTAGGGAACAACTCCTCTACCATTCATTTCAGCGTCGTTGGAGCCATCAGGGATGTAGACCGAATCGGTGACTGTGATTGGGGGTCCTTCACATTTCCTTATTTCCTCCACGGTCTTCGTCTACGTTCGGAGGGACAGATAGATGCTTGGCTCGGATTCTACCACTTTCTGCTAGTGAGCCTTCTCTTCCTCTTTTCTCACTGTACTTCCCTTCATTTCATTTCTCTTTTCTGCATTTGACGGTTACTCATGCCTTGCCTTGTTTCTGTTCACAGTTCTGGGCCTACGAGCGCCTTCCATGCCTGAGGCCTGTCACGACCCTCGGTCTGGATACCTATGTCAGGGGTCGTCGGTGGCATCACAGCACTTTAGAGGAGGTCCCAGTGTCTGGCAGCTTTGCCCATTATCGCATTCAGCTAGAGCTGATCACCGCTGCAGAGGTCGTTTGGACTCCTTATCTTTCTGAGCATTTGGCTGTGGGGTTCACAGATGGGTATCCTTCCGGCCCGGAGTTCGCACTTTCCACCCGCCGCCTTACTTTGCAGAGTGTTGGGGGCTGGGTGATGTATCTGGGAGAGCGCGCATTCAGATACGTTACTGGAGAGATCCGCATCCTGCACTCCCTTCCCTTCACTACATCCTGGCCGTTGGATTCTCAGCCTTCGGAGATTATGCTCGCGGGGGAGGATGGCCAGACGCTCTCTTCGGGTCTAAGCACGAGCGAGGCCTTTCGTATCTGGTGGGTGCCCCGCACCATCGGTCCCCAGACTCGGGCCAACTTCTTTCTTAGAGATATGGTTCCCGGGTCGGTGATGATGACCGATTGGGCCGCCTGTGTTCGGACTCCCACTCATGCTGAGCAGATTGCCACTCTGACCCGCCAGGTGGAGCAACTGTCGTTGTACCTTCGGGTGTTAGGTTGGACCCCGGAGGATGCCTATGCATATGATCCTGATAGTACGGGTTTTGACACAGGCCCGAGCTCGTCTGATGCCCTAGCGCAGCCATATATCCCCGACATGAACTTTGGGCCTCCGACTTTGACGACTCCAGGGGATCAGTTTGCGGATCCGGCCTTCTTAGATGACCTCACTTTTGACTGGATCAGGCTAGGATAGGGCCTTTTGTACCTGAACCATGTTAGATTTATTTTTTTCATTTCATGCACTATGTATTGAACTCATTTGTTTATTTATGCACAGTTTTTATCATTATGATCGTTCAATTGCTTTATTATTAACTATATGATGCATGCTTTTTTTTCATGGATAGAGAATGACCCCTGTACAGTCTTTTTGATACTATTTTTCACAGATGTCGTCACCAGATGTCGTGGTACGTTTGGATCTCGGTCCTCCCACAGGGTTGGTTGGCAGACTTTTCCGTTGGTTGGACAGTTTGTCGTCGGGCGACAGGGCTATTGCAGATGGTCTTCTCGGACATTTTCGGTCCTTATTATCCTTTCAGGTGCCGACAGGCTTTGTAGATGGTATTCTAGGTTACTGGGCCCCTGCCTATCAGGTGTTCAGGTTAGGGACAGTGGAGATGACCTCTACTCTCGAGGAGTATGCCCGCTTTACTGGTTTGCCTTTGGACAGTCCTTGCGCCAGGGTCACAGTTGGTCCCATGCGCCGTCAGTTCTTGACTTTCACTGGGTTGCGGAGGACAGCTCTGCTATCGGTGGTCACATCAGACCATCTAGTTCCCCTACATTTCCTGATTGATCGATTCGTCTCACCCGACAGTTTTCGTCTATTCTCTGGTGATTTTTCCGTATCTGAGGAGCGCTGGGGCGCTTTGAGAGTAGACGTTTTGATGGCCTGTGTCATCTCAGTTTTGTATCTGCCCGCCGGACCCGATCTGTTGGATATGCGAGTCATTGCGGCCATTAGAGCCCTTCAGGAGGATCACACCATCATTCCCATGATACTGGCAGACACCTATATGTCTGCCTCATATTGTCAGTCTTTTCGAGGCAGAGTATTCAGAGGGAGCTCGACTTTGTTATATGTGTGGTTTATGAGTCATCTTAGTCCCATCGGCCATTTTCGTCGCCAAGGGTTTTGCTTCAGCCATGACATAGCCACGCAGTTTTCGTTTCGTCCCGTGAGCTGTACTGATGCGGCCTCCTAGACAGCATTTTTATCGGTTATTGAGGATCCTTTTCATCTCCTGATCTATTCGGGTTATTGCTCCTTTATGAGCTTTTTGACTCACGTGCCCACCCTGGATTTCATCTCTATTGCTGGCTTGATGGGCGTGACGACTTATCATCCTTTGGCGGTTACAGGGCAGTTTGATCAGACACCGGATTTTCACCCATTCACGGGCGCAGCCGCCTACCGATTCCTTATATCATCCCAGACAGAGAGAGATCTACTGCGGGTATATGATCTTTGGTCTCGCATGATCCCTGCCGAATATAGTGACGGTTGCCCCATCCAGACATTCGCTTATGTGCAATGGTTGCGCGGAGACTCGGATACGGTTGGTCTGAGTCAGACTGGGGCTTTTGATGACTCTGGAGTGATTTTCCCAGATGATACCACAGATCATTCCATCTCAGCTAATTCTGCCCCTAGTCGGGTTACTGAGGGTACCCGACTCCGCCTGACCTTGATTACTACTGAGGCTGAGAGGGATGCCGCTCTTGTTGAGAGAGATGATGCCATTCTGGCTAGAGACGTTGCCTTTGCTGACAGAGAGGCCATTGTATTTCAGACCAGGACAGTTATAGATGCTCATTCTGAGACTGTCAGTCGAGCCACTGCTTTATTGGATCGTATCGACATGATAGGGCAGCAGATTGCAGGGGATGCTGATGCTTCAGATCTATCCACCACTTTATCCATCCTGCTTCAGCTAGTTTCAGATTTGTAGATTATTTTATTTCCTGCATAGACTATGTTAGTTTCATCGGTTATCAAAAGAGAAATCTTGTAACAAAATGACTTATATATACAGACATGCATTTAAATTTAGTCATTTTCCCTTTTTGTCGTATCGTTGCCTTTCATAGGATCCTCATTTTATCCAGCTAACCATGATTTTGACATTTTGCCTTCTTTCTCTTCTCAAGTCTTGATGGAGATTTGACAGATACCGCCGCACCCCTGTTGATTTCTTCGGACTGAGTCTTAGATTTTGGCCAACTGTTTGGTTGGGCTAGGGTTATGCTACTTGAGATGAAGCTGATTAGGGGCTGGTTTCGGGAAGGTTTCGAGGGTATAGGAAGGTTTTTTCTGGCTGTTGGGAATTGGTTTTGGTTAGAGAAAGGATTATTTTTTTTAAGGAATCGGACCGTGCCATGATGGCTGCCTACGTACCCCCACAAGTTGGGAGATCAGGTCCTACGTAGCTCGTTCCTCAAAGAAAAAGGAGAAACTGATGAATCAAGCGTAGAACCGCTTCACCGAGTCGGAATTGAGGGGCTGTGGAAATACCTCACCATCCATTTCTTGCAATATGAGGGCTCCTCCGGATAGCACCTTCTTAATCACAAAAGGTCCTTCCTAGTTCGGGGCAAACTTCCCTTTGGCTTCATTTTGACAAGGCATGACTCTTTTTACCACTAGGTCATTTTCCTTGAACTTCCGAGGTCTTATCTTTTTGTCATATGATCGAGAGACCCTTTGTTGGTATAACTGACCATGCCAAACAGAAGCCACCCTCCTTTCATCAATTAGGGCCAATTGGTCGTATCGACTTTGCATCCAATCCTCCTCGCTTATCTGAGCATCGATCAATATTCTGAGGGACGCCATCTCAACCTCAACTGGCAGAAGAGCCTCCATTCCATATACCAAAGCGTAAGGGGTTGCCCCTGTAGAAGTACGTGTTGACGTTCTGTATGCCAGCAGGGTGAGGGGTAACAGATCCGGCCATCCCTGATGATTAGCAGACATTTTCGCCATGACCTTCTTGATGTTCTTGTTTGCAGCCTCCACTGCCCCATTCATCTTAGGACGGTAAATGACAGAATTGAGGTGTTTGATCTTAAATTGGTCGCATAATCCCTTCATGAGGGCATTGTTCAAATTCTTGGCAATGTCGGAGACTAAAACCTCAGGTTGCTCGTATCGACAAATGACATTATTCCTGATGAAACCGACGATGATCTCCTGAGTTACTTTGGGGAAATAAGCTGCTTCTACCCATTTAGTGAAGTAGTCGATCATGACGAAAATGAATCGGTGTCCGTTGCTTGCTTTGGGCTCTATTGGTCCGATCACATCCATTCCCCACATTGAGAATGGCCACGGGGAGGTCATACAGTGCAGTTCATTGGGAGGTGTATGGATCACATTACCGTGCGCCTGGCATTGGTAACACCATTTGACATGATCATCGCAGTCGGCTTTCAGTGTTAACAAGTAATGCCCCGTTCTCAAGATCTTTTTGGCCAACATCGGTCCACTAATGTGTGGCCCACACACTCCACCATGAATTTCGTCCATAATCCTTTGGGCCTGCGTCTCATCTACGCATTGCAACAGTCCCAAAACAGTGTAGACACCCAAATTTTGCGTTCCCTATGCTAACGCGACGAATGGGCACTAGTGCGAACACTCGACGCCACCGCGACGATTTGCAGTCAAAACCGACGTAACAACAAGGCCATCCGAAATGAGCATTCCCGAATAATGTGTCACACCTCACAGTAATTCCCGGACTGCAAAATACAAGCCTTTCGGCGAAAACCGACAGCACGACGCGAGAATCAAGGTGCGGTGCGGAAACTGAGGAGAATTAAATAACTAAAGTACATGGCGGGCTGAGTGCATGGCGGGCTAAGGCCAGCCACAGATCAATCTGCGGCTGGACTTAGCTAGCCTACTTCAGCACATTCCTTTCATTCAGCGATACAGAGAGTTGGTAGATCGGAAGAAGAAAAAGAATAAGCAGCAGCACGAAAATTGAGAGAGAAGTAGCATAATTTTACAACAAAAATAGGAGAGAAAGGAAGAAAAAAGAGAGGATTTATATTCTTTTGATTTGATTGTATCACATATACTTCTTCTTCTATTCAAAATACACAAGTTTACATCCACTTTGATCTCATTTGCAAGGTGAAAATCTCTTTATTCTTGTAATTTCTATCATATTATTTGGTCAAATTAAATGTAGTTTTCATGTAATTTATGGTGGAACAATGAATTAGGGATTATTAGTGAGGGTTCCATCGGAACAAAATTCTTCCTAATAACCCGATGATATTTATTTATTGATTTTTTGGTTGTTTTACGGTGCTATATTGGGCGTGGTTCCTTTAGATCGCTATTTTAGGATGTCTTGGTATTGTTAGATTATCCGTGTTGGTTATTTCTTGTAATATCCGTTTGTGGGTGTGTGGAAATTTGGTTGTGAGCCTAGGAAAGCGACCCCGTGGTCCCAATCCGATGATGGAACTCTTTTGATGTAAGAAGTAGGAACGATATAATTTTCATTGTAAATATGTAATCGTCGGGCCTTAAAACGACGCTAAGGCTAGAATCGTGTTTAACCCCAACGCATTTTAATTCTTGATTTAATTTACGACACGAAATTGATTTCAAAGCTAAAACGATAAGATTTTCATAAAATCAATCAAACTAGGCTATTAGCACCATGAGGCTAAAATTTGGAAACGCTAATGAATGTCGATTCCTATTTAACGAGAAGGCTAAAAGAAAAAATCGTTTTCAAACATCACAAAAAATGATTTTATAAAAATAAGTAATGTTTTATTAAATCTTTGTGCATAGGGTTAAAGAGATCCTAGAAGTTGGCCACCGTGCTATTTACGAAAGCAACGTATAGATCTCGATTCCTATTTTGATGAAGGTTTAGAAAACTCTTGTTTTTTGCCAAAACGACACCTAATGAAAATCTCATAAGTTTTTGACAATTAAAATCAAACCTTTCTCATAAAGCTTTCTCGATTAAGCCAAATGATATTCTAGAGCATTCTCAAAAGAAAGCACGACTTTTCATCAAAATCCAAATGGTTTCTTCATGCAAATTCACCACGACATTCACGTAGGCACACACACACACACACACGCCAATACACACACACATTCAAGAATTAAAGGATAGGAAAAGCATCAAGATTGCGGTAACCGTGTTTCACGGAAGTCGGGGGGTGCCTAACACCTTCCCCTCGCTTAAGCAAGCTCCCGAACTCTATGAATCTCGGTTTGCAGACCAATTAATTCGGAGTCACATATGAGCCAGCGATTTATAAAAAAACGAAAACTCGGATGAGTTGGTACATCCATTTCAAATATACCAACTGGCGACTCTGGTCAATTGGCTCATCATAAAAAACGATCTTTCAAAACCACATCGACATTAATGCCGACCTTTTCCAAAAAATCATTCAATCAAAAGGCTAAAATTGGAAAAGACTAAACCCGGCGTCGACAGTTGGCGACTCTGCTGGGGACATTAGAGGGCTTAAGCCGCGTTCAAATCTTGATGCTATCCTATCCTTAAAAAATTCATGAATATATGTGTGCATGCAATATTTTGATCTTTTGTACTGTTGTTGTGTGAATGTGTGTTTTGTCCAATAAATGAATAATTGAATGGAATGGCTTTACTTTAAAGTAATCATTTGCATACGGTGAGGACGATGAATGTGAATGTATGTTGAGAGTGTACCTCCTCCTGAGGCGAACCTGTCGGTTGCTTATTACTGGACTCGAAGGGGCTGCTCCCTGGAGATGGCTCAGGAAACGCACCACCCAAATCCGCTCCAATCGAAAGGACTCAAACGAGTAGATTGCAAAGATTTGGGGACCTTCATGCCGAAAAGCCCGTGAGAGTAACCCTAGGATAGGTCAGCCTCAGATTAACCCAACGCAGGAAAAGTCTCTTCATGCCTTTTTACGTTCACGCGTATAAATGTCATGATCCCATTCATATATGCCTCCCCTTCTGTCAAGAGAAATTACTAACCTCTATGTTTTGCAGGGAACAGCTGGGGAAGCATAATAATGTCGTGTTTAGCATTTGTTATTGTATTAAAGGACTACTAACTTTCTGTTTTACAGGGAAAAATTAAAAAACCCAAAAACACAAAAGTTACAGCTTTAACGTGCATCCACATTTTTCATTCCCCAGGACTAAACTTCGAACCATTGTTTCTGTAGGATTGCTCCTTAAACGCGTTCGCAATCTAAAAGGGCTCAAAACTCTACATCTGAAATGACTGATCTTCCACCTACTAATCCTGGTTCCATATCTCGTGAGGAATTTGATGACTTTAAGAAACAGATGCTGGAGATGGCCATAATGCTGAAGGAACAATTGCTACCTAGACAGGATCCACCTAAAGAGGATCCACCCCAACCTAAGGGCGAACCCGTCATCCCAAACGTCATCCCTATACCTGACCGGACAGTGATTACTATCCCAGAGGAAGGAGACACTGACGACCTCCGGAAAAAAATGAAACAAATGGAGGAGACCATACAATCTCTAAAAGGCATAGGCTCCCTAGGCAGGGTTAACTATTCAGATCTATGTGTCTTCCCGGGAACCAGATACCCTGAGAAATTTAAAATTCCCGAATTTAAGAAATACAATGGGAAGGGGGATCCTTATACACATCTGAAAATATACATCGGGGAACTTGGATCTTATGCAGAAGACGAGGGTCTAAGAATGCAATTATTCCAAAAGAGCCTGACGGGAGAGGCGAGAATCTGGTATGCCCGTCTTGATAATGCCCGGATCCACAATTGGGAAGAGTTGGCCCACACCTTCTTAACACAGTATAGCTTCCAAGCACAAATGGCCCCCTGATAGATACCAAATGACAAAAATTAAGAAGCAACCAAGGGAATCTTTCAGGGATTATGCGCAGCGATGGAGGGGTATGGCCGCACAGGTGAATCCCCCAATGAGCGAGTCGGAGATGGTGATGACCTTCGTGGATATTCAAGAGGCTCCTTATTATGAGCGGGTTATATCAGGGATTGGAAGACCCTTTGCTGAGATGATTAAACACGGAGAAATGGTAGATATGGGGTTGAAATCTGGCAAAATCCGGGATTTAACGGCTTTGGAAACAGCTGCAGAACAAATACAGAGTGGAAACTATGGCAGCACTTCCCGTAGGGTCCAAAAGAAGAAGGAAGAAGATGTTTCCCTCATCCTGCAGGGATCGGCTAGGAAGGCAGAAAACAATCCTCCAGTACAAGTGCAGAGAGTGGGGCCATCCCGACAGCCTAACTTCACTGATCAGAGGGCGGATGGGCGAAGGAGATTCGAGGCCTCGAAAAATCAAGTATTCACCCCCCCTCGGGGATCCTCTTGAGCGGGTGTTGGCAGTATTGATAGCCCAAAGGAAAATAGTCGATTTGGCACCCCTGAGTGACCCGAATGGAAGAAGGTTTAACCCAAGCAAGAAATGCACATACCATTAAGGTTCTCCGGGTCATGATACACAGGAATGTTGGACGCTCAAGCACAGAATTCAGAACTTGATTGATAGTGGGGAAATTGTGGTGGAACAGCCAGACTCCCCAAATGTTAAGATCAATCCCCTGCCTAGGCATGATGGAGGGGGGGTCAATGTGGCAGAAGCCAGTGAAGCTGAGGGGCCGCCAAGGCTAAATTATGTGAAGAAAATTGATGAAATGATCAACATGATAAGTGATCACGGGAGTGCACGGGAAGCGCCAATTAGGTTGATGGGGGTAAGCAGAAATATCACAGGGGGGCCTGTCAAGTTAACGGCTCCAAAACCCTTCACCCTTGCAGCGAGGCCACAAATCCCTGTCCACAGTCTAAAGACGGTACCATGGAATTATGGGGGGGTGTCAGAGGAAGCGGCCAGTTGTGCTTCTGTGATAACAAGGGGGAATCCTTTGTATCTTCCTGGACGAGTCCTTGAGAACAAAACGAAGAAAAATGAAGAGATCTCCGAGGAAAAAGCCATAGAATTCTTGAGGAGGATGGATCATCTGGAAGCAAGAGGGATCCAAATATTAAGCGAGGAGTCGACCCTAACATCAATCATGGACTTGGTGTTATCCTCCAATGATCACTGCAAGAGTCTGGCAAAAGTCCTAGAGGAGGCATACGTTCCCAAAGAAATTAGCAAGGAAGGTTTCGGCCGTCTGGTGGGCCATCTGTTGGAGAGTGATGTAATATCATTTACAGATGATGATATCCCCAAGGAGGGAAGGGGGCATCGAAAACCGTTACATATTGCGGTAATCTCCTCAGGTTATATCATGAATGGGGTGCTGATTGATGGGGGATCGGTGTTGAATATCTGTCCCCTCAGTACATTGGAGAAGATGAACATCAATCCTAAGCGCCTACGGGCCAGTCATGTGGTGGTCCGAGCCTTAGACGGATCCCGGAGGGATACCATTGGAGAGATAGAATTGTCGGTGGAAATAGGACCTTGTACTTTTGATATTTCTTTCCAAGTCCTAGACATTGCGGCAAGTTATAACCTGTTATTGGGGAGGCCGTGGATACACATGGCCGGGGCAGTTCCTTCCACACTACACCAGCAAATCAAACTTATCATCGACGGGAATCAGGTGACGATCTCAGCGGAGTGTGATGACCCTTCTCCTTCCAGGAATGGCCTGCCTGTGATTAATGTGGATGAGTCGGCGGCACCTGCCAGTTTTCAGGCACTGGAAATTAGCACTCCCCACTACAGATGCCTGGGAGCTCCAGCCGTGAAACCTAAGGTCTCTCCAGAACTTACCTTCGTTGCGAAGGAAATGATAAAAATGAATTTCCAACCTGGACAGGGGTTAGGAAAGAGCAGTCAAGGAATCGCCAAGCCCATTCAACTACCCCATCAGATAGGTAAGGCTGGGTTGGGATATCATGAAGGCGTAACACGGAGACACCGTCAAGGTGCAGCTCCGATTCGACTGGCTGGCAGTCCGATGACCAAGGTCAACAATGAGCAAGGGACTAGCGAGCCTGTAACTGGGTCAGGGAATGAAGGGTTAACCCCCACAAGTGATGAGTCGACCAGGAGGGAAAGTTTCCTACAGGAGGCCGCGCAAAAGTTTGAAACCAGGTGCTATATTCCCGGACAGTTAATAGGCAATGAGGAGGGGAAGGATGTCACCACGCCACCGGGAGCCCAACAAGGTGTGTCTGTCATCGATTGGGCAGGGCTAATTATTCCTGAAGAAGGTAGGAAGAAGGACTCAGGCGACGTAGCCGTAATCATCGGGGAAGTTTCCGATGTGAAACCCCCTTTTATCCAGCGCATTTCATCTGACCTGACCGTCGACAACTGGACCATGAAACCAGTGATATCCAAACAAGGGTAAAACCCGACATCATGGTGGTAGGCCCCAGAAGATGGGAGGATGAAGAAGTTTATTTTTGTTGCTTTGTATTTTGCATAATTATGTTGTTTCGTCATGTTATCCGAACTGTGATCGTTGTGGAAAATAACTTATATATGACAAATATTTTATTTCATATCAGGTGTACCAATTTGAGTAATCCTTGCCTAACAAACGGTCTTTCAAATTTGAATGATGATTATGATTTTGACATTGAGCTGGATTTCGATTTAATGGGCATTGAGCAAGACGAGACAGATTACGACGACGCGCCTGATGAGATCAAAGGATGGGTCGAGGATAAACCCAAACCCAACCTAGACCAAACCATCAGCATAGATATCGGAACCCCTGACAAGCCAAAAGAACTCAAGATAGGGACGGACCTTACCCCTAGCCAGAAAGCAGAAATAACTGAGTTGTTAAGCCAATATGAGGATGTCTTTGCCTAGTCTCATGAGGATATGATCGGATTGTCCACCAATATTGTGGTACACCGGTTGCCCATCAAGGAGGGTTTCAGGCCTGTCAAGTAGAAATTAAGAAAGTTAAAACCAGAGTGGAGCTTAAAAGTGAAGGAAGAGATCATCAAGCAGTTCAGGGCCGGAATCATTATGGTATCCACGTACCCAGAATGGTTGTCCAATGTAGTCCCAGTGGCTAAGCCAGGAGGGAAGGTGAGGGTATGTGTAGACTATAGAGATCTAAACAAAGCCAGTCTCAAGGATAACTTCCCGGTGCCTTTCATACACATCCTGGTGGATAACATGGCCCAGTACGAGATGTACTCTTTTGTTAATTGCTTTGCGGGGTATCATCAGATAATGGTGGCAGAAGAAGATCGGGAAAAGACCGCGTTCATCACCCCTTGGGGCACTTTCTGCTATAGACGGATGGCTTTCGGTCTCACAAATGCAGGGGGTTCTTATCAGAGAGCCCTGATGGCCCTGTTCCATGACATGATGCACAAGGAGATAGAGGTCTACGTGGATGACATTATCGTGAAGTCAAGGGTAGAATCTGATCATATAACCCATCTCAAAAAGCTATTCGATCGGCTCAGAAAGTATAATTTGAAGCTCAATCCAGTAAAGTGTGCTTTCGGAGTGCAGTCGGGTAAGCTCTTGGGATTCCTGGTTAGTGATCGAGGCATTGAGTTGGATCCGGCGAAGATTAAGGCCATTGTGGATATGCCAGCACCTCACACAGAGAAGGAGATAAGAGGATTCCTGGGAAGAATAAACTTCATCAGCCGCTTCATATCCCACTTGACGACTACATGCGAGCCGATTTTCAAACTATTAAGGAAGGATGCTTCCCAAGAATGGAATGAGCAATGTCAGAAAGCCTTTCAGACTATTAAAAAGCAGCTGATAGAGGCACTAGTGCTGGTACCCCCGAAGGATGGGATCCCTCTGTTCATGTATATATCGGTCAATGCCATTGCGATGGGGTGTATGCTAGGACAGAAGAATGAAGCAGGTAAAGAGCAGGCCATCTATTACCTCAGCAAGAGATTTAGCCGATGTGAACAAAATTACACTCCCATCGAGAAAACCTGTTGTGCCTTGGCCTGGGCTGCAGGGAGATTACAGCACTACCTCCATGGGCATACTACGTACTTGATATCAAGAATGGATCCCCTGAAATATATTTTTGAAAGGCCCATGCTGAACTGTCGACTGTCAAGATAGCAGTTAATCTTACAACAGTTCGACATTGTATACGTAACTCAGAAAGCCATGAAGGGGCAGTGAATTGCAGATCAGTTGGCAGAAACGCCATCAGGGGGGATGGAGCCTTTAGAAACTCCTTTGCCGGGCGAGGATGTATTTTGGATATTACACGCGAAATGTGATGACGAGGGGCAGTTCTGGAAGCTGTATTTTGATGGTTCCATGAATGCCGAAGGGGCAGGAGCCGGAGCAGTCCTGGTCTCTATCACCGAAGAGCAATACCCCGTGGCCACTAAATTGCAGTTCAACAATTCGAACAACACAGCTGAGTACGAGGGATGTATATTGGGACTCCGATTTGCCTGCGATATGGGAGTGAAAAGACTGGCGGTGTTCGGGGATTCAGAACTGGTAATCAGGCAGGCGATCGGGGAGTATAACACAAAAGAGCTTCGGTTACTTCCATACCATCGTTGTGTTATCCAATTGATGTAAGAGTTCAAAGATATCGCTTTCCGCCATATTCCCCGGGGACGGAATGATTTTGTGGATGTGTTGGCAACGCTGGCTTCCTTAATCCATATAATCAAAAGAAAAGATGTTCCACAGATTGAGATAGCAGTACAGAATGCCCCGACATACGAGGAACATGTTGCAGTATTATCAGACGAGGTGGTTCTGCCAAAGCAACCTTGGTATCACGACATACGGGAATATCTGAGGGATAGATCCATTCCCGACCAGGCGATGAAGTTTTACCTGAGTGGGGATTCACTCTACAAGAGGGATGCTGGGTTGGGACTGTTGCAATGCGTAGATGAGACGCAGGCCCAAAAGATTATGAATGAAATACATGGTGGAGTGTGTGGGCCACACATGAGTGGACCGATGCTGGCCAAAAAGATCTTGAGAACGGGGCATTATTGGTTAACACTGAAAGCCGACTGCGATGATCATGTCAAACAGTGTTATCAATGCCAGGCGCACGGCAATGTGATCCATACACCTCCCAATGAACTGCACTGTATGACCTCCCCTTGGCCATTCTCAATGTGGGGAATGGATGTAATCGGACCGATAGAGCCCAAAGCAAGCAACGGGCATCGATTCATTTTCGTCATGATCGATTACTTCACCAAATGGGTAGAAGCAGCTTCTTTCCCCAAAGTAACTCAGGAGGTCATTGTCGGTTTCATTAGGAATAATGTCATTTATCGATACGGGCAACCTGAGGTTTTGGTCTCCGACAATGCCAAGAATTTGAACAACGCCCTCATGAAGGGATTATGCGACCAGTTTAAGATCAAACACCTAAATTCTGTCATTTACCGTCCTAAGATGAATGGGGCAGTGGAGGTTACAAACAAGAACATCAAGAAGATCATGGCAAAAATGTCTGCTAATCATCGGGTATGGCCAGATCTGCTACCCCTCACCCTGCTGGCATACCGAACGTCAACGCGTACTTCTACAGGGGCAACCCCTTACGCTTTCGTGTATAGAATGGAGGCCGTTCTGCCAATTAAGGTTGAGATGGCGTCCCTCAGAATAGTGATTGATGCTTAGATAAGCGAGGAGGATTGGATGCAGAGTCGATACGACCAATTGGCCCTAATTGATGAAAGGAGGGTGGCTGCTGTTTGGCACGGTCAGTTATACCAACAAAGGATCTCTCGATCATACGACAAAAGGATCAGACCTCGGAAGTTCAAGGAAAATGATTTGGTGCTAAAAAGAGTCATGCCTTGTCAAGACGAAGCCAAGGGGAAGTTTGCCCCGAACTGGGAAGGACCCTTTGTGATTAAGAAAGTGCTATCTGGAGGAGCCCTCATATTGCAAGAAATGGATTGTGAGGTATTTCCACAACCCCTCAATTCCGACTCGGTGAAGCGGTTCTACGCTTGAATCATCAGTTTCCCTTTTTCTTTGAGAACGAACTATGTAGGACCTGATCTCCCAACTTGTGGGGGTACGTAGGCAGCCATCATAGCACGGTCCGATCCCTTAAAAATAATCATTTTCCTAAACAAAACCAATTCCCAACAGCCAGATAAACCTTCCTACACCCTCAAAACCTTCCCAAAACCAGCCGCCTAATCAGCCTCATCCCAAATGGCATAACCCTGATCCAACCAGACAGTTATCCAAAATCTAAGACCCAATCCGATGAAATCGACAGGGTGTGCGGCAATATCTGTCAAATCTTCATCAAGACTTGAGAGGAGAAAGAAGGCAAAATGTCAAAATCATGATTAACTGGATAAAATGAGGATCCAATGAAAGGCAACGATATGACAAAAAGGGAAAATGACTAAATTTAAATACATGTCGACATATATAAGTCATTTTGTTACAAGATTTCTTCTTCAATAACCGATGAAATTAACATAGTCTATGCAAGAAATAAAACAATCTATAAATCTACAACTAACTGAAGCAGGGTGGATAAAGTGGTGGATAGATCCGAAGCATCAGCGTCCCCTGCAATCTGCTGTCCCATCATGTTGATACGGTCCAACAAAGCAGTGGCTCGACTGACAGTCCCAGAATGAGCATCTATAACTGCCCTGGCCTGAAATACAATGGCGTCTCGGTCATCAATGGCAGCGTCTCTAGCCAGAATGGCATCATCTCTCTCGACATGAGCGGCATCCCTCTCAGCTTCAGTAGTAATCAAGGCCAGGCAGAGTCGGGTATCCTCAGTAACCTGACTTGGGGCAGAATCAGCTGAGATGGAGTGGTCTGTGGTATCATCTGGGAAAATCACTCCAGAGTCATCAAAGGCCCTAGTCTGACTCAAACCAGCCGGATCCAAGTCTCCGCACAACCACTACACGTAAGCAAATGTCTGGAGGTGGCAACCCTCACTATGTTCGGCAAAGATCCTGCGAGACCAAAGATCGTATACCCGCAGTAGATCCCTCTCTGTTTGGGATGATATAAGGAATCGGTAGGCAGCCGCACCCATGAAAGGGTGAAAATCCTGTGTCTGATCAAACTGCCCTGTAACCGCCAAGGGATGATAAGTCGTCACGCCCCTCAAGCCAGCAATAGGGATGAAATCCAGGTTGGGCACGTGAGTCAAGAAGCTCATGAAGGAGCAATAACCCGAGTAGATCAGGAGATGAAAAGGATCCTCAATGACCGACAAAAATGACATCCAGGAGGCCGCATCAGTACAGCTCACGGGACGAAACGAAAACTGTGTGGCTATGTCATGGCTGAAGCAAAACCCTTGGCGACGGAAATGGCCGATGGGATTGAGATGGCTCATAAACCACACGTATAACAAAGTAGAGCTCCCTCTGAATGCTCTGCCTCGGAAGGACTGGCAATATGAGGCTGACATGTAGGTATCCGCCAATATCATAGGAAGAATGGTGTGATCCTCCTGGAGGGCTCTAACGGCCGCGACAACTCGCATGTCCAACTGATCAGGTCCTGCTGGTAAGTACAAAAATGAGACGACACAGGCCATCAAAACATCTAATCTCAAGGCACCTCAGCGCTCCTCGGATACGGAAAAATCACCAGGAAATAGGTGAAAACTGTCGGGTGAGCCGAATCGATCAATCAAAAAATGAAGAGGAACCAGATGGTCTGATGTGACCACCGATAGCAGAGCTGTCCTCCGCAACCCAGTGAAAGTCAAGAACTGACGGCGCATGGGACCAACTGTGACCCTGGCGCAAGGACCGTCCAAGGGCAAACCGGTAAAGCGAGCATACTCCTCGAGAGTGGGGGTCAGCTCTACTGTCCCTAACCTGAACACCTGACGGGCAGGGGCCCAATAGCTCAGAATACCCTCCACAAAGCCCGCTGGCACCTGAAAGGATAATAAGGACCAAGAATGTCCCAAAAGATCATCTGCGATAATCCTATCGGCCGGCGATAAACTATCCAACCAGCGGAGGAGACTGCCAATCAACCCTGTGGGAGGAATGGGATCCAAACGTACCACGACATCTGAGGACGACATCTGTGGAAAAATAGTATCAAAAAGACTGTATAGGGGTCATTTTCTATCCATAAATAAAAAACATGCATCGTACAAATAATAATAAAACAAGTGAATTTTATAAAGATAAAAACTATGCATAAATGAATAAAAGAGTTCAATACATAGTGCATGAAATGAAAAAAGAGAGAATAAAATCTAAACAGGTTCAGGTACAAGAGACCCGATCCTAGCCTGATCTAATCAAAGGTGAGGTCATCTAAGAAGGCAGGATCCTCGAACTGATCCCCTGGAGTCGTCGAAGTCGGAGGTCCAAAATTCATGTCAGGAATGTATGGCTGCGTTGTGGCATCAGATGAGCTCAGGCCTGCATCATAACCCGCACTGTCAGGATCGTAGGCGTAGGCATCCTCTGGGGTCCGGCCCAAAACCCGAAGATATAAGGACAGCTGCTCCACCTGTCGGGTCAGAGTGGCGATCTGCTCAGCATGGGTGGGACTCCGAACGCATGCGGCCCAATCAGTCATCATCACCGAGCCGGGAACCATATCCCCAAGAAAGAAAGTGGCCCGCCGATAGTACGAAGCACCCACCAGGTCCGGAAAGCCTCACTCGTACTGGGACCCGTAGAGAGCATCTGGTCATCCTCCCCCGCGAGCATGATCTCCGAAGGCTGAGAATCCAGCGGCCAGGATGTAGTGAAAGGAAGAGAATGAGGGATGCAGATCTCTCCAGTCACGCATCTGAATGCGCGCTCTCCCAAATACATCACCCATCCTCCGACACTCTGCAAAGTGAGACGGCGGGTGGAAAGTGCGAACTCCGGGCCGGAAGGATATCCATCGGTGAACCCCACAGCCAAATGCTCGAAAAGATAGGGAGTATAGATGACCTCCGCAGCAGTGATCAGCTCCAGCTGAATGCGACAGTGGGCAAAGCTGCCAGATACCGGGACCTCCTCCAAAGTGCTATGATGCCATCGCCGACCCCGGGGATAAGTGTCCAGGCCAAGAGTAGTGACGGGCCTCAGGCACGGAAGTCGCTCGTAGGCCCAGAACTGTGAACAGAAATAAGGAAAGGCATGAGTAACCAACCAATGCAGAAAAGAGAAATGAAATGAAAGGAAGTACGGTAAGAAAAGAGGAAAAGAAGGCTCACTAGCAGAAAGTGATAGAATCCGAGCCAGGCATCTGTCTGTCCCTCCGAGCGTAGGCGAAGACCGTGGAGGAAGTAAGCAAAGGTGAAGGACCCCCAATCATAGTCGCCAATCCGGTCTACGTCCCTGACAGCTCCGACGACGCTGAAATGAATGGTAGAGGAGTTGTTTCCTAGGAAACAACCCCTCATAATGGTCAGGAACAGACGTCGAAGAAGAATATCACGAGTGGCCCGATCTGCTGGGAATGGCGTCGCATATATGCCTCCAACAGCGTCCACAGCCAAAGCTCCAGACCGAATGTTGCGGGCCTTGAAGACCCGGTCATCGGTAGCAAAACCCAGTAAAGCTCGGACCTCTGCTGGAGTGATGTCAAGATCCAGAGGGACGCGGGATCCGGTAAACTCGATGCCCGTAATGTACCTCCAGTCCCAGGGAGTCAGCACAACCTCACAGTCCAAAAGATGAAGGGACTGGGTCTGGTGAAACCATCTCTCGGACAGAGCCCGCATATAACCCAGGGGCACTGGCGCGGAATGATGGTGAAGAAATGACGAAAACCCCAGGCATCCACCACTGCGCGGTAATCGTTGTGCAAAGCCGTGTAGAGGGAGTAAATGTTAAACCAATTACCCCTCGGCTGAGTAAACTCGGGCACCTGTGGCAATCACTAATGGGTCAGTCCAGATACGAACGGAAATTGAGAAATTAAGAATAAAATCAGAGTAGAATTGAATATACCTCATTAGCCACAAGAGATGTTGAGGGATGACGACTGAGATCCCGACCCAATAGATCGGGTATCTGCACAGAGGCGCCAGACAGGGCGCGATGAGGAGATGGAGCTGGTGTGCTGGAGGATGGCCCCTCTACCGCAACGTCCGGAAGAGCAGCCTCCTCAACATCGGGGTGATCGGGACGGATGACAGCCTCCGCCAGTCGGCAAGCCTGGTGGGTCCGGGGCAAGGCAGGAACGGGTGCAACCCTACGACGGCGAACGCCCGAGGTCCGAGACGCGGTGGAGCTACTGGGAGTGTCAGGATCCATAGCTGGAATAGAGCAGGCGAAAGGGGAGGTAAATTCTATTTTGAATTATGTCATAAACATTCTAATTTCCTATCATCATCATAAAATTAATGCAGCATGATGCATGTTTACTATATTTAAAAAAAAAAAAAAATCGGCAGAGTTTCGTATATAAAATGGACATCCCATGCATAGCCAAGCATGTTTTTCAAAGATCCCAAGCCACAACAGGTCAAAATTGCATTCATATGGGTAATTGCAACATGTAAAAGGACCATAATGCATGATTTTCTTTCAAAAAGAAACAACAGATATGTGTGACAGCATCATGAGCATAAAATAGGACTCACACAGTTGATACATAGCATGTATATACAATAATACATAGCATAACATTATAAAGCATACATTTCTATCTCTAAGCATGCAAATAGCCAAATGTATAGCGAAACATTGACGAAATTGGAAAACAATCGGTCAAAGTGTTACCTGTAGCGCGTAGATCGATCTAACCGGAGCGGTTTTTGCGAAAAGATCGGAAAAGTCAGCAAAAGGGACGAGTAAAGGTGTGAAAATCGCGTGGGGTACGAATGAAAGTGACAGATCTGGGAGGCGGTTGGCCGCCTATATGCCCGATCATGGCCGCAGATCAATCTGCGGCTGGCCGCAGATCAATCTGCGGCTGGCCGCAGATCAATCTGCGGCTGGGCCCAGTGATCCCCCTTGGTCCAATGCAAGCTTAATCGATCCTAAAGCCCATTTGACTCATAATTTAGTAATAAAATACGAGATTTTGATGAATCGGATGTTGAACACGGCTTCTCAATTCGACCGAGTGACCGGATACGAGACCCGGCACTCGCAGGACGATCGACCGGCGACGATAACCGGCGATTATGAGATGGGTGACCGGCGACAAAACCCGGCCCCGACAAGACGATCGACCGGCGACGATAACCGGCGATTACGAGATGGGTGACCGGCGACGAAACCCGGCCCCGACAAGACGATCGACCGGAGACGATAACCGGCGATTACGAGATGGGTGACCGGCGACAAAACCCGGCCCCGACAAGACAATCGACCGGCGACGATAACCGGCGATTACGAGATGGGTGACCGGATACGAGACCCGGCCTCGACAGGACGATCGACCGGCGATGAAACCCGGCGATTACGAGACGGGTGACCGGATACGAGACCCAGCCCCGACGAGACGATCATCCGCATCGAATATTTTGCATGTCTTACATCTTATGTTGCATCATAAGTCATATGTGTTGCATCACGTATGTATTGTCATTCTTGTGCACTGTCATTCATGCATCGAGTGTCTATTCTTTATCATGTTTATTTCATTTAACATTTCATAAACATGATAAAGAGGGGCAGCTGTAGACACCCAAATTTTGCGTTCCCTATGCTAACCGTGACAGGAGGACAAAATCGTCAATTGAACCGGCATGCGGGAGCAAAGAATGGGCACTAGTGCGAACACTCGACGCCACCGCGATGATTTGCAGTCAAAACCGACGTGACAACAAGGCCATCCGAAATGAGCATTCCCGAATAATGTGTCACGCCTCACAGTAATTCCCGGACTGCAAAATACAAGCCTTTCGGCGAAAACTGACAGCACGACGCGAGAATCAAGGTGCGGTGCGGAAACCGATGAGAATTAAATAACTAAAGTGCATGGCGGGCTAAGGCCAGCCGCAGATCAATCTGCGGCTGGCCTTAGCCCGCCTACTTCAGCACATTCCCTTCATTCAGTGATACAGGGAGTTGGTAGATCGGAGGAAGAAAAAGAATAAGCAGCAACAGCAGCACGAAAATTGAGAGAGAAGTAGCATAATTTTACAACAAAAATAGGAGAGAAAGGAAGAAAAAAGAGAGGATTTATATTCTTTTGATTTGATTGTATCACATATACTTCTTATTCTATTCAAAATACACAAGTTTACATCCACTTTGATCTCATTTGCAAGGTGAAAATCTCTTTATTCTTGCAATTTCTATCATATCATTTGGTCAAACTAAATGTAGTTTTCATGTAATTTATGGTGGAACAATGAATTAGGGATTATTAGTGAGGGTTCCATCGGAACAAAATTCTTCCTAATAACCCGATGATATTTATTTATTGATTTTTTGGTTGTTTTACGGTGCTATATTGGGTGTGGTTCCTTTAGATCGCTATTTTAGGATGTCTTGGTATTGTTAGATTATCCGTGTTGGTTATTTAATATCCGTTTGTGGGTGTGTGGAAATTTGGTTGTGAGCCTAGGAAAGCGACCCTGTGGTCCAAATCCGATGATGGACCTCTTTTGATGTAAGAAGTAGGAACGATATAATTTTCATTGTAAATATGTAATCGTCGGGCCTTAAAACGACGCTAAGGCTAGAATCGTGTTTAAGGCCCCGTCATAGTGAAAGTATGCGATTGTTGGCGTTCGGGGTTATTTTGATGGCTTACATGCCCATGAATAACCCCAACGCATTTTAATGCTTGATTTGATTTACGACACGAAATTGATTTCAAAGCTAAAACGATAAGATTTTCATAAAGTCAATCAAACTAGGCTATTAGCACCATGAGGCTAAAATTTGGAAACGCTAATGAATGTCGATTCCTATTTAACGAGAAGGCTAAAAGAAAAAATCGTTTTCAAACATCACAAAAAATGATTTTATAAAAATAAGTAATGTTTTATTAAATCTTTGTGCATAGGGTTAAAAAGATCCTAGAAGTTGGCCACCGTGCTATTTACGAAAGCAACGTATAGATCTCGATTCCTATTTTGATGAAGGTTTAGAAAACTCTTGTTTTTTGCCAAAACGACACCTAATGAAAATCTCATAAGTTTTTGACAATTAAAATCAAACCTTTCTCATAAAGCTTTCTCGATTAAGCCAAATGACATTCTAGAGCATTCTCAAAAGAAAGCACGACTTTTCATCAAAATCCAAATGATTTCTTCATGCAAATTCACCACGACATTCACGTAGGCACACACACGCGCGCGCGCACATACACACATACATTCAAGAATTAAAGGATAGGAAAAGCATCAAGATTGCGGTAACCGTGTTTCACGGAAGTCGGGGGGTGCCTAACACCTTCCCCTCACTTAAGCAAGCCCCCGAACTCTATGAATCTCGGTTTGCAGACCAATTAATTCGGAGTCACATATGAGCCAGCGATTTATAAAAAACGAAAACTCGGATGAGTTGGTACATCCATTTCAAATATACCAACTGGCGACTCTGGTCAATTGGCTCATCATAAAAAACGATCTTTCAAAACCCCGTCGACATTAATGTCGACCTTTTCCAAAAAATCATTCAATCAAAAGGCTAAAATTGGAAAAGACTAAACCCGGCGTCGACAACCAGCATCCCTCTTGTAGAGTGAATCCCCACTTAGGTAAAACTTCATTGCCATCTTTTGAATTCTCATCATCTCAGCTCGGCTTGCCTGGTCGGGGATGGATCTATCCCTCAGGTACTCCCTTATGTCGTGATACCAAGGCTGCCTTGGCATAACTACCTCCTCCGATAATACTGCCATATGTTCCTCATATGCTGGGGCATTCCGTACCGCTATTTCAATCTGTGGAAAATCTTTTCTTTTGATTATATGGATTAAGGAAGCCAGAGTTGCCAATGCGTTAGCAAAATCATTCCGTCTCCGGGGGATATGTCGGAAAGCGATATCTTCGAACTCTCGCATCAATTGGATAACACAACGATGGTATGGAAGTAACCGGAGCTCTTTAGTGTTGTACACCCCGATCGCTTGTCTGATTACCAGTTCTGAATCCCCGAACACCGCTAGTCTCTTTACTCCCATATCATGGGCAAAACGGAGTCCCAATATACATCCCTCGTACTCAGTTGTGTTGTTCGAATTACTGAACTGCAATTTAGTGGCCACAGAGTATTGCTCTCCGGTGATAGAGACCAGGACTGCTCCGGCTCCTGCCCCTTCAGCATTCATGGCACCATCAAAATACAACTTCCAGAACTGCCCTTCGTCACCACATCTCGTGTGTGAGACCCAGAATACATCTTCGCTCGGCAATGGAGTTTCTAAAGGCTCCATCCCCCCTGCTGGCGTTTCTGCCAACTGATCTGCAATTCCCTGCCCTTTCATGGCTTTCTGGGTTACGTATACAATGTCGAACTGCTGTAAGATTAACTGCCATCTTGATAGTCGACAGTTCAACATGGGCCTTCCAAAGATATATTTCAGGGGATCCATTCTCGATATCAGGTACGTAGTATGCCCATGGAGGTAGTGCTGTAATCTCCCTGTAGCCCAGGCCAAAGCATAACAGGTCTTCTCGATGGGAGTGTAATTCTGTTCATATCGGCTAAATCTCTTGCTGAGGTAATAGATGACCTGCTCTTTACCTGCTTCATTCTTTTGTCCCAGCATACACCCCATCGCAATGGCATTGACCGATATATACATAAACAGAGGGATCCCATCCTTCGGGGGTACCAGCACTGGTGCCTCTATCAGCTGCTTCTTAATGGTCTGAAAGGCTTTCTGACATTGCTCATTCCACTCTTGGGAAGCATCCTTCCTTAATAGTTTGAAAATCGGCTCGCATATAGTCGTTAAGTGGGATATGAAACGGCTAATGAAGTTTATTCTTCCAAGGAATCCTCTTATCTCCTTCTCCGTGTGAGGTGCCGACATGTCCACAATGGCCTTAATCTTCGCCGGATCCAACTCAATGCCCCGATCACTAACCAGGAATCCCAAGAGCTTGCCCGACTGCACTCCGAAAGCACACTTTGCCGGATTGAGCTTCAAATTATATTTTCTGAGCCGATCGAATAGCTTTTTGAGATGGGTTATATGATCAAATTCTACCCTTGACTTCACGATAATGTCATCCACGTAGACCTCTATCTCCTTGTGCATCATGTCATGGAACAGGGCCATCATGGCTCTCTGATAAGTAGCCCCCGCATTTGTGAGACCGAAAGCCAATCGTCTATAGCAGAAAGTGCCCCAAGGGGTGATGAAAGCGGTCTTTTCCCGATCTTCTTCCGCCACCATTATCTGATGATACCCGGCAAAGCAATCAACAAAAGAATACATCTCGTACTGGGCTGTGTTATCCACTAAGATGTGTATGAAAGGCACCGGGAAGTTATCCTTGAGACTGGCCTTGTTTAGATCTCTATAGTCGACACATACCCTCACCTTCCCTCCAGGCTTAGCCACTGGGACTACATTGGACAGCCATTCCGGGTAAGTGGACACCATAATGATTCCAGCCCTGAATTGTTTGATGATCTCTTCCTTCACCTTCAAGCTCCACTCCGGTTTCAACTTTATTAGTTTCTGCTTGACAGGCCTGAAACCCTCCTTGATGGGCAACCGGTGTACCATAATGTCTATGGACAATCCGATCATGTCCTCATGAGACCAGGCAAAGACATCCTCATACTGGCTTAGCAACTCGGTCATTTCTGCTTTCTGGCTAGGGGTAAGGTCTGTCCCTATCTTGAGCTCTTTGGGTTTATCAGAGGTTCCGATATTTATGGTGATGGTTTGGTCGAAGTTGGGTTTGGGTTTATCCTCGACCCATCCTTTGATCTCGTCAGGTGCGTCGTCGTAATCTGTCTCGTCTTGCTCAATGCCCATTAAATCGAAATCCAGCTCAATATCAAAATCATAGTCATCATTCAAATTTGAAAGACCGTTTGTTAGGCAAGGATTACTCAAATTGGTACACCTGACATGAAACAAAATATTTGTCATATATAAGTCATTTTCCACAACGATCACATTTTTTAGATAACATGATGAAACGACATAATTATGCAAAATACAAAACAACAAATGATATTTCTGCATCCTCCCATCCTCTAGGGTCTACCACCCTGACGCCGTGTTTTACCCTTGTTTGGATATCACTGGTTCCGTTGTCCAGTTGTCGATGGTCAGATCAGACGGAATGCGCTGGATGAAAGGTGGCTTCACATCGGAAACTTCCCCGATGACTACGGCTACATCGCCTGAGTCCCTCTCCTACCTTCTTCAGGAATAATTAGCCCTGCCCAATCGATGACAGGCACACCTTGTTGGGCTCCCGGTGGCGTGGCAATATCCTTCCCCTCTCCATTGCTTGTTAATTGTCCGGGGATATAGCACCTGGTTTCGAACTTTTGCGCGACCTCCTGTAGGAAATTTTCCCTCTTGGTCGACTCATCACTTGTGGGGGTCAATTCTTCACCCCCTGTCCCAATCACGGGCTTGCTAGTCCCTCGTTCATTGTTGACCTTGGTCACCGGATTTTCAGCCAGTCGAGTCGGGGCCGCGCCTTGACGGTGTCTCCGTGCTACGCCTTCGTGATATCCCAACCCTGCTTTGCCTATCTGATGTGGTAGTTGAATGGGCTCAGTGATTCCTTGACTGCTCTTTCCTAACCCTTGTCCAGGTTGGAATTTCATTCTCATCATCTCTTTTGCAACGAAGGTAAGTTCTGGAGAGATCCTAGGTTTCATGGCTGGAGCCCCCAGGCATCTGTAGTGGGGAGTGCTGATTTCCAGCGCCTGAAAACTGGCAGGTGCCGCCGACTCGTCCACATTAATCACAGGCAGACCATTCCTGGAAGGAGAAGGGTCATCACACTCTGCCGAAATCGTCACCAGATTCCCGTCGATGATAAGTTTGATTTGCTGGTGTTGTAACGGACGATTTAATTGCGTTTTGATTCTGGGGACAGAATCCTTTTAAGGAGGGAAAGATGTAACGAATGCAATTTTTGTGATTGAATAAAAATATTTGTTGAATTATATAAATATTTTTATTAATTTATTGAGCTTAATAAATAATTTATTAAGTTTTTGTGAAATGGGTATATGATAAGTTTAATAATGTTAAATGTTAATTTGAGTGTGATTTGTTATGTTATTCTAATTTAATTTAATAATTAAATTAGATGATGAAAAGGTTTATTTGAATAAATGATTTATTTGAATAAGAGAATTTATTTGGTATTATTGTTATTTGTTAAATGAAATTATTATTTGAGTTGGTAAGGTTTAATTGAATTTATTTAATAACAAGTTCAATTAAATTAGAAGTGTGACATTTTAAAACTATATGTTATAATGATTTATTAAAATAAATGAGAAAGTGTTTAATTCAGTTTTACCAAACAAGGCCCTATGATCTTTGTTTGGAAATAATGGGTTATTTTATTTGTGTTTTACCAAACAAGGCCTTAAGACCTTTAGTTAAAATAATGGATTAATTTATTTAGTATTTGCCAAACAAGCCTTAAAGGCTTTTGAAATTTTTAACTGATAGATATTATATCATACGTTATTATTATATTAAGTGTCAGTTTTTATTTTGTTTTTATTTCATCAGTTTTTATTTTTAAAAGAACGTCAGTTAAGAAAGAAAGAAAGAAAAACAAAGAAGAAGAAACGCAGAGCTTGAGAGAAAGAAAAGAACTCTGTGAATTTGAGAGTTGAGAGAAAAGAGAGAAATTGTGTGAGAAGATTGGTGATTGGAGTAAGAATTCAAGCAAGGAAGTTTAATCAAAATTTTTTACAACAATTGAAGGTATAATTCTTTTTTTTTCCTCTTGGTTTATTCTACTGTATATAATTTTAGTTACTGTATGTAAATTCAATTGCTAGAGTATATGAATTATTTGATTATAGTTGTTGTAATTGGTAGTAATCATGTGTTAGATGATTATATGTTGATAAATAATTAATTTAGAGGTATTAATTTATGAAAACATACTTTAGAATTGAGTTTTTAGTTTTACAGAGCTTTATTTTATGTATGACATATTTGTATGAAAATTGATGGTTCAATTTGGTTATTAATCGGTGAATTAATAATTGTTTATGATTGTATGATGAAAAACATGAATAATGCAAGAAGAATAGTTTTAATTGGCTGAAAATTGAATTTACAGAGCTTGATTTCATGAAAATGGTCAAAGCTTGAATATTTGGCTTTAACAGTGAATTTTTGGTTTTAAATTAGTTGTTTATGTGTTAGAATGATTAAAATGTTTACAGAACATGATAGGAAAATGTTTTGTGTCATATATGATGTCTGAGTATATTTAATTTGTTTTCTGGATGGTAGAATTCGAAAAATTTGGCCAAATTGGCCTAAGTTTTCACTGGTTCGCGAGCTGGGGAAGACGACAGTCGAGTCTCTCGCCCCAGCGAGAGAAATGAACTGATTTCTTCGCCCCGGCGACAAATTTGTTAAGTATAACTTCGCCCCGGCGAGCCTCTCGCCCCAGCGACGATTTTCTTAAGCTTTTTCTCGCCCCGGCGAGAAACACTACTGTTAAAAAAAAATTATTATTTTGTTTTCTTTTCTTGGAAGTTATGATGCATAATTAAACTTATATTAATGTGACTAATGTATTACCAAGATGGTTGCTAAACTAGTACTTGTTGATTATGGTTTGCTAAATGAGATGTTATGATAAAAGAGCAAGCTTAGAATGCTTTTAATTTTGTGACTAATTATGTTACCATTTTATAATTAAATGTATAGGTTGTTTAAGGATCGTGAATTACTTAAATTTGTAATCTACGCTTGAGGCAAGTTTTTCCTCCCTTAAACTTGAAAATTATTTATAGCAAGTTCCTTATCTCAACTTATTACTTTTACGTTGAGCAAATTTTCCTATGTCAAACTTGTTATTTCATTTAAAGCAAGTTTAATATCATTGAGCAAGAATATTTACCTTAGCTTATTGTCATTCAAGTAAGGTTGTTGTCATGATTAAATGCTTAAGCTTTATTCCAGTTGTTTATTGTTCGATCATTGATCGTTATTCAAACTTTGAATAGAATTTCTATTGTTTGACTTTATTGATGAATTAGACTAGCAAACCCTTATTGATTCAGCTAGTCCTTAGTTGATGAGCGATTTCAAAGACTTAGAGTATTTTCTATTCTTGTTCCAAGCCAAGTTTCTTTTGGTACGGATTCAGGAGATAAACTGAGATGAACAACCCTAATATAGGGGATTACTTACGCGACAGCGTTAAAATATTTGTGCACAATACATTGTACAAAGGGCTGATCCCCCTGAGTACGAGATGTTGGTCCATAGTCTATATGATTGTTAAAGGTTACAGTAGAAATACTTGTTAATCTAGGACACAGTTCGAGGTCTTGTGACCCTCAGATATAATTTCTTAATCTTGAAATCTATTTTTTTCTTTGAATCGAGCATTCAAACGAGCTTTTAGACTTTGATCATTTATTGACTGAGATTCAGAAAACCATTATTCCTCAGTTGAAATCCCTTTCATTTAAATATTATTGTTATCGTACTTGTGAGCAATTGTTTGCTCACTCTTGCATTAATCATTGCAGCTAAGCCAGAAAAGCAGGACGAACCGTCCACGAGTAAAGGCAAGGGCAAGATGTTAAAGTAGCAAGAGATTTATCCACTTGATGTTTATCTGTAATCAAAGACTTGTTTAAATTATGTTTTATTCCGCATTTGATGTATTAAGGTTAAGATAACCTGGGATTTGATTGTTTAATAGTTTGGTGATGTAACCCATTTGGGAAGATGTTTCTTTAAATTTATTTTATTGTTCTTAATATTAGGTAGTTAAGTGTGATTCAATGAGATAGTGAACACCAAATTCGTGGGAATTAAGTACCTGGATTTGGGGGTGTCACAGGTTGGTATCAGAGCTGATAGGTTATGAACCTTTAGGTGGGGAAAACCTTAGGGTAGTAGCCTTTTAGAAGATAGAGAATATAGAGGTGATAAACTCTTATCGAGTTTTAAGGAATGAATTACGGAAATTCATAAAAGACAATAAAACGATTATGTGCTATGTGCTTATTTGATAATAAACTTATGTGCTCGCGAGTATTATCGATTAGTAATTAAAACTTAAAATTTTGGTTGTCAGGATAACTGATAGAGGAGAGCCCAGCCAGACTAGGGAGGAGGAGCCCAGAGATATTCACGTAGTCAGTGAGCAGCTAGTGCAGAGGGAGCCATCCCCATTGATTACAGTTACAGGCCATGAGTATGAGCCTGAGACTGATCCTGAGAAGGACCCTGAGGAGGATCCTGAGGAGGAGGAGGACCCTGAAGAGATGCCACTATCTACTTTGGGTGTTCAGATGTACGAGCAGGTGTATGATCGTAACATAGAGTTGCAGGACAGAGTGGAGGAGTTAGAGGGGCAGTTGGTTGAACGACAGTCTGCTTTGGAGCAGAAGAACAGTGAGATTGAGGAGCTAGACCTACGTCTTGGTGATGTGGAATGGAAGTTGGTTCATGTAGAGAGTGAAAAGGAGGAGTTAGAGGAGCAGGCTACGGAACGTCAAGCCACTTTAGAGCAGAAAGATGCTGAGATCCAAGACCTTTCATCACGTCTTGCAGAGGCTGAGCAGAGGCTAGCACAGTCTGAGTATCGACGAGGACAGTTGATAGCCAGGAATGAGATTGTACGAGATGAGTTGAAAGAGGAGTCAGCTAAGCGGGCGAGAGCTGAGACTGCTTGGTTAAGGGAGGCTAACCGCGCAGATCGTGTTGAGTGTGAGGCGCGGTCAAAGAAGGCCAAGATTGATGATATGGAGTATATTTTTCACTCCACAGTGGATAGAGCTCTGGATCGAGTTCATCGTCATCCAGATATGGTGGATCGAAGGATGGTGACTCGTATTATGGAGCAGGAACGCCAGGAAGCTGTGCGTCGTGGGATGTCATCATAGATTATGATTAGTTGTGTTATTATGAAATTTATGAGTTAATAAGTTGTTAATCCCAGTTTATATAATGGGATAGAATAATGATGTAATCCTGGAACTTTGTGATTTCAGGATAGATGATTTGATGTAAATAACCATGATGTTATCTTTATTATGTTTTAAAGCAGTAAATGAATAAAATGTGAAATTTTATTAGATGTGTTATGTGTTTAAGTCTTGTTTATAAATGTTTAAGTTGAGACTTAAATGTTTAAGTAATTGAGCAACAATCTAATAGTGCAAATTCTTAACAGTACGATGCCGCCAAGAAGACAACCAACACGTCAACAGACCCCTAAGGGATCTACCAATAACGAAGAAGCCAACGCTAACCCAATGCAGCAATTGGTAAACTTGTTAACGGGAGCCTTTGCAAATCAACCACAAGCTCAGGCCACGACATTCAAAGATTTCAAGGCTGTCGGACCCCCAGAATTTCTAGGGTCTATGAATCTGATAGAGGCCCAAACGTGGGTCATGGAGATGGAAAAGGTGTTTGATGTCGCTAGGGTCAATGAGGACCAGAAGACGGCATTTGCAACCTTTATGCTGAAGTCAGAAGCTAGCTACTGGTGGCAAGCTAATAAAACCCGAGGTGGGCAAGGGATTATTCCGTGGGAGCGATTTAAGGAGATGTTTTTCGAGACTTATTTTTCGGCAAGTGCTCAGAACCAAATGGAAGTACAGTTTCTAGAGTTGAAGCAAGGTACTATGTCGGTATCTGAATATGCAGCAAGATTCAACGAGTTGGCGAGGTTTGCGCCTTATCAGGTTAACACGGATGAGCGGAAGGCCAGAAGGTTCGAGCAGGGACTGAAGCCTTGGTTATATAATCGAGTTTCATTGTTTCAACTGAACTCATTTGCGACGGTGCTGGAAAAGGAAATTATTGCTGAAGGAGGCAGTGATGTTCTGTCAAAGTACAATCAGGAGCAGAGGAAGAAGAAGAATGAGAGTGAAAACAAGGCAAGTGGTAGCCATGGAGGCAGTAGTCAAAAGAGAAAATGGAATGATAGTAACTCTGCGGGAAGTCAGCAGGGTAATCAGAAGAAGAAGATGGAGGTGTGCAGCAACTGTGGAAAGAGCCATATGGGTGCTTGTTTGAAGGGTAAGCGGGTGTGCTTCAACTGTGGACAAGAGGGTCATATTTCACCAAATTGCCCTAATCTGAAGAAAGGAGCATGTTTCATCTGCGGGTCGAAGGATCACTTTGCCCGAGACTGCCCTAAGAAAGCAATGACAGGTGGAGCCAATTCAGGAAAGGGAAACAGCGGTGGTGGAGGCAACCTTACTATCACAGGACCGGCACAGCCCAACTGACCTACAGCTCGAACATTCAACATGACGGTGCAGGATGCTGTGCAGTCAAAGGATGTAGTGTCAGGTATCATTCCAGTCAATAATGTTAATGCTTATGTATTGTTTGACTCGGGTGCTACTTGCTCATTTATATCCGATGATTTTGCTAAGAAATTAGGGTTACCTCAGGAAGAGTTAGATTACCCCATGAATATAGAAATTGCGAATAGGGAGGTGATTTCTGTTAAGTTTGTCCACAAGAACTGTCAGGTAGAAATTAAGGGTCATGTGATGACTGTCAACTTAATCCCAATTCATCTTGGGGAGTTTGACGTTATTCTGGGAATGGATTGGTTGTTCAACCATGGGACAATTATTGACTGTCAAAAGAAGTGTGTAAACCTTATGACTCCGTCAAAAGTAGTGTTTTATGGCAGCAAGTCGCCTAGACAAACGAGTTGTCTGACGATGGTGCAGGCTAGAAAGATGTTGAGACAAGGATGTGTAGGATATCTAGCCTACATAGTTGATACCCGAAAGGTGGGTGCAAAACTGGAGGAGATACCAGTAGTTAAGGATTTTGCGGACGTGTTTCCTGATGATTTGCCAGGATTACCGCCAGATAGGGAAATCGAGTTTGTAATTGATTTAGCACCGGGAACGGCCCCTATATCGAAAGCCCCGTATCGAATGGCTCCGGTAGAAATGAAGGAGTTAATGGTGCAATTACAGGAATTGCTGGATAAGAAGTATATCCAACCGAGCGTTTAGCCGTGGGGAGCGCTGGTATTGTTTGTTAAGAAGAAGGATGGGTCGATGCGTCTTTGCATTGATTATAGAGAGTTGAACAAGGTCACGATCAAAAACAAGTATCCGTTACCAAGGATTGATGACCTGTTTGACCAACTGAAGGGAGTGAGATATTTTTCGAAGATAGATTTACGAAGTGGTACCATCAGTTGAAGGTGAGAAAAGAGGACATACCAAAAACGGCGTTTCGAACCAGATATGGTCACTATGAGTTTTTGGTTATGTCATTTGGTTTAACGAATGCGCCTGCAGCATTCATGGACTTAATGAATAGAGTATTCAAACCATTCCTGGATAAGTTTGTAGTGGTATTTATAGACGACATTCTGGTCTACTCCAAAACTCAAGAAGAACACGTGGAACATTTAAGAGTGACATTGGAGGCGTTAAGGAAGGAGAAATTGTATGCAAAATTTTCAAAGTGCGAATTTTGGTTGGAGCGTGTTCAATTTCTTGGACATGTGATTGATAAAGACGGGATTTCGGTGGATCCAGCTAAAGTGGAAGCTGTGATGAACTGGGATCAGCCGAAGACACCGTCAGAAGTAAGGAGTTTCCTAGGTTTGGTAGGATACTACAGACGTTTTATTCAAAAAATTTCCAGGATCGCCACTCCTTTGACAAATTTAACAAGGAAGTCAGTGAAGTTTGTTTGGACGGAGAAGTGCGAAGAAAGTTTCCAAGAACTAAAGAAGAGACTAAGTTCGGCGCCTGTGTTGTCTTTACCAGATGATACAGGAAATTTTGTGGTGTACAGTGATGCATCACATAAAGGACTTGGTTGTGTGTTGATGCAGAATGGTAAGGTTATTGCATATGCATCGCGCCAACTAAAGGACTATGAAAAAGGGTATCCGACCCATGATTTGGAGTTAGCAGCCGTAGTGTTTGCTTTAAAAATCTGGAGGCACTATCTCTATGGAGAGAAGTGTGAAATATATACAGACCATAAAAGTCTGAAGTATATTTTTACACAGAAGGATTTGAATATGCGGCAAAGGAGATGGAGAGAATTGATCAAAGATTATGATTGTGAAATTCTATACCATCCGGGAAAAGCTAATGTGGTTGCCGACGCTTTGAGTAGAAAAGGTCGGGAGAAACTGTTTATGTTAACTGCTCAGGAGAAACTTGTGGCGGAAATGGCTAAGTTGGAATTAGAGGTGAAGAATCTGGCAGAGCCTAATGAAAAATTGTTCCAGATGGAAACCCAACCAACTTTGGTAGAAAAGGTGAAGGAAGCGCAACTTCACGATGAGGAATGTCATAAGATACGGCAAAGAGTGTTTGAAGGTGAAGAGCTCAAATATAAAATCGATACTGAAGGGTTGCTGAGATTTGAAGGCAGAATCTGGGTACCGTCGGTATTGGCAATCAGAGAGGAGATTTTGAACGAAGCTCACAGTTCACGATTTTCGGTTCACCCGGGAAGCACAAAGATGTACCAGGATCTTCGTCAACATTTTTGGTGGCCAAACATGAAAAGAGAGGTTGCTGAGTGTGTTGCGAAGTGTCTCACTTGTCAAAGAATTAAAGCGGAGCATCAACGACCAAGTGGTTTGTTACAGCCCTTGGAGATACCAGAATGGAAGTGGGAGCATATCACGATGGACTTCGTGGTAGGGCTTCCAACTACTCAGAAGGGTTATGACGCAATATGGGTTATAGTTGACAGATTGACGAAATCAGCGCATTTCTTGCCGATCAAAATCAGATTCACTTTGGATCAGCTGGCAAAGTTATATGTCAAAGAGATTATCTCAAGGCATGGAGTTCCAATATCAATAGTATCAGATCGAGATCCATAGTTTACATCAAAGTTTTGGAGGAGTCTACAAGCTTGTTTGGGAACACAGTTGAGAATGAGTACAGCCTATCATCCTCAAACCGATGGCCAGAGCGAAAGAACAATTCAAACGTTGGAGGATATGCTCCGAGCGTGCGTTATGGAATTTAAAGGCAACTGGGATGATCATTTACCTCTGGTCGAGTTTGCTTACAACAATAGTCATCACGCTAGTATCGGCATGCCGCCCTACGAAGCATTGTATGGAAGGAAATGCAGAACTCCATTATGCTGGGATGAGGTTGGTGAACGACGACTATTAGGACCCGAGCTGGTACAACAAACTGCTGAAATTGTCAAAGTGATAAGAACCAGACTGATAGCCGCTCAAGACAGACAGAAGAAGTATGCTGATCAACACCGACAAAATCGCGAATTTGAAGTCGGGAGCTTTGTGTTCCTCAAAGTATCTCCTTGGAAGGGAAAGATCAGATTTGGTAAAAAGGGTAAACTCAGTCTGCGATTTATTGGACCCTTTGAAGTGCTGAAACGGGTGGGTGAGGTAGCTTATGAGGTAGCTTTACCTCCTGAGTTAGGCCACATTCACAATGTCTTCCATATATCGGTGCTACGACAGTATAAGCCCGATTATAAGCATGTAATAGAATATGAACCGATACAGTTTGAGAAAGATTTGTCTTATGAAGAGATACCTGTTCAAATAGTGGATAGGAAGGAGCAAATACTTAGAAATAAAGTGATACCTTCTGTTAAAGTAATCTGGAGGAACCACAGTGCTGAAGAAGCAACGTGGGAACTCGAAGAGATAATGATGCAAAATTTTCCTCAATTATTTGTTTAATTTTATATTGCGATTCTGGGGACAGAATCTTTGTAAGGAGGGGAGAATGTAACGGACGATTTAATTGCGTTGTGATTCTGGGGACAAAATCCTTTTAAGGAGGGAAAGATGTAACGAATGCAATTTTTGTGATTGAATAAAAATATTTGTTGAATTATATAAATATTTTTATTAATTTATTGAGCTTAATAAATAATTTATTAAGTTTTTATGAAATGGGTATATCATAAGTTTAATAATGTTAAATGTTAATTTGAGTGTGATTTGTTATGTTATTCTAATTTAATTTAATAATTAAATTAGATGATGAAAAGGTTTATTTGAATAAATGATTTATTTGAATAAGAGAATTTATTTGGTATTATTGTTATTTGTTAAATGAAATTATTATTTGAGTTGGTAAGGTTTAATTGAATTTATTTAATAACAAGTTCAATTAAATTAGAAGTGTGACATTTTAAAACTATATGTTATAATGATTTATTAAAATAAATGAGAAAGTGTTTAATTTAGTTTTACCAAACAAGGCCCTATGATCTTTGTTTGGAAATAATGGGTTATTTTATTTGTGTTTTACCAAACAAGGCCTTAAAACCTTTAGTTAAAATAATGGATTAATTTATTTAGTATTTGCCAAACAAGCCTTAGAGGCTTTTGAAATTTTTAACTGATAGATATTATATCATACGTTATTATTATATTAAGTGTCAGTTTTTATTTTGTTTTTATTTCATCGGTTTTTATTTTTAATAGAACGTCAGTTAAGAAAGAAAGAAAGAAAAACAAAGAAGAAGAAACACAGGGCTTGAGAGAAAGAAAAGAACTCTGTGAATTTGAAAGTTGAGAGAAAAGAGAGAAATTGTGTGAGAAGATTGGTGATTGGAGTAAGAATTCAAGCAAGGAAGTGTAATCAAATTTTTTTACAACAATTGAAGGTATAATTCTTTTTTTTTCCTCTTGGTTTATTCTACTGTATATAATTTTAGTTACTGTATGTAAATTCAATTGCTAGAGTATATAAATTATTTGATTATAGTTGTTGTAATTGGTAGTAATCATGTGTTAGATGATTATATGTTGATAAATAATTAATTTAGAGGTATTAATTCATGAAAACATACTTTAGAATTGAGTTCTTAGTTTTATAGAGCTTTATTTTATGTATGACATATTTGTATGAAAATTGATGGTTCAATTTGGTTATTAATCGGTGAATTAATAATTGTTTATGATTGTATGATGAAAAACATGAATAATGCAAGAAGAATAGTTTTAATTGGCTGAAAAATAAATTTACAGAGCTTGATTTCATGAAAATGGTCAAAGCTTGAATATTTGGCTTTAACAGTGAATTTTTGGTTTTAAATTAGTTGTTCATGTGTTAGAATGATTAAAATGTTTACAGAACATGATAGGAAAATGTTTTGTGTCATATATGATGTCTGAGTATATTTAATTTGTTTTCTGGATGGTAGAATTCGGAAAATTTGGCCAAATTGGCCTAAGTTTTCACTGGTTCGTGAGCTGAGGAAGACGACAGTCGAGTCTCTCGCCCCGGCGAGAGAAATGAACTGATTTCTTCGCCCCGGCGGCAGTGTCGCCCCGGCGACAAATTTGTTAAGTATAACTTCGCCCCGGCGAGCCTCTCGCCCCAGCAACGATTTTCTTAAGCTTTTTCTCGCCCCGGCGAGAAACACTACTGTTAAAAAAAATTATTATTTTGTTTTCTTTTCTTGGAAGTTATGATGCATAAATAAACTTATATTAATGTGACTAATGTATTACCAAGATGGTTGCTAAACTAGTACTTGTTGATTATGGTTTGCTAAATGAGATGTTATGATAAAAGAGCAAGCTTAGAATGCTTTTAATTTTGTGACTAATTATGTTACCATTTTATAATTAAATGTATAGGTTGTTTAAGGATCGTGAATTACTTAAATTTGTAATCTACGCTTGAGGAAAGTTTTTCCTCCCTTAAACTTGAAAATTATTTATAGCAAGTTCCTTATCTCAACTTATTACTTTTACGTTGAGCAAATTTTCCTATCTCAAACTTGTTATTTCATTTAAAGCAAGTTTAATATCATTGAGCAAGAATATTTACCTTAGCTTATTGTCATTCAAGCAAGGTTGTTGTCATGATTAAATGCTTAAGCTTTATTCCGGTTGTTTATTGTTCGATCATTGATCGTTATTCAAACTTTGAATAGAATTTCTATTGTTTGACTTTATTGATGAATTAGACTAGCAAACCCTTATTGATTCAGCTAGTCCTTAGTTGATGAGCGATTTCAAAGACTTAGAGTATTTTCTATTCTTGTTCCAAGCCAAGTTTCTTTTGGTACAGATTCAGACGATAAACTGAGATGAACAACCCTAATATAGGGGATTACTTACGCGACAACGTTAAAATATTTATGCATAATACATTATACAAAGGGCTGATCCCCCTGAGTACGAGATGTTGGTCCATAGTCTATATGACTGTTAAAGGTTACAGTAGAAATACTTGTTAATCTAGGACACAGTTCGAGGTCTTGTGACCCTCAGATATAATTTCTTAATCTTGAAATCTATTTTTTTCTTTGAATCGAGCATTCAAACGAGCTTTTAGACTTTGATCATTTATTGACTGAGATTCAGAAAACCATTATTCCTCAGTTGAAATCCCTTTCATTTAAATATTATTGTTATCGTACTTGTGAGCAATTGTTTGCTCACTCTTGCATTAATCATTGCAGCTAAGCCAGAAAAGCAGGACGAACCGTCCACAAGTAAAGGCAAGGGTAAGATGTTAAAGTAGCAAGAGATTTATCCACTTGATGTTTATCTGTAATCAAAGACTTGTTTAAATTATGTTTTATTCCGCATTTGATGTATTAAGGTTAAGATAACCTGGGATTTAATTGTTTAATAGTTTGGTGATGTAACCCATTTGGGAAGATGTTTCTTTAAATTTATTTTATTGTTCTTAATATTGGGTAGTTAAGTGTGATTGAATGAGATAGTGAACACCAAATTCGTGGGAATTAAGTACCTGGATTTGGGGGTGTCACAGGTGTAGCGTGGAAGGAACTGCCCCGGCCATGTGTATCAACGGCCTCCCCAATAACAGGTTATAACTTGCCGCACTGTCTAGGACTTGGAAGGAGATATCAAAAGTACAAGGTCCTATTTCCACCGGCAATTCTATCTCCCCAATGGTATCCCTCTGGGATCCGTCGAAGGCTCGTACCACCACATGACTGGCCCGTAGGCGCTTAGGATTGATGTTCATCTTTTGCAATGTACTGAGGGGACAGATATTCAACGCCGATCCCCCATCAATCAGCACCCCATTCATAATATAACCTGAGGAGATCACCGCAATATGCAACGGTTTTCGATGCCCCCTTCCCTCTTTGGGGATATCATCATCTGTAAATGATATTACATTACTTTCCAACAGATGGTCCACCAGATGGCTGAAACTTTCCTTGCTGATCTCTTTGGGAATGTATGCCTCCTCCAGGACTTTGGCCAGAATTTTGCAGTGATCACTGGATGACAACACCAAATCCATGATCGACGTCAGGGTCGACTCCTCGCTTAATATCTGGATCCCCTTTGCTTCCGGCTGATCCATCTTCCTCAAGAATTCCATGGCTTTCTCCTCGGATATCTCTTCATTTTTCTTCGTTTTGCTCTCAAGGACTCGTCCTGGCAGATATAAGGGATTCCCCTTTGTTGTTACAGAAGCACAACTGGCCGCTTCCTCTGACACCCCCCTATAATTCCATGGTACCGTTTTCAGACTGTGGACAGGGATTTGCGGTCTCGCTGTGAGGGTGAGGATTTTCGGAGCCGATAACTTAACAGGCCCCTCTATGATATTTCTGCTTACACCTACCAACCTAATTGGCGCTCCCCGTGTACTCTCGTGATCACTTATCATGCTGATCATTTCATCAATTTTCTTTACATAATTCAGCCTTGACGGCCCCTCGGCTTCACTGGCTTCCGCCACATTGACCCCTTCTCCATCATGCCTAGGCAGGGGATTGACTTTAACATTTGGGGAGTCTGGCTGTTCCACCACAATTTCCCCACTATCAATCAAGTTTTGAATTCTGTGCTTCAGCGTCCAACATTCCTGCGTATCATGACCAGGGGAACCTGAGTGGTATGCGCATCGCCTGCTTGGGTCAAATCTTCTTCCTTTCGGGTCACTTGGGGGTGCCAAATTGACTATTTTCTTTTGGGCTATCAATACCGCCAAAATCCGCTCCAGAGGATCCCCGAGCGGGGTGAATACTCGATTTCTTATGGCCTCGAACCTTCTTCGCCCATCCGTCCTCTGATCAGTGAAGTTAGGCTGTCGGGATGGCCCCACTCTCTGTATCTGTACTGGAGGATTGTTCTGTCTTTCTAGATGATCCCTGCAGGATGAGGGAAACATCTTCCTCCTTTTTCTTATGGACCCTACGGGAAGTGCTGCCATAGTTTCCACTTTGGATTTGTTCCGCAGCTGTTTCCAAAGCCGTGAAATCCCGAATTTTGCCAGACTTCAACCCCATGTCCACCATTTCTCCGTGTTTAATCATCTCGGCAAAAGGCCTACCAATCCCCGATACAACCCGCTCATAATAAGGAGCCTCTTGAATATCCACGAAGGTCATCACCATCTCTGACTCGCTCATTGGGGGATTCACCTGTGCAGTTATACCCCTCCATCGCTGTGCATAATCCCTGAAAGATTCCTTTGGTTGCTTCTTGATCTTCGTCATTTGATATCTATCAGGGGCCATTTGTGCTTGGAAGCTATATTGTGTTAAGAAGGTGTGGGCTAACTCCTCCCAATTGTGGATCGGGGCACTATCAAGACGGGCATACCAAATTCTTGCCTCTCCCGTCAGGCTCTTTTGGAATAATTGCATTCTTAGACCTTCATCTTCTGCATAAGATCCAAGCTCCCCAATGTATATTTTCATATGTGTATAAGGATCCCCCTTCCCATTGTATTTCTCAAATTCGGGAATTTTAAACTTCTCCGGATATCTGGTTCCTGGAAAGACACACAGATCTGAATAATTCACCCTGCCCAAGGAACCTACGCCTTTCAGGGATTGGATGGTCTCCTCCATTTGTTTCATTTTCTTTCGAAGGTCATCAATGTCTCCTTCCTCTAGGATAGTAATCACTGTCCTATTAGGTATAGGAATGGCCTTTGGGACGATTGGCTCGCCCTTAGGTTGGGGTGGATCCTCTTTAGGTGGATCCTGTCTAGGTAGCAATTGTTCCTTCAGCATCATGGCCATTTCCAACATCTGTTTTTTAAAATCATCAAATTCCTCACGAGATATGGAACCAGGATTAGTAGGTGGAAGATCAGCCATTTCAGATGTAGAGTCCTGGGCCCTTTTAGACTGCAAACGCGTTTGAGGAGCAATCCTGCAGAAACAACGGTTTGGAGTTTAATCTTTGGGAAATGAAAGACGTGGATGCATGCTAAAACTGTAACTTTCGTGTTTTTTTGGGTTTTTTAATCCTTCCCTGCAAAACAACATGTTAGCGATCCCTTACTGCAATAATAAATGCTAGACTCGACTTATTATGCTTCCCTAGTTGTTCCTTGTAAAACATAGAGGTTAGTACTTTCTTTTGACAAAAGGGGAGGCATATATGAATATTGAATGGGACTATGACATTTATATGTGCGAACGTAAAAAGGCATGAAGAAACTTTTCCTACGCTGGGTTAATCTGAGGCTGACCTATCCTAAGGTTACTCTCGCGGGCTTTTCGGCATGAAGGTCCCCAAATCTTCGCAATCTACTCGTCTGAATCCTTTCAATTGGAGCGGATTTGGGTGGAGCGTTTCCTGAGCCATCACCGGGGAGCAGCCCCTTCGAGTCCAGTAATAAGCAACCGACAGGTTCGCCTCAGGAGGAGGTACTCTCTCAACATACATTCACATTCATCGTCCTCACCGTATGCAATGATTTCTTTAAAGTAAAGTCATTCCATTCAATAATCATTCATTGGACAAAAACACACATTCACACAACAATAAGTAAAACAAGTCAAAATATCGCACGTACATACACATTTATGAATTTTTAAAGGGTAGGATAGCATCAAGATTTGAACGCGGCTTAAGACCTCTAATGTCCCCAGCGGAGTCGCCAGCTGTCGACGCCGGGAGGAATCGCTTCTTTGGTGATTGTTATCCTTTCCAATTTTAGCCTTTTATTAGATGATTCTTTGGAAAAGGTCGGCATAAATGTCGACGGGGTTTTGAAATATCGTTCTTTATGATGAGCCAATTAATCAGAGTCGCCAGTTGGTATATTTGAAATGGATGTACCAACTCATCCGAGTTTCGTTCTTTCGTAAATCGCTGGCTTATATGTGACTCCAAATTATTTGGTCTGCGAACCGAGATTCATAGAGTTCGGGAGCTTGCTTAAGCGAGGGGAAGGTGTTAGGCACCCCTCGACTTCCGTGAAACACGGTTACCGCAATCTCGATATTTTCCTATCCTTTAATTCATAAAACGTGTATGTGTGCGTGTGTGTGTGCCTATGTGAATGTTGTGGTGAGTTTGCATGAAGAAACCATTTGGGTTTTTCGGAAAAGTCGTGTTTTCTTTTGGGAATGCTTTAGAATGTCCTTCGGCTTATACGAGAAAGCTTTATTCTTTATTAGAAAGGTTTGATTTTAATTATCAAAACTGCAAGGTTTTCATTTAGGTGTCGTTTTGGCAAAACAAGAGTTTTTAAACCTTCGTCAAAATAGGAATCGAGACCTATACGTTGCTTTTGTGAAACAAGCAGGCAATTTCTAGAATCTCTTTAACCCTATGCACAACGGTTTAATAGAACCACCATTTACTTTCATAAAACCATTTCTTGTGACATTTGAACACGATTTTTCTTTTGCCTTCTCGTTAAATAGAAATCGACATTTATTAGCACTTCCAATTTCTTATCCTCGTGATGCTAATAACCTAGTTTGATTGATTTTATGAAAATCTTCATCGTTTAGCTTTGAAATCTTTTTTGGTGTCGCAATTCAAATCAAACATTATAATGCGTAGGGGATTATTCACGGGCATGTAAGCCATCAAAATAACCCCGAACGCCCACAATCACATATTTTCACTATGACGGGGCCTTAAACACGATTCTCGCCTTGATGTCGTTTTAAGGCCCGACGATTACATATTCACAATGAAGACTACATCGTTCCTACTACTTATATCAAAAGATGTCCATCATCGGATTTGGACCACGGGGTCGCGTTCCTAGGCTCACATCCAAAATGGCCAACCAACCACAATATCCTAAAATGGTAATCTAAACAAAATAGGCACAATAAATCATCATAACAAGCTAAATTAATTCACTAAATGGACATCCTCGGGTCATTAGGAAGCATTTATTTCCGTGGAAACCTTCACTAATGGTCCCTAATCCATGTATCCACAACAATATACAAGAAAAACTACATTTCACACAACCCAATTGACAAAAAGATTAACAAAATGATATACAAAAATTGCTATAGAAATGGTCTTTTCACCTTGCAAATAATCCTCACAATGTGTATGAATTTGTATATTGAGTAGAATAGAAGATATATGATATATAATCTTACACAAAAGATATAATTCCTCACTTTTTTCTCTCTTTTCTCTCTATTTTTCTTGCAAATTCTTGCTATTTCTTCCTCTTTTTCCGAGCTGCTGCTGCCAATTCTTTCTTCTCTTTCTCGCCTCTCTAACTTCTGTATGCTGAATGAAGGAATGATCTGAAATAGGCTGGCCAGAGCCAGCCGCAGATGGATATGCGGCTGGCCGCAGATTGATCTGTGGCTGGCCGCAGATTGATTTGCGGCTGGCTGGCCACCCCCCATCCACTCAGCTGGTTTTTGGTTTCCGTGTTTCGAGTTCCGTGTTTTCAAAATGCGCACTTATTGGCCGCAGATCAATCCGCGGCTGGCTGGTTTGACTTTCTCGATTTTCGTTCCATGCCTCGATTCTCGTGTCGTGACGTCGGTTTTCGCCGATAGGTTTGTATTTTGCAGTCCGAGAATTACTGGGAGACGTGCCACATCATTCGGGAATGCTCATTTCGGACGGCCTCGTTGTCATGTTGGTTTTGATTTGCAAATCGTCGCGATGGCGTCGAGTGTTCGTACTTGCGCCCATCCTTCGCTCTCGTAGGCCGGCTCAATGGACTTATGTGCCCTCCTGTCAGGGTTAGTATACGAAGTGCAAAATTTGGGTGTCTACAATATGTAGTCTAGTTATAAGCTTGAGTGTTGGATTGTTTTGCATATCATAAGAAACTTCTATCATGATTGTTTTGCATGTATGAATGCTTGATCACCATTCGTTCTCAGTGCTTGTATGGAATTGAAAAATAATATATGAGTATGGATTGTAATCATGATAGCTTGCGAATATGAGGCTTAATTGGATAGCTTAATATTTTGTGAATCAGATAGAAATATACTGTTTCACTGTAAGAGTCAAAATAAGGGTTTGTGCTTTAAATCAATATAATTGCAATTTCACATAGAAATATAGTGATTTTGGTTATAGTGGTTATTACATGGTGTCTATAGATTATGGATATTATGTAAGTAGGTCATAATACGTTGACAGATGGTTATGTCTAAATCAGTGCCCTTGGCTACTTTTCTGTGATATGTGAAATCTTTAGCATGATGGTGGTAATTAGATGAACTATTAAATGAAGTTAGAATCCCATTAATTCCAATTTTGATTTGTTACATTATTATTTGCATCTTTAGTTGCTAATTGGTTCAGAATTAATTTTGACACCATAATCAAGTCTATTAGTTTAAGCAAATAAATATAGTGATATAACTGATGCATAGTAATTTAGTTTAGCACTTTCTCTGTGGGATGATACTCTACTTCCTCTATATTACTTGTTAACACATGTATGCTTGCATGAGTTAGAGCTCTTTTGTTAAAATCTAAAAAAGAGGCAACAATAAAACCTTATTAACGGGTAATGCTAAAGTCCATTTGGATTTTACTTGCGATTGCAGCTTATTATTACTAAATCTGGCAAATGGACGTGGAGACGCCCTTCCTCAATGAAGACTTGAGGAGAATGTATGTATGATACAACCAGAAGAATTTGTTTCAAAGGTTGAAGCAAATCGTGTATGTAAGCTACAATGATTCATTTATGGATTGAAGCAAGCTTCTCAAAGATGGAACATTCATTTTGATGAGACAATTAAAAGAGTTTGATTTTATCAAAAACGAGAATGAACCTAGTGTGTACAAAAGGGTCAGTGGGAACACTGTGACGTTCCTAATATTATATATTGATATACTACTGATAAGGAATAACACACCAATGCTACAATCAGTAAAGATAAAATATTCTAAACATTTCTCTATGAATAACTTGGGAGGAGCATCCTATAATTTGGGGATATAAATCTATATAGATAGATTTAAAAGGATGATCGGCTTAACCCAAGGAATGTATATTCATTCGATGCTAAAGGCGTTTAGCATGGCAAACTCCAAGAGAGGTCTCATGAGGATGAGCCATGGAGTGTATCTCTTTAAATTGTCCTCAATAAAAAAGAGATCGCATGAGTTACTATCATATATGCAATGAATATACAAGGCCTGATGTTGATTAGTCATATTCTGGAGAAGATCACTGTAAGACAGTGATAAACATCTTTAAGTACTTAACCGATACTGAAGATGTGATCATAATTCATGGTAGGTCTGAATTAAAACTAAAGGGTTAAACAGACTCAAGTTTTTCAGACTGACCAAGACGATAACAAATCTACTTTAGGGTAAATAGTTACCTTGAATAGTGGTGCAGTAAATTGGAAAGGTTCCAAACAGCAAAGAGTTGTTGGTTTAGTGACAAAGACAAAGTATATAGCTGTAAATGAAGCTGCCAGTTGATTGTTTGGATGAAAAGTTCATTACAGAACTAGGAATAGTTCCTAAGTCTCATCTTGGATTCAAACATGTGTTGCAGCACTTTCATTTGATTAGTAGAATTATTTAAAGAGGAGAAGTCACTATAGAGATAGTGGAATCTCAAGAACAACATTGCATATCCATTTACTGAAGCTTTATCCAAACAGAAGGATGATCGTCACTTAGAGAAGAAGGGTATAAGATACCATGGCGATTAGCTTTAGTGCAAGTGGGAGATTGAAAGTAGTATGCACGCAAGTCAATCATATTTGATATGATGTAGCATATACTTTGTAATCTTATTCGGTTATTAAAGGCATTTTACTTTATCTACATTGTGCTGTTATATTAAATATGATAAACTCATAGTTTTGAGCAATGCTTTTAGAATCATGATGGTGATCATGCTAATGAGATCTAAATTCTAGATAGCTCACAAACTAAAATCGTTCCTAATCGTTGGATTACTAAAAAGGGGATTAGTGAATCTGGATAGATTAGTACATACGTTGCTTGCTCTTAAAAAGAGGATGATTGATCTCATAATCATTTGTGTGGAGACACTAAAGCAAGTATGTAGATGTTTATTAGAGAATAAGTTCACTAAACGTGGCTCGCTAAGGAATACCTAATGGAGTTTTACTCGCCTGTCAATAGCAATTCATCTAGTGATAGTAGTACAAGTGATCCTTGGACTTGAGATCATCATAGTATCTTGTATATGATGAGTTATACTTTGACATGTCTCTTAAGACCTTTAGGGTATATCAAAGGGTATGATTGGGTATAATAAGTTGTACATAGAGATAGGTGAATGATCAACAAAGAATCTACCACGTCTAGTAAAAGATGTGAATGTCCTATGTGATTCGATAAATGACAACTCAATAGTCCTTGGCCAAGGCAGAATGAAATTAGAAAGGAGTTTCTAATTTGCATTATTTAGAGTTGTGCATTTGGGAATCGAAATACATATAATTAAATAAAATAAGACTTGACAGTAAATCCATGTCTTATATTTAATTAGGACATTGTATAGTAGAATGATTGAATTGTACGGTAACTATGCACTGAAAGGTTCTTTTGTAATTAATGTTGAAATCTATATTATCTGAAAAGTCGTTGATCGCTAAGGGGGCTTACCCTTATTGTAGAATAAATATTATATAATTAAATGAATTAAATAGTTTAATTTATTTATTTAAATAAGACTATAATTGTTCTAATTGATTTATTCACAACCGGTTTAATATGGAGAACCTAAAGGGTCACACCGCAAAAGAAAAATATTTATTTAAGAAGTAAATGGCATAATTGTAATAATAAGTTAAGTGTATTTAATTTAGTCTATGGAGATAGAATAAATTAAATAGCTTAATATTTATTATTTAATATTTTTGAAATATTAAATATAAATTAATAAGAAGAGTCTTATTATTATTATTATTACTATTACTATTATTTAATTCCTAATAGAGATTGGGAATTAATTAATAGAAGTACTCTCTCATGAATTCCTAATTGGATTAGGAGCATAATTAATTAAAGGAATTTAATTATAATAGAAACCCTAATCCTAAATAGTTTAGGGAAGGGTTTTCCTACATCTATAAATAAGAGAAGTCTTATCATAGATTTGGGTTACACACTCTTGCATTAGATTGTGGAGAGTACTTGCAATTTCTATAGAGATAGAAACTAGGGTTTTGCCAACACCCATCTTCTTGAACAACTATTCTTCCTTGGTGGATCACCTCTAAAGGTCAAACACTTGGGTGGCTAACGTTGATCAAGCAAAGGAATTTAGTCGGTGGAATTCAAGGAGAACGCGAAGGAATTGGAGGTGAACTTGTACCCGAGAAAGCTTTGATTCACGAGGGTATAATTCTTTATCTCTATCTCTTTCGTTAATTGATAATTGAACACAATGAAAGATCATGGTAATGGTTTGTATGAAAAAATTTTAAAATCCGCTTTATCAGGCTTCCATTCTATTTATGTATTTGATTGCATGTTTGCGTTATATACAAACCTAACATTTTTGACATAAGCTGGACAACCCCAAGTCTTAACATGCTTAAGATTAGGTTTTCTCCCTATCCATAATTCATATGGGGTCTTTAGGACGGATTTGGTAGGTACCTTGTTAAGTAGGTATGCAGCCGTTTCTAGGGCATAACCCCAGAAGGATATTGGAAGGTCGGTATAACTTATCATGGAATGAACCATGTCCAACAATGTTCGATTTCTCCTTTCAGATACACCATTTAACTGTGGCGTCCCTGGTGGAGCCCATTGTGAGATTATACCATTTTCTTTGAGACAACTTAGAAACTCATTGGTCAAGTATTCCCCTCCTCGATCCGATCGAAGAATTTTAATACTCTTACCAGTTTGCTTCTCTACTTCACTTCTAAATTCTTTGAACTTTTCAAACGATTCAGACTTGTATTTTATTAAATACGCATATCCAAATCTAGAATGATCATCAGTGAAAGTAAGAATACCCTCCTCGTGCATTCGTTGTCATAGGTCCACATACGTCTGTGTGTACCAACGCTAACAACTCTATAACTCTTTCTCCTTTTCCACTAAAAGGAGATTTAGTCATCTTACCCATGAGACAAGATTCACAAGTTGGATATAATTCGTAATCAGATAGCTCTAAAAGCCCATCTTTATGTAACTTGGTTAATCTTGTTTCATTGATATGACCGAGTCTACAGTGCCACATAAAGGTATAATTAACATCATCTCTCTTTCTTTTCTTAGTTTATTCAATTTGAAGTATATTTTCATGCAAGTCAAGTATGTAAAGTCCATTCAATAAATTGCCAACACCATATAAAATAATTTTATTATAAATAGAACAACTGTTGTTCTTTATTATAATATCAAAACCATTCATATCCAATACAAAAATTAAAATAATGTTTCTAATGAGTGTTGGAACATAATAACAATTATTTAAACTAATGGATTTGCCCGAAGGCAGTGCTAAACAATAAGTTCCTACAGCTAATGCAGCAACCTTTGCTCCATTTCCCACTCATAAGATGACTTCTTCCTTGTTCAGCTTTCTACTTCTGCTTAGTCCCTGCATATTATTACATATGTGAGAACTACAGTCGATATCCAATACCCAAGTAGAATTTTGACTTTCAGAAAAATTAATTTCAATCATGAACAAACCTAGATCGGAAGTCGAAGCTTCTCCAAGCTTCTTCTGCTTTTGATCCGCAAGATAATCCTTATAGTTCCTCTTCCAGTGACCCGGCTTATTGCAATGGTAGCAAATTCCTTTACTATCTGGATCAGCTTTTTTATTATTCTTTCCTTTCGCCTTGCCCTTAGCCTTCTTCTTTTTCTTCTTTTCAGAAGATACCTTGGGCCTCTTCCTTTTCTTGGAAGAATCATCCACTAGTAAGACTTGATTCTTGTTGGAGGAGAAGTGACCTTTAGCAGTTTTCAACATGTTAAGTAACTCAGGCAAGCTGGCGTCCAACTTATTCAAGTGAAAATTCACAACAAATTGTGAAAAGGTGTTCGGGAGTGACTGCAAGATCAAATCTTGACTTAACTCCCCATCTATCACGAAAGCTGTCCAAGTTGTTCAATCAGATTGATCATCTTGAGGACATGAGTCTCAACGGTAATGCCCTCGGTCATACGAGATCGGAAGAGTTCCTTAGATATCTGATATCTAGTAGTCCTACTTTGCTCACCATACAACTCTTTGAGGTGCAGCAATATAGTAGGAGCATACATAGTTTCATGCTAACGCTGAAGCTCGTTACTCATGGATGCGAGTATGAGCTACGGTAATGCATCATGCTCGCATCGACTACTAGATGTCACACAAGGCTATATACATTTGAAATAGGATCCTTATTCTCACTAGCAAATCTTTAATTAGATTTGTCGAACTATATATTGAGGGTAATATAGTTTGATGAAAATAGTGGGAGATACCAATTTAAATAAAGACCTAATTTATTTTGGTAATTAATAAAATGAATGTATGCTAAAATGTTGTTAAATTACAAATTTCATTTACAGAATTTTATAATGTCTAAATCATTATTACTGCGGAGCATATTGGATGCTAATAAGTTAACTGAACCGAATTATATGGATTGGTTAAGGTATTTGAGAATAGTTCTCACGGTTGAAAAACTATCTTACATCCTTAATTCGCATGTCCCTGCAACTATTGTAGAAACAGCCTCTGAGGCAGAAATTGCTACTTTTAGAAAGTGGCAAGATGATGCATTACCGTAGCTTATGCTCGCATCCATGAGTCACGAGCTTCAGCGTCAGCATGAAACTATGGATGCTCCTATTATACTCCTGCACCTCAAGGAGTTGTATGGTGAGGAAAGAAGGACTACTAGATATCAGATATCTAAGGAGCTCTTCCGATCTAGGATGACCAATGGCATTACAGTACAGACACATGTCCTCAAAATGATCAATCTGATTGAACAATTGGGACAACTGGGTTTTGTAATGGATGGAGAGTTGATTCAAGATCTGATCTTGTAACCACTTCCGGACTCTTTCTCACAATTTGTTGTGAATTTTCGCATGAACAAGCTAGATGTCAGCCTGCCTAATATGCTTAACATGTTGAAAACTGTTGAGAGTCACTTTTCAGCCAAGAAAGACCAAGTCCTACTAGTAGATGAGTCTTCCAAAAAAAGGAAGAGGACCAAATAATCTTCTTAAAAGAAGAAAAGTTCAAAGAAGGTAAAAGTAAAGGCAAATATAAAGGACAATAAGATGAAAACTGATGCGGATAGCAAAAAAGTTTGCTTCCACTGCAATAAGTCTGGACACTGGATAGAAACTGCAAGGAGTATCTTGCAGAGGCAACCCAAAAGAAGCTTGGTGAAGCTTCGGTTACAGATACAGGTTTGTTCATGATTGAAATAAATCTTTCTGCAAGTCAAGGTTTTACTTGGGTATTGGATACCGGCTGTAGTTCTCACATATGCAAATCGATGCAGAGACTAAGCAGAAGTAGAAAGCTAAACAAAGAGGACGTAATCCTGCGTGTGGGGAATGGAACAATGGTTGTTGCATTAGCCGTAGGAACTTATAGTTTAGTGTTGCCTACGGGAAAGTCTATTAAGTTAATAAGTTGTTATTATGTTCCAGTTCTCATTAGAAACATTATTTCTTTCCGTTGTTGGACAAAGAAGGATCTGGTATTATATTTAAAAACAATTGTTGCTCTATTTATAATGATAATATTTTGTTTGAAATTGAAAGAATTACTTGATGGACTTTATATACTTGACTTACATGAAAAAGTATTTTGCAAATTGAACAAGCTAGTAAAAGAAAAAAGAGATGATTATTCAAAAGTTGAATATGTGCATTTGGCGAAATACAAGTCTGATTTATTTGAAAGGTTCAAAGAATTCAGAAGCGAAACAAACTAGCAAAGTATAAGGATTCTTCGATCGGATCGAGGAAGGAATACTTAACCAATGAGTTTCTCAATCATCTCAAAGATAATGGTATTTTCTCATAATAGACACATCCTGATAGCAATAATTGATTGGTGTATCTGAAAGGAGAAAATGTACCTTTTGGACATGGTGCAGTCCATGATGATTTTTACCGACATTCTAGTATCCTTCTGGGGTTATGCCCTAGAAACGACTGCATATCTACTAAATGAGGTACCCTCAAAATTCGTCCCCAAGACTCCATATGAGTTATGGACAGGGAGGAAATCCAGTCTTAAGTATGATAACATTTGGGGTTGTCCAGCTTATGTGAAAAGGTTTCAAAAGATAAGTTTGGGACAAGATTTGACTAGTACAAATTTGTAGGATATCCTAAAGAAAGTTTAGGGTATCATTTCTGTAATCCTACTGAGCAAAAGGTGTTTGTTGCGAAACACACTGCCTTCTTGGATAAAGTTGTTTATCATTGAAAGAGCTAGTGGGAGGGTAATAGATCTTGAAGGAGTTCAAGAACCACAAAACACTTGTAACGGCCCCAAAATTTTAACAATCTAACTTTCAACATCGGTCGTTCACAATACATCAATCTTCTGTTAAATTTGTCATTAATATGCGGAATAACTTAAAACTATTCTATTACAAATTGTCCTCGTTCCCAAAACTTTCAACCTTTACGTCTAAATATCTTAGAATCATGACAATATTATGATTCGCTTTATCGAACTTACTATATAAGATTACATCTCAATATACACTTTGGAACTCAACATAAATACATTTAACAAAAATCTTAACATAGCTCAAGTATTAACTTCAACTAGAACATCTAATCTTCATGCATCATTTTGATCCACGTCATTTAGGTAGCACATAACTTTACCTTGAATCCTTAACCTGTAAAAATGGTTATTTGCAAGAATGAGCTCGACAGCCCAGCAAAATCTAACAGTTTTCATACATCACGTAGCACATAATTATCATGCTCATCTTATATAACGTAAGCATCTGGGTAAACATAACTTACATGTTGTACGTCACATATCAAGTAGAGATTGAATTCCATAATTCAATCAACATTCTTTACTCAATCAAGGAAGTCATATATTGACTTTAACATTTCGTACTCACAATATATGTAACACGTCATGCTCTTTACAGTATAAATTTAAAGCAGTTAATCATCGAGTTCACATAACAAATAGGAACTGAAAGACTTGCTTGGCTCGTAGATTACCAATTACCATAAACAGCTTATACTTATCTGCACCTCATGTATCTTACACAATATATAATCATTTACATCATTCATTAGTCACTAGTAAGGTTTCACATAATGGTTTACACTAAGAATAATTCTTATTCCATATTGTTCGCGCATTATAGATAACTAACGCGATTAACTCTAAAACATTTCTCGTCGTCGCGTAGTTTGAAAATGTTAAAACCTTCATCATCATCCATTCTCATTAGTTTATAAAAACCTCATTATATATCTTATAATATTCATTTCAATAGAATCAAAACACTATTTAAGTGCATTAACACTTTACGCGGCGCTTCGACGTTTAAACGTCACACGCCTAACTTGCCTCCTTCGCACATGCTTAGCATACTCATTCACTTATCTAATTCATCATTGATTAATTCTAAGTATCATTATAATTCATAATGATCATGTTTTAAAACTTAGAACATCATTTTACATTGTTGGGAGCATTACGCGTGCTTACGCGTATGTCCGACAACCTCCGTTTGTTGTCAATTACACATCAGTCTTAAAAATGACTATTTTAGGACCTGTTACAGACCTCAAATACAAAAACTTATTAAAAGGAAGTTGTAGGTCTATCTCTTATCTTTCTGAATCATCTTGAATCATCCAATTCTGAGTTCGTATGAAAAAGTTATGACCATTTTACTACAGGAGGTCAAACCAGTCCAGGCCTGCATTGAGCTCGGCGCAGCTGCGCCCATTTTGGCTTAGGTTCCGGCGCAGCTGCGCCCAAGAGCAGACACAGAACCTGCAATTTGCAACAAACTCTGCTCTAACCAAAAATCCAACACATCTAACACTTAAGGACCCATTTAGCCAATCTCAGATGCTATAAACTTAATAAACACCAAATTAAACATGTACCAACACTGTTTTACCATCTTAGAATGTTCAAACAGGATTCAAATTTCATGTTTATGCTCTTTTTTTCATATTTTTGACATATTAACGAAATCAAACACCATGAATTCGTTTTTCAACCAAATTGGTTGATTCAACTTGCTTTGTTTTCGTTTATCAAAGTATTAACAATATCCACCATCAATTTCGGATTCTTTACCCAAATTCATAACCAATTTTAGTCTCAAAATAGACCAACATATACATATTACTACAAAACTCAATTTTTCTCTTCTAACACATGTTTTCATGAATTTGATTACCGGAAACTCAATTATAAACATCATAAAACAAATTATATAAACCCATGAACATATATAATAGATTCTTCCATTAACTAGTCATCAAACTCAATTACAGAAAACTAGTTCTAGCAAAATAAGAACTAGAAACTTTAAAATTTACCTTTGATTCTTCTAAATTTAGACTAAGTTAGATGATTAGATGATTATCCTTCATCTTCCTTTCTTGTTCTTCCAAAATTTCTCTTGTTCCATTGTCACAGAACTCTCTCAATTTCAATTTCTCTCTTCCTCTCTTTTGTGTTCTTTATTTTCTCCTGATAACTTTTAACGTATAAGTCCTCTTAGCAGTTACAGGAAAACATAAGGTCACAAGACCTTGTTTGGCTAGATTAGTATAACCCATTCTTAATTTATTTTTATAAAACTCTTACTATATGATACATTTGTCACAACCCTTCTTATTAATAATTCAATTATTCCATACCAATAAAATTATAACAATTAATTTAGTCACACAAAAATATAATTTTTATTTAATAAATAATTTTATTTAGTAAAATCATCTTTCACTTAATAAACAATTTTATTTAATAAAATTATTCATCCTCTCATTTAATAAATTATCAACATCTTATCAACATCCATGTATAATAAAATACGCATCAAGTATAAAAATATTTATCATCACTTTACTTAATATTCTCATACAAATAAATTATCACACAATATTTTCATCAAATATTTATTTATTCAAATCCAATACCTCTCATAATAAGAATTTATTTATTAAATTCTCATTTAATAATTACTGAGAATTTGGGTTGTCACAGCACTATACGTCGAACCGAGGAACCTGTAGATAGACCTATTGTACCACAACCGAATCGTAAACCTGAAAGAGTACGGAAGATACCTAGGAGGTATGAATTCATTATAGAGGATGATGATGAGGTACACATCATAGAGGATGATAATCCAGTTATATACGATGAGGCTATGAGTAGTAGACACTTAGAGAAATAATAGATGACCATGAAATCTGAAATGGACTCTATGTATAAAAACCAAATGTGGATTTTGGTTAACCCTCCGGTAGGCATAAAGCCTAAAGGGTGTATATGTGTCTATAAGAGAAAGACTGGAGCAGATGGCAAGGTGGAGACCTATAAGGCCAGAATGGTGACAAAAGATTTCAAATAATGGCAAGGAGTTGTCCATCATGAAATCTTATCACCAGTAGCAATGCTCAAGTCCATTCGGATTTTGCTTGTGATTGTAGCTTATTATTACGAAATTTGGCAAATGGATGTGGAGACGTCCTTCCTCAATGAAGACTTGAGGAGAATATATGTATGATACAGCCAGAGGAATTTATTTCAAAGGTTGAAGCAAATCGTGTATGTAAGCTACAATGATCCATTTATGAATTGAAGCAAGCTTCTCAAAGATGGAACATCCATTTTGATGAGACAATTAAAGGAGTTTGATTTTATCAAAAATGAGGATGAACCATGTGTGTACAAGAAGGTCAGTGGGAGCGCAGTGACATTCCTAGTACTATATGCTGATATACTACTGAAAGGGAATGACATACCAATGCTATAATCAGTAAAGATAATGTTGTCTAAACATTCCTCCAAGGAGATTTGGTTGAAGCATCCTATATTTTGGGATGAAGATCTATAGAGATAGATCTATAAGGATGCTTGGCTTGACCCAAGGAACGTACATTCATTTGATGCTAAAGGGGTTTAGCATGGCAAACTCCAAGAGAAGTCTCATATTGATGAGTCATGGAGTGAATCTCTCTAACAATTGTCCCTAAAGACACCTGTAAAGAGAGATCGCATGAGTAACTATTATGTAAGGGATGAAATGTACGAGACCAGATGCACTAAATATGATAAGCAAATATCAATATGTTCCTGGAGAAGATCACTGTAAGACGGTGAGAAACATCCTAAAGTACTTAAGAAGAACTAAGGATGTGTTTTAATGGTGGATCAAAATTGAAACTAGAGTCCTATACAGACTCAAGTTTTTCAGATTGACCAAGACGACACCAAATCCACTTTAAGATATATGATTATCTTGAATGGTGGTGCAGTGAGTTGGAAAGAGTTCCAAGCAGTAAATAGTTACTTATTTAGTGACAAAGAAGAAGTACATAGTTGTAAATGAAGCTGCAAAGTTGGTTATTTGGATTAAAAGTTCATTATAGAACTAGGAATAGTTCATAAGTCTCATCTGAGATCCAAACATGTGTTGCAGCACTTTCATATGATTAGAGAAATCATTAAAAGGGAGAAGTTACTATGGAGATAGTGAACTCTCAGAACAACATTGCAGATTCATTTACTAAAGCTTTAAACCAATAGCAGTTTGATCGTCACTTAGAGAAGATGGGTTTTAGATACCATAGTGATTGGCTTTAGTGCAAGTGGGAGATTAAAAGTAGCATGCACACAACCCAATCATATTTGATATAATGTAGCATATACTTCGTAATCTTATTCATTTATTAATAAAAGAATTAATAAGTTAATGGCAATTTACTTTATCTACGTGGTACTGTTATTTTATATGTGATAAACCTATAGTTTTAAGCAATGCTTTTAGAATCATGATGATGATCATGCTAATGAGATCTAAATTCTTAGAAAGCTTAAAACTAAAATCGTTCCTAATTGTTGGATTACTAAAAATGGATTAGTGAATCCAGATAGATTGGAACATACTTTGTTTGCTCTTAAGAAGAGGATGATTGATCTCATAATCATTTGTGTAGAGACACTAGAGCAAGTATGTAAGCGCTTATTGGAAAATAAGTTCACTGAACGTGACTCGCTAAAGGAATACCTAATTGAGTTTTACTTGCCTGACAACAGTAATTCCTCTAGTGATAGTAGTACAAGTGAACCTTGGACTTGAGATCATCATAGTATCTTGTGTATGATGAGTTATACTTTGACATGTTCTTTAACAACTTTAGGATATATCAAAGGGTATGCTTGAGTATAATAAGTTGTACATGGAGATAGGTGAATGGTCAACAAAAATTCTACCACATCTAGTAAAAGATAAGAATGTTCTATATGATTCGATAAATGACAACTCAGTAGTCCTTGGCCAAGACATAATGAAATTAGAATGAAGTTTCTAATTTGCATTATTAAGAGTTGGGCATTTGAGAATCGAAATGCATATAATTAAATAAAATAAGACTTGACAGTAATTTTATGTCTTATATTTAATTGAGACATTGTATAGTAGAAGAATTGAATTGTACGGTACATTTGGGTGGCTAACGTTAATCAAAAGAAAGAATCTAACTGGTGAATTCAAGGAGAACGCGAAAGTATTTGGAGTTGAACTTGTACCCGAGGAAGCACGGTTCTACGATAGTATAATTCTTATTCTCTATCTTTTTCGTTTAATTAATAATTATGTATAAAGAAAGATCATGGTGATGGTTTGTATAAACTTTTAAAATCTAATTTTATCGCGCTTTCGCTATATTTGTGTAATTTGATTGCATGCTCGCGTAATATACAAACCTAACAAATCGAACGAGGTGTGAAAATTCCCACAAAAATTAAAGGTGAAAAGATCGTTGAGAAAGATATTGATGAATTCACCACTAAAGATGAAGAGGCTATGAATATAGCATCCAGAGCTGAACAGGTGCCGACTAGTGCTCTCATTGAAAAAGAGTACAAAAGAGTTAGCAATTGCAAAAATGCAAAAGAAATCTGAGAAAAATTGATTATAACCTATGAAGGAACCAATCATATCAAAGAAACCAGAAAATATGCTATAATCCAAGAGTATGAAAGTTTCAGGCTGGAAGAAGGTGAAAAGGTCATTGATATAGAAACACGTTTTTTCAGAATCATTGATGAGCTGGAACAACTGGGGAAGGCATACATAACTAATGAGAAAAACAGAAGAATTCTCAAAGCCCTTCCATCCATTTGAAAAATGAAGGTTACAACCATCAAGGAAATGCAAGATCTAACTACCTATCCTCTTAATAGCCTCATTGGAAACCTTCGTGCTCACAAAATCGACATGTTAGTCGAAAAGGCAGGATCGAATACAGACCTCAAGAAGAAAGGAATTGCCTTCAAAGCTCTACTTATAGATCAAGAAAGCGATGATGAAGAGTTAAATGAAGAACTCCTGAGTTTAGATAATAATGAAGTTGTCTTGTTATCAAGACAACTCAGGAGAGTAATCCAAAGCAAAGTCAGAAAATACGACAAAGGCTTTCTGAAGACAAACAATAATTTCAACAACTTCAAAGGCGAACAAGTCTTCAGGCCAAAAGCACAAGGAGGAAACTTCAAAGCAAATAATAACAGCAATTTCAAAAATGCCAACTCCAATGAAAATTCAAATGCATGTTTTGAATGCAACCAGCTTGGACATTTCAAAACGGATTGTCCAAAACTAGTCAACAACAAAGTACTATTAGTTGAGGAAGGCTGGGATCTAAGTGATGAAGAAGAAACTGCTAAGCAAACCGAGGAAATTGCAAATCTATGTTTAATGGCAGACAATGACTCGTTACCAAGATCTGAGGAAAATTCTGAACATCAATTACCTAGTACTTCATTTATCACACACACTTTAGATAATATAAATGAAGAACATCATGAACTACAAGAAGCGTATAATTGTTTTTATATGAAGATAATGAAATTATTAAAGAAGATTTTAATAAATTAAAATTTTCATTAGAAAAATTAATTAAGACTAACAGGAATCTTGAAATAGAAAACTCAAATTTAATTATAATTAATGAAACTTTCAAAGAATAAAAAGAGAAACTAGAAAATGATTTTTTAGAAAACTCACTACTAAAAGAAGAGTTAGAAAAATTAAGAAACATAAATAAAAATCTTCAAATAGAAAATTCAACACTCATTATTTATACTGAAAATCTTGAAGTTGAAAATTCAACACTTGCGATAATTAATGAAGATAGTCAATTACAAAATGAAGTGTTAAGTAAAGATATTAAAAATCTCAAAATTGAGAATTCATCTCTAAAAATAGAATTAGAAAAAACAAAGTGAAGATTCTTCTTTATTAAATCAAATTAAAATGTTGACTAAAGAACGTGATGATTTAAGCACGATAGTCATTAAATTCACAAAAGGAAAAGAAAACCTTGATGTTATGCTTAATCAACAAAGATATGGTTTTAACAAAGAAGGATTAAGATACATTGGAGAATCTAAAAAAATAAAAGGCAAAGGACTTTATCATGTTAAAAGTAAAGAAAAAGAAAATTATACATTACCTTTTACTAAATGTTCTTACTGTAATAGAAATGATCATTCTATTCACATGTGCAATCCTCGAAATGAAAACTATAAAGAAAAAATGATTTGGGTTCCAAAAAGAACTTACATTGCACCTATTACTGTGAAGAATACAAGAAAAAAATTCTATAATGAAAGATCTTATAGAAATTATCATCAAAAAATTTTAAGATATAAAAATAGAGTAAACCATGCATTTCATAGACCTGCTGATCATAAAATGCTTGTGTCTACTAAGACTGATTATCTTGTACCCAGTTTTGTAAAGGAAAACACAAATGTTCTTTATACAAAATGAAAAACTTACCCAAAAGACCCTTTCTTATTAAAGGGTACCAGTTCATGAAATTAGTATACATTGCAGGTATATCTTGCAGCTGATACTAGCAAAAATAAATAGTATCTTGATAGCGGTTGTTCAAGACATATGACGGGAGACAAATCAAAATTGAACAATCTACAAGCTACAGAATGTGGTGAGTTAACCTTTGGAATAGCAACAAAGGTAGAGTAATTGGAATTGGATGTGTTGGTCACAAAACACATAACAATTTTTAATGTACAATTAGTCACAAAACTCAGGTACAATCTTCTATCTATTAGTCAACTATGTAACAATGGCTTTAAAATATCCTTTAGTCCTCATAACTGTTCAATATTTGATCAATCTGGTAAATTAATTTTATTATGTCCTAGAAATCAGAATGTGTACATGTGTGACCTAGATGCATATTCTCACCTAGACAATGTTTGTCTTGTGTCTGCAAATGATGAACCATGGCTTTGACATCGCAAATTAGGACACATTAACATGAAACTGATCAATAACATTTCTTCTAAAGAACATGTTCGTAGTCTTCCAAAATTGAAATTTTTAAAAGATCATATTTGTGAAGCATGTGAATTAGGAAAATAAATTTGTGCATCACATAAACCTAAACTCACTGCGTCAACCTCTCGACCTTTAGAACTCTTGCATATGGACCTAGTATGACTTATTCCTAAACATAGCATGGGTGATGCTGTATATATTCTAGTTTTGGTTGATGACTACTCTCGATTTACATGGGTTGATTTTCTGAAATTTAAAAATGAAGTTATAAATTCTTTTTCTACTTTATGTAAGAAAATTCAGAATCAACAGGGAAGTCCTACTGTTTGTATTCGATCTGATCACGGAAGAGAATTTTACAATTCTGATTTATTATGTTTAGTGATGAGCACGGTATAAGTCATAACTTCTCTGCTCCTTACACACGACAATTAAATGGTATGGTTGAAAGGAAAAATCGAACCCTACAGGATATGGTTAATACTATGTTAAATGAATATCGCCTTCCTAAATTTTTTTGGGCTGAAGCATTAGCATCGTCCTGTTATATTTTAAACTGAGATCTATTAAGACCTATTTTGCTCAAAACTCCCTATGAGCTTTATTATAAAAGAACTCCAAAAATAAATTATTTTGTTGTTTTTGAGAGTACATGTTTTATTCTAAATACAAAAGGACATCTGCTAAAGTTTGATCCCAAATCTGATGAGGGAATTTTTCTGGGATATTCACTTAATAGTAAAGCATACAGAGTTTTTAACAAAAGAAGCCTAATTGTTGAGGAATCAATGAATGTAACTTTTGATGAGTCTCAGCCACCTCCCAAATATAAAGAGTTAGTTGACAGTGATGTGGTCATTGAAAACATTCTCAAAAACATGGAGGAACCAAAATTAGAAAACGCATCTCCACCTGTCAATGTTAATCCTTTCGAAAATCCCAATTCTCAATTAAATGACTTACCCAAAAAGTCACATTTTATTAAAAATCATCCTTTAGAAAATGTGATTGATGATATTTATAAAGGAATCCTTACTAGATCACAAGCATATAACTTGGCTGGTCATTTATCTTTCTTGTCCCAAATTGAGCCTAAAAATATAAAAGATGCTTTATTGGACAAAGATTAGATAATAGCCATGCAGGATGAACTTGAACAGTTCACTACAAACAAAGTCTGAGAGTTAGTTCCAAAACCCGAGGATACTTCCATTATTGGAACTCGATAGGTTTTTCGTAACAAATTAGATGAGAGTGGAACTATTATACGTAACAAGGTAAGACTAGTTGCACAAGGGTATAATCAACTCGAATGTATTGATTATAATGAAACATATGCTCCTGTGGCTAGAATCAAGTTTATACGTATGTTACTAGCTTTTGCGTGCAATAAATATTTCAAACCTTTTCAAATGGATGTCAAATCTGCATTTTTAAATGGTGTTATTGCAAAGGAAGTTTATCTTAAACAACCTCCTGGCTTTGAAGATTTTGATCATCCTGAATATGTGTATAAGTTGCATAAAACTTTATATGGTTTAAAACAGGCCCCCAGAGCATGGTATGAACGTTTAAGTAAATTTCTACTAGAAAACGGTTTTAAAAGGGATACTGTCGACACTACTCAGCTTACTAAATATAAAAATGATGATATTCTTGTTATTCAAATTTATGTTAATGACATCATTTTTGGTTCTACTGATATTACTATTGTGACGAACGAGAATTTTGTAATTTAATTTAAATTTTATTGAATTAAATAAATATTTTTCGATGATTTAATTATTGAATTAATTGATTAATTGATGAATTTATGGTAGATTAATTTAATTATATGTGTTACATTAATTAAATTGATGTGGAGAATTTTTATATTTAAAGTATGTGTTTAATTGAGTTTATTTGATTAAATGCATTGTTTAAATAAGCATAATGTTATTTCTAATTAATTTAATAATTAATTAGAGATTTAATAATTTGTCATTGTTAATAAAGGAGAATTTTATTTATGTGACTATGTGATTTAATTATTCTATTTTATTTAATTGATTTTAGTAAGATTATTTGATTGATTAAATATGTGACATGAACTTTATAATAAGTAAGTTATTAAAATAAATTAGAAGGAAGAATAAATGATTAGCCAAACGAGGCCTTAGGGGGAGTTGGTGCCAGTTACTAACTGACACCCATGATTATATCAGTTTCTTTTATATTATATGTATTCTTAATATCAGCACATTCATTTCTTTCCTAAAAACTAAGCCAGAGAAAAAAAAAGAGTTTGAGAGAATTGAAGAAGGAAATTCATTCATCTTTATTGCATAAACTAGCATCTTATCAAAGGTAATCCTTAAATTAAAATCTTTGATTATGTTCTTCTTTAATTTTTACAGGAATGTACATTTTGAGTTTTCTGTAAATTAAATTGTATGGTTAAATTGTTAATAAAATTGATGTTAGATGTTTGTAAGCATGAATAAGTGTATTTTATATGAATTATATGTGATTTAGAGTAATTAAATCCATGAAATCATGTTTATATTAGTGTTCTGAAATTTACAGAGTAGTTGTATACGAACATGGTTTGAATGTAGGAAATTGATGTTTGTTTTGCATACTAATCGGTTAAATTGATGACTAATTATGTTTATGCATGTAAAAATGAAGAAAACAAGAGTTAAACGGATTGAATTGGTCAAGAAACGAATTTACAGTGATTGATTTTGTTAACTGTATCAAAATTTGATAATAAAGTATGAACAGTTAAATTTTAGCCTTTTAATTGGGTTGTTTATGTTGTCTGTGATGTTAAAATCACTATGTATAGAATAGGTTTTCATTTCATACCATATATGATAATTGGCTAATGATTTAATCGATGAATTATGAAAAACTTTGGCCAAATTTGGCATTTTTCTGCGTTCTTCGCGAACTGCAGAATCTGGAATTCGTGTTTCTCGCCCCGGCGAGCTCAATGAACTGAGTTTTCTCGCCCTGGCGAGCTCATTGAACTGAGTTTTCTCGCCCCGGCGAGAAAACTGTAAAGGAAATTCTCGCCTCGGCAAAGGCTCGCCTCGACGAGAGATTTTGTGAAGGAATTCTCGCCCCGGCGAGCTCATTGCAGGAAATGTTAAAATTTTTCTTTCTTTGTAGTTATGCTATGTCACCCTATGCATGTTTAAAACTTAGATTAATGTGTTTAACGAATACCAAGATGTTGAGTTGGATGCTAAGCATATACTTGCTGATTATAGAATATAAAGATCGATGAACCCTAACTTAGCGTTGAGTTTTAGGAATTCTTAAGTATGATATTGCTATAATTAGGCTTATAACTTCTGAAGCGAGACTGATAACCAGAAAACAATTGAGATATTAAGAATTGGATGTGAATGAATCCTGAAGTGTTTATAATACTGTAACTAATTATTGTTACTGCTTTATAAACCGAAAGTATAGGTTAATTAAAGAACGTGAATTTTAATTTGTAATCTGCACACAAGGTAAGTTTTCTACCCTTAATCTTTTATTTCATCGGAAGTAAGTTTACTACTCCTAATCTTTTTATTTCGTTGAAAGCAAGTATCTTATCCTTATTTAATTATTTCTACGCAAGTTCCTGAACTTCATCCTTTTATCATGCAAGCTTTATAATGCTATTACTTATTTGAGCAAGTTTTTAATTCTATTTCATTTAATTGTATCTTTTGTGAGATTCAGTCTTTGATTCTCGAATATCAATTACATTTTTATTGAACCTTGATTGACTAGCGAACCCTTATTGATTCGACTAGTCCATAGTTGATGAGCGTTCTAAATTCTAGAAGCGTTATTGAAGTAAATCCAAACCAAACTTCCTTTGGTACGGACTCCGATGTCAAACTGAGATGAACAACCCTTTTATAGGGGATTATTTTACGTGTTAGCGTTTAGATGTTGTGCACATACATAGTACAAAAGGCTGATCCCCCTAAATACGAGAAGTGAGGTCCATATAGTCTTACGACTATTAAAGGTTTAAAGTAGAAATACTTGATAACCTGGGACATAGTTCGTGGTCTTAAGACCCTCAGATGTTCTTTCGAATCTTGTCTTATAATCTTGACTCAAAAGCTGAATTTTCGATTATTCAATATCCGTTGATTCTTTCGCATGTTATTATTGTTGTTGTTGTTGTACTTGCTAGGCAATCATTGCTCACCCTTGCATAATAACATTGCAGCTAAAGTTGAAAGAGTTGATGAGCCATCCACTAGTAAGGGCAAAGGAAAAGCAAACAAGTAATGAAGACTTGTTTTATTTGTTTAAATGATGTTTATGTAATAGACTTGATCATGTTTCCGCATTTGATGTTTTATTAAGGTTAGATGACCTGGGATTTACTTGTTAAAGATGTTGTACCCTTTAATGGGACATTTCAATTTTAATTAAGAGGTTTCATTTATATTTGAATGGGTAGTGTAACACTCCAAACCCGTTACAGGCCCGAAGTGCTACACGCCGCAAGCCCAAAGGCCCGCAAGGCAACAATATCAATAGCGCAGCCCAAACAAAATAATTCAATAATAATCTTAAATTAAATCCATCAATAAACATCTTTTAAATCCATTTTCAAATGAAAAACCACCAAATATCAAAATCGAGAATGGAGACGCAGCTCCCCGAAAATAAGAGTCTTATTACAATTTCAACGACAAAAGAAGAAAATATCTTAAACTAGCTCCAACCATCCAAAGCATATCAAACAAGTGTTTCGCTATCAACGATGAGACCTGTAAAAATTTATGAAAGGGGTGAGCGATGAAGCTTAGCAAGTAGCAATCCTCCCTATCTAGCCGAATCAAGTACAATTTGCAAAAAAATACTTTTTCAAAATATCTTTTTGTTCAATAACAATAGTATATATGCTTTCAAAACTAAAACAATTCAAAAATGATTTCAATGTATACAATATATCTTTTAATCCACAGACTTAGCGACTAAGGTTACAATAGCCTTGTAACACGGCCCAAAAGTTCGATAGTGTCAATGTTCATGCACCCTACTAAGGTATCTATAAAAATGCACGCTCCCCAAAGGGCATCTAAAAGGTGCGCGCCTTAGTAGGTCCTATATTATCTCCGGAACTAAACGTAAACAATAACGGGTTCTATACATAGTCGGACTGAGGATTTCAAAAACATTTCACAATCTCATCGATATTCAAAACTATATTATTTCACAGTTCAAAAATAAATAATCTCATTTCACAGTTCAAAATTAAATACTTGATCCGAAGTTTGAAATAAAGAACATAACATTTTAATTTAAATGGAAGCCTTACATAAAACATAACAATTTTGAAACGGTACATTTAGGCATCCGAGTAATTATTAAGGCATACATAAAAGTAAACTATAATTTTAAAAAACACTAAATAGTTCGAAAAGCCACTTACCTCGATATTGCGAAACACGAAATTAAAACGAACAAATCCTAAATATAAAATTAGGACAAATAAAATCATTAGGATAATTTATCCTAACTCAACCATAATTTAATTCAAATCTTACACATACTTATAATTAATTTTATGCTAGAATTCATAAAGTTTTATTTATTTACCTACTCATATTTATAACTTATAATTTCAAGTGTTGCAATTCAAAATTAATAAAGAAACTCTTGTTTTTTTTCGGTTTAACGATTATCATGATATATATATATATATATATATATATATATATATATACACACACACACACACACACCCCTTAACTATGTATTAAATAAGACTAAACAACCTGTCATTCCATATCAGAGAACTCAACAAAAAAAACAAATTAATACACCCAGTACTGACCATTAATATTTAAGGTATTATTATACTCCTTATATATACATACATGTGCAGTCCCCCATTGACCATGAAGAAGGACATCATATATATTATTACCCGCAGCTACAAATATGGAAAATAAATTTACCGGTAGATACAATAATTGCAATCACCAACACTCTTATAAAATAATTAAGTCGATTACCCCAACGAAAATACATGTACATGAATACTGGTTTCAAAATCTCTTTTATTCAAAAATATGTAAACCCATCACAATTTTAAAGAATTTATTATTATAATATTGATTTAAAAATATAATCATATATATATATATATATATTATAAGAATCAACTCATAATTGAAAAAGAAGGGTTTAGGTTTACCTTTGAGTTTTCTTCTTCTCTTTTTCTCTGTTCTACAGTACTCCAAAGCCAAATACTTGTTTATGTTCTTTTCTCTCTTTAGTTATTTAAATATATGCAATGTAGACACCCAAATTTTGCACTTCCTATACTAACCCTGACAGGAGGGCAAAATCGTCAATTGACCCAGCACACGAGAATAAAAGGTGGACATAAAGACGAACACTCAAAGCCACCACTACGGGACGAGATCGAAGCCGACACGACAACAAGCGAATGTCGGGAGTCGATTACTGATCAATGTGCTTACCCGGATAACATGGCACGTTTCCCGGCAGTTTTCGGACTGCAGAATGCAAGCCCTTCAGCGGAAACCAACGATACGGCACGAAAATCGAGACGAGGTACGGAAAACGAGAAAATCAGCACAGTCAGCCGCAGATCAATCCGCGGCCAAGGACGGAACTCGAGATGACACGGGACTCGAGCGCACGGGACTCGAGCACGGTTGGGGGGAGAACCAAGGGCCAGCCGCAGATTGATCTGCGGCTGCCCTTGGCAGTCCCTTATCAGGCCATTTCGCATACAGAAACAAGAGAGGAGAATTCAGCAGCGGCAGCGCTCGGGGAGAAGAAGAAAATAGCAAGAAAACAGCAAAATTTAAGAGAGAAAAGAGTGAGAAATAGTGAGAAATTGTACCCATTTTGTGAGATTACACCTCATATTTTCTACTTTACTCAATACACAAATTCATACATATTGTGGGGATCATTTGCAAGGTGAAAAATCCTTTGTTTTAGCATTTTGTTATACCATTTTTGCCAAGCTTTTTGTCATCCGAATTATCTTAAATGTAGCTTTCTTACATGTTATTGTGAAACCATGGATTAGGGACTATTAGTGAGAGTCTCATCGGAATGAAATTCCCCCTAATAGCCCGATGATGTCCGTTTCGTGCAAATTTTAGCAATCACGGTAATGTGTCATCCGTAGTGTATTTCAATTGTTATTGTAAGATATCCTAGAGCATTAGGCATCCCGCGGTTGTTTATTTATGTTGTATCCATTTTGCAGTTATGCAACAAGTTCAGATGTGAGCCTAGGAACGCGGCCCCGTGGTCCAAATCCGATGATGGACATTTTTAGATGTATGTAATCGGGTAGATGTATTCGTCATTGTAAATATGTAATCGTCGGGCCTTAAAACGATACCAAGTCGGAGGTTGGGTTTAAGGCCCCGAAATAGTGAAACTTGTGATTGTAGGCGTTTGGGGTTATTTTGATGGTTTACATGCCCATGAATAGCCCCGACGCGTGGTTATGCTTGATTGGATTGTGTGACACGAAAAATGATTTCAAAGATTAAACGATGAAGGTTTTTCATTAAAATAAATCAAACTAGGTTATTAGCTTCACGAGGCTTAAAATTGGAAGTGCTAATGAATGTCGATTCCTATTCAAACGAGAAGGTTAAAAAATCGTTTTCAAACATCACCAAAAAATGGTTTTTATGAATAAACTAAACGTTTTATTAAACCTTTGTGCATAGGGTTAAAGAGATCCTAGAAGTTGCCCGTCATCTATGAAAGCGACGTATAGATCTCGATTCCTATTTTGACGAAGGTTTAGGAAACTCTTGTTTTTGCCAAAACGACACCTAATGAAAATCTCATAGTTTTGACAATTAAAATCCAACCTTTCTCATAAAGCTTTCTCGTATAAGCCGAAGGACATTCTAAAGCACTTCCAAAACACGACTTTCCATAAAAAACTCCCAAATGATTCTTTCATACAAACTCACCACAATATTCACATAGGCACACACACACACGCGCACATATAGACATTTCATGAATTAAAGGATAGGAAAGTATCAAGATTGCGGTAACCGTGTTTCACGGAAGTCGAGGGGTGCCTAACACCTTCCCCTCACTTAAGCAAGCCCCCGAACTCTATGAATCTCGGTTCGCAGACCAATTAATTCGGAGTCACATATGAGCCATCGATTTATAAAAAAAACGAAAACTCAGATGAGTTGGTACATCCATTTCAAATATACCAACTGGCGACTCTGGTTAATTGGCTCATCATAAAAAACGATCTTTCAAACCCCGTCGACATCAATGCCGACCTTTTCCAAAAAATCATTTAATCAAAAGGCAAAAAATTAGAAAAAACGAGAACCGGCGTCAACAGCTGGCGACTCCGCTGGGGAACATTAGAGGGCTTAAGCCGCTTTCGAATCTTGATGCTATCCTATCCTTTAAAATTCATAAATGTGTATGTACGTGCGGTTTTTGTTTATTTATTGTTTTGTGAATGTGTGTTTTGTCCAATAAATGAATATTTGAATGGAATGGCTTTAATTTTAAAGAAATCATTTGCATACGGTGAGGACGATGAATGTGAATGTATGTTGAGAGAGTACCTCCTCCTGAGGCGAACCTGTCGGTTGCTTATTACTGGACTCGAAGGGGCTGCTCCCCGGAGATGGCTCAGGAAACGCACCACCCAAATCCGCTCCAATCGAAAGGATTCAGACGAGTAGATTGCGAAGATTTGGGGACCTTCATGCCGAAAAGCCCGTGAGAGTAACGTTAGGATAGGTCAGCCTCAGATTAACCCAACGCAGGAAAAGTCTCTTCATGCCCTTTTACATTCACGCGTATAAATATCATGATCCCATTCATATATGCCTCCCCTTCTGTCAAGAGAAATTACTAACCTCTATGTTTTACAGGGAACAGCTGGGGAAGCATAATAAAGTCATATTTAGCATTTGTTATTGTATTAAAGGACTACTAACTTTCTGTTTTACAAGGAAAGATTAAAAAACTCAAAAACACAAAAGTTACAACTTTAGCATGCATCCACATTTTTCTTTCCCCAAGACTAAACTTCGAACCACTGCTTCTGTAGGATTGCTCCTCAAACCCGTTCGCAATCTAAAAAGGTTCAAAACTCTACATCTGAAATGGTTGATCTCCCACCTACTAATCCTGGTGCCATATCTCGTGAGGAATTTGATGACTTTAAGAAACAGATGTTGGAGATGGCCATAATGCTGAAGGAGCAATTGATACCTAGACATGATACACCTAAAGAGGATCCACCCCAACCTAAGGGCGAACCCGTCGTCCCGAAGGTCATTCCCATACCTAACAGGACAGTGATTACTATCCCAGAGGAAGGAGACACTGATGACCTGCGAAAGAAGATGAAACAAATGGAGGAAACTATCCAATCTCTGAAGGGCATAGGGTCCCTAGGCAGAGTTAATTACTCAGATCTTTGTGTCTTCCCCGGAACCAGATATCCGGAGAAATTTAAAATCCCCGAATTTGAGAAATACAATGGGAAGGGGGATCCTTATACACATCTGAAAATCTACATTGGGCAGTTGGGATCTTATGCAGAAGACGAGGGTCTAAGAATGCAACTTTTTCAAAAGAGTTTGACGGGAGAGGCGAGAATCTGGTATGCCCGTCTTGATAATGCCCGGATCCACAATTGGGAAGAGTTGGCCCACACCTTCTTAACACAGTATAGCTTCCAAGCACAAATGGCCCCTGATAGATACCAAATGACAAAAGTTAAGAAGCAACCCAGGGAATCCTTCAAGGATTATGCACAACGATGGAGGTGTATGGCCGCACAGGTGAATCCCCCGATGAGCGAGTCGGAGATGGTGATGACCTTCGTAGATATTCAAGAGGCCCCTTATTATGAGCGGGTTATATCAGGGATTGGTAGGCCTTTTGCCGAGATGATTAAACACGGAGAAATGGTGGATATGGGTCTGAAGTCTGGTAAGATTCGGGATTTCACGGCTTTGGAAACGGCTGCAGAACAAATACAAAGCGGAAATTATGGCAGCACTTCCCGTAGGGTGCAAAAGAAAAAGGAGGAGGATGTTTCCCTCATCCTTCAGGGGTCATCTAGAAAGGCAGAAAACCATCTTCCAGTACAGGTGCAGAGAGTAGGGCCATCCCGACAGCCTAACTTCACTGATCAGAGGACGGAAGGGGGAAGGAGATTTGAGGCTTCGCAAAATCGAGTATTCACCCCGCTCGGGGAGCCTCTTGAACGGATCTTAGCTGTATTGATAGCCCAAAAGAAGATAGTCGATTTGGCACCCGCAAGTGACCCGAAGGGAAGAAGGTTTGACCCAAGTAAGCGATGCGCATACCACTCAGGTTCACCTGGTCATGATACGCAGGAATGTTGGACGCTGAAGCACAGAATTCAGAACTTGATTGATAGTGGGGAAATTGTGGTGGAATAGCCAGACTCCCCAAATGTTAAGGTCAATCCCCTGCCAAGACATGATGGAGGGGGGGTCAATGTGGCGGAGGCCAGTGAAGCCGAGGGGCCGTCAAGGTTGAACTATGTGAAGAAAATTGATGAAATGATCAACATGATAAATGATCACGGGAGTGCACGGGGAGCGCCCATTAGGTTGATGGGTGTAAGTAGAAATACCACGGAGGGACCTGTCAAGTTGGCGGCTCCGAAACCCCTCATCCTTGCAGCGAGACCGCAAATTCCTGTCAGCAGTCTAAAGACGATACCATGGAATTATGGGGGGTGTCAGAGGAAGCGGCCAGTTGTGCTTCTGTGACGACAAGGGGGAATCCTTTGTATCTTCCTGGACGGGTCCTTGAGAACAAAACGAAGAAAAATGAAGAGATCTCCGAGGAGAAAGCCATAGAATTCTTGAAAAGGATGGATCACCCAGAAACAAGAGGAGTCCAGATATTAAGTGAGGAGTCGACCCTGACATCAATCATGGACTTGGTGTTATCGTTCAATGATCACTGCAAAACCCTGGCGAAAGTCCTGGAGGAGGCATACGTTCCCAAAGAAATTAGCAAAGAAAGTTTCGGCCATCTGGTGGACCACCTGTTGGAGAGTGATGCAATATCATTTACAGATGACGATATCCCCAAGGAGGGAAGGGGGCATCGAAAACCGCTACATATTGCGGTAATCTCCTCAGGTTATATCATGAATGGGGTGTTGATTAATGGGGGATCGGCGTTGAATATCTGTCCCCTCAGTACATTGCAGAAGATGAACATCAATCCCAAGCGCCTACGGGCCAGTCATGTAATGGTGCGAGCCTTCGATGGTTCCCGGAGGGATACAATTAGAGAGATAGAATTGCCGGTTGAAATAGGACCTTGTACTTTTGATATCTCTTTCCAAGTCCTAGACATTGCGGCCAGTTATAACCTGTTATTGGGGAGGCCGTGGATACACATGGTCGGGGCAGTTCCTTCCACACTACACCAGCAAATCAAACTTATCATCGACGGGAATCTGGTAACGATCTCGGCGGAGTGTGATGACCCTTCTCCTTCCAGGAATGGCCTGCCAGTGATTAATGTGGACGAGTCGGCGGCACCTGCCAGTTTTCAGGCACTGGAAATTAGCACTCCCCACTACAGATGCCTGGGAGCTCCAGCCGTGAAACCTAAGGTCTCTCCAGAGCTTACTTTCGTTGCAAAGGAAATGATAAAAATGAAATTCCAGCCTGGACAGGGGTTAGGAAAGAGCAGTCAAGGAATCACCGAGCCCATTCAGCTACCGCATCAGATAGGTAAAGCCGGCACGGAGGCGCCGTCAAGGCGCGACCCCGATTCGACTGGCTGGCAATCCGATGATCAAGGTCAACAATAAACAGGGGACTAGCGAGCCTGTGATTGAGTCAGGGGATAAAGAATTAACCCCCGCAAGTGATGAGTCGGCCAAGAGGGAAAGTTTCCTACAGGAGGTTGCGCAAGAGTTTGAAACCAGGTGCTATATCCCCGGACCATTAACAAGCAATAGAGAGGGAACGGATATTGTCACGCCACCGGGAGCCCAACAAGTTGTGCCTGTCATCGATTGGGCAGGGCTAATTATTCCTGAACAAGGTAGGAAGAGGGACTCAGGCGACGTAGCCGTAATCATCGGGGAAGTGTCCGATGTGAAGCCACCTTTTATCCAGCGCATTTCATCTGACCTGACCGTCGACAATTGGACCATGAAACCAGTGATATCCAAACAAGGGTAAAACCCGACGTCAGGGTGATAGGCCCCAGAGGATGGGAGGGTGAAGGAGTTTATTTTTGTTGTTTTGTATTTTGCATAATTATGTTGTTTCTTCATGTTATCTGAAAATGTGATCGTTGTGGAAAATAACTTATATATGACAAGTATTTTGTTTCATGTCAGGTGTACCAATTTGAGTAATCCTTGCCTAACAAACGGTCTTTCAAATTTGAATGATGATTATGATTTTGACATTGAGCTGGATTTCGATTTAATGGGCATTGAGCAAGACGAGACAGATTACAACGACGCGCCTGACGAGATCAAAGGATGGGTCGAGGATAAACCCAAACCCAACTTAGACCAAACCATCACTATAGATATTGGAACCCCTGACAAGCCAAAAGAACTCAAGATAGGGACGGACCTTACCCTTAGCCAGAAAGCAGAAATAACTGAGTTGCTAAGCCAATATAAGGATGTCTTTGCCTGGTCTCATGAGGATATGATCGGATTGTCCACCGACATTGTGGTACATCGGTTGCCCATCAAGGAGGGTTTCAGGCCTGTCAAGCAGAAACTAAGGAAGTTGAAACCTGAGTGGAGCTTAAAAGTGAAGGAAAAGATCATCAAGCAGTTCAGGGCGGGAATCATTATGGTATCCACTTACCCAGAATGGCTGTCCAATGTAGTCCCAGTGGCTAAGCCAGGAGGGAAGGTGAGGGTATGTGTAGACTATAGAGATCTAAACAAGGCCAGTCTCAAGGATAACTTCCCGGTGCCTTTCATACACATCCTGATGGATAACACATCCCAGTACAAGATGTACTCTTTTGTGGATTGCTTTGCGGGGTATCATCAGATAATGGTGGCAGAAGAAGATCGGGAAAAGACCGCGTTCATCACCCCTTGGGGCACTTTCTGCTATAGACGGTTGGCTTTCGGTCTCACAAATGCGGGGGCCACTTATCAAAGAGCCATGATGGCCCTGTTCCACGACATGATGCACAAGGAGATAGAGGTCTACGTGGATGACATTATCGTGAAGTCAAGGGTAGAATCTGATCATATAACCCATCTCAAAAAGTTATTCGATCGGCTCAGGAAGTACAATTTAAAGCTCAATCCGGCAAAGTGTGCTTTCGGGGTACAGTCGGGAAAGCTCTTGGGATTCCTGGTTAGTGATCGGGGCATTGAGTTGGATCCGGCGAAGATTAAGGCCATTGTGGATATGCCGGCACCTCACAAAGAGAAGGAGATAAGAGGATTCCTGGGAAGAATAAATTTCATCAGCCGCTTCATATCCCACTTGACGACTACATGCGAGCCGATTTTTAAACTGTTAAGGAAGGATGCTTCCCAGGAATGGAATGAACAATGTCAGGAAGCCTTTCAGACCATTAAAAAGCAGCTGACAGAGGCACCAATGCTGGTACCCCCGAAGGACGGGATCCCTCTATTTATGTATATATCGGTCAATGCCATTGCAATGGGATATATGTTGGGACAGAAGAATGAAACAGGTAAAGAGTAGGCCATCTATTACCTCAGCAAAAGATTTAGCCGATGTGAATAGAATTACACTCCCATCGAGAAGACCTGTTGTGCCTTGGCCTGGGCTGCAGGGAGATTACAGCACTACCTCCATGGGCATACTACATACCTGATATCGAGAATGGATCCCCTGAAATATATTTTTGAAAGGCCCATGTTGAACTGTCGACTGTCAAGATCGCAGTTAATCTTACAACAGTTCGACATTGTATACGTAACTCAGAAAGCCATGAAAGGGCAGGGAATTGCAGATCAGTTGGCAGAAACGCCAGCAGGGGGAATGGAGCCTTTAGAAACTCCTTTGTCGGGCGAAGATGTATTTTGGGTATTACACACGAAATGTGATGACGAGGGGCAGTTCTGGAAGCTGTATTTTGATGGTGCCATGAATGCTGAGGGGGCAGGAGCCGGAGCAGTCCTGATCTCTATCACCGGAGAGCAATACCCTGTGGCCACTAAATTGCAGTTCAGCAATTCGAACAACACAGCTGAATACGAGGGATGTATATTGGGAATCCGTTTTGCCCGCGATATGGGAGTGAAGAGACTGGCGGTGTTCGGGGATACAGAACTGGTAATCAGACAAGCGATCGGGGTGTACAACACTAAAGAGCTTCGGTTACTTCCATACCATCGTTGTGTTACCCAGTTGATGCAAGAGTTCGAAGATATCGCTTTCCGCCATATTCCCCGGGGACGGAATGATTTTGCGGATGCATTGGCAACCCTGGCTTCCTTAATCCATATAATCAAAAGAAAAGATGTTCCACAGATTGAGATAGCAGTACAGAGTACCCCGGCATACGAGGAACATGTTGCAGTATTATCAGACGAGGTGGTTCTGCCAAAGCAACCTTGGTATCATGACATAAGGGAATATCTGAGGGATAGATCCATTCCCGACCACGCAAACCGAGCTGAGAGGATGAGAATTCAAAAGATGGCCATGAAGTTTTACCTGAGTGGGGATTCACTCTACAAGAGGGATGCTGGGTTGGGACTGTTACAATGCGTAGATGAGACACAGGCCCAAAGGATTATGAACGAAATACATGGTGGAGTGTGTGGGCCACACATGAGTGGACCGATGCTGGCCAAGAAGATCTTGAGAACGGGGCATTATTGGTTAACACTGAAAGTCGACTGCGACGATCATGTCAAACGGTGTTACCAATGCCAGGCGCACGGTAATGTGATCCATACGCCTCCCAATGAACTGCACTGTATGACCTCCCCTTGGCCATTCTCAATGTGGGGGATGGATGTAATCGGACCGATAGAACCCAAAGCGAGCAACGAACACCGATTCATTTTCGTCATGATCGATTACTTCACCAAATGGGTAGAAGCAGCTTCTTTCCCCAAAGTAACTCAGGAGGTCATCGTCGGTTTCATCAGGAATAATTTCATTTGTCGATACGGGCAACCTGAGGTTTTGATCTCCGACAATGCCAAGAATTTGAACAGCGCCCTCATGAAAGGATTGTGCGACCAGTTTAAGATCAAACACCTAAATTCTGTCATTTACCGTCCTAAGATGAATGGGGCAGTGGATTCTGCAAATAAGAACATCAAGAAGATCATGGCGAAAATGTCTGCTAATCATCGGGGATGGCTGGATTTGCTACCCCTCACCCTGCTAGCATACTGAACGTCAACGCGTACTTCTACAAGGGCAACCCCTTACGCTTTGGTGTATGGAATGGAGGTTGTTCTGCCAATTGAGGTTGAGATGGCGTCCCTCAGAATAGTGATCGATGCCCAGATAAGCGAGGAAGATTGGATGCAAAGTCGATATGACCAGTTGGCCCTAATTGATGAAAGGAGGGTGGCTGCTGTTTGGCACGGTCAGTTATATCAACAAAGAATCTCTTGATCATACGACAAAAGGATAAGACCTCGGAAGCTCAAGGAAAATGATTTGGTGCTAAAAAGAGTCATGCCTTGTCAAGACGAAGCCAAGGGAAAGTTCGCCCCGAACTGGGAAGGACCCTTTGTGATTAAGAAAGTGCTATCCGGAGGGGCCCTCATATTGCAAGAAATGGATGGTGAGGTATTTCCACAACCCCTCAATTCCGACTCGGTGAAGCGGTTCTACGCTTGAATCATCAGTTCTCCTTTTTCTTTGAGGAGCGAACTACGTAGGACCTGATCTCCCAACTTGTGGGGGTACGTAGGCAGCCATCATGGCACGGTCCGATCCATTAAAAATAATCCTTTCCTTAAACAGAACCATTTCCCAACAGCCAGATAAACCTTCCTACACCCTCAAAACCGTCCCAAAGCCAGCCGCCTTACCAGCTTCATCCCAAATGACATAACCCTGATCCAACCAGACAGTTATCCCAAAATCTAAGACCCAATCCGATGAAATCGGCAATATCTGTCAGATCTCCATCAAGACTTGAGAAGAGAAAGAAAGCGAAATGTCAAAATCGTGGTCAACTGGATAAAATGAGGATCCAATTAAAGGCAACGATACAACAAAAAGGGAAAATGACTAAATTTAAATGCATGTCTGTATATATAAGTCATTTTATTACAAGATTTCTCTTTCGATAACCGATGAAACTAACATAGTCTATGCAGGAAATAAAATAATCTACAAATCTGAAACTAGCTGAAGCAGGATGGACAAAGTGGTGGATAGATCTGAAGCATCAGCGTCCCTTACAATCTGCTGCCCCATCATATCAATGCGATCCAGTAAAGCAGTGGCTCGGCTGACAGTCCCAGAATGAGCATCTATAACTGCCCTGGTTTGAAATACAATGGCGTCTCTGTCAGCAATGGCAGCGTCCCTAGCCAGAATGGCGTCATCTCTCTCAACAAGAGCGGCATCCCTCTCAGCTTCAGTAGTAATCAAGGCCAGGCGAAGTCGGGTATCCACAGTGACCCGACTAGGGGCAGAATCAGCTGAGAGGGAATGATCTGTGGTATCATCTGGGAAAATCACTCCAGAGTCATCAAAGGCCCCAGTCTGACTCAAACCAACCGGATCCGAGTCTCCGCGCAACCACTGCACGTAAGCAAATCTCTGGATGTGGCAGCTCTCACTATATTCGGCAAAGATCCTATGAGACCAAAGATCGTATACCCGCAGTAGATCCCTCTCTGTCTGGGATGATATAAGGAATCGGTAGGCGGCTGCACCCGTGAAGGGGTGAAAATCCTGCATCTGATCAAATTGCCCTGTGACCGCCAAGGGATGATAGGTCGTCACGCCTCTCAAGCCAGCAATAGGGATGAAATCCAGGTTGGGCACGTGAGTCAAGAAGCTCATAAAGGAGCAATAACCCGAATAGACCAGGAGATGAAAAGGATCCTCAATAACCGACAAAAATGATACCCAGGAGGCCGCATCAGTACAGCTCACGGGACGAAATGAAAACTGCGTGGCTATGTCATGGCTGAAGCAAAACCCTTGGCGACAGAAATGGCCAATGGGGCTGAGATGGCTCATAAACCACACGTACAGCAAAGTAGAGCTCCCCCTGAATACCCTGCCTCGGAAAGACTGACAGTATGAGGCTGACATGTAGGTATCTGCCAATATCATGGGAAGAACGGTGTGATCCTCCTGAAGGGCTCTAACGGCCGCAACAACTCGCATATCCAACTGGTCGGGTCCGGCTGGCAAGTACAAAACTGAAATGACACAGGCCATCAAAACGGCTACTCTCAAAGCACCCCAGCGCTCCACGGACACAGAAAAATCACTAGAAAATAGGTGAAAACTGCCGGGTGAGCCGAATCAGTCAATCAAGAAATGAAGGGGAACCAGATGGTCTGATGTGATCACCGATAACAAGACTGCCCTCCGTAAATCGGTGAAAGTCAAGAATTGACGGCGCATGGAACCAGCTGTAACCCTAGCACAAGGACCATCCAAAGGCAGGCTGGTGAAGCGAACATACTCCTCGAGGGTGGGGTCAGCTCTACTGTCCCTAACCTGAACACCTGACGGGCGGGGGCCCAATAGCTCAGAATACCATCCACAAAGCCCGCTGGCACCTGAAAGGATAATAAGGACCAAGAATGTCCCAAAAGGCCATCTGTGATAACCCTGTCGACCGGCGATAAACTGTCCAACCAGCGGAGGAGACTGCCGACCAACCCTGTGGGAGGAATGGAATCCAAACGTACCACGACATCTGAGGACGACATCTGTGAAAAAATAGTATCAAAAAGACTGTACAGGGGTCATTCTCTATCCATAAATAAAAGCATGCATCGGACAGTTAATAATAGAGCAATTGAATTTCATAAGGATAAAAAAAAAAACTATGCATAAATGAATAAAAAGTTCAATACATAGTGCATGAAATGAAAAGAAATCTAAATAGGTGCAGGTACAAAAGCAATATCCTAGCCTAATCTAGTCAAAAGTAAGGTCATCCAAGAAGTCGGGATCCTCGAACTGATCCCCTGGAGTCGTCGAAGTCGGAGGTCCAAAATTCATGTCAGGAATGTATGGATGCGCTGTGGCATCAGATGAGCTCGGGCCTGCATCATAACCCGCACTGTCAGGATCGTAGGCGTAAGCATCCTCTGGGGTCCGGCCTAACACCCGAAGATATAAGGACAGCTGATCCACCTGACGGGTCAGAGTGGCGATCTGCTCAGCGTGAGTGGGACTCCGAACGCAGGCAGCCCAATCGGTCATCATCACCGAGCCGGGAACCATGTCTCCAAAAAAGAATGTGGCCCGAGTCTGAGGACCGATGGTGCGGGGCACCCACCAGATGCGAAAGGCCTCGCTCGTACTGGGACCCGTAGAAAGCATCCGGCCATCCTCCCCCGCGAGCATGATCTCCGAAGGCTGAGAATCCAACGGCTAGGAGGTAGTGAAAGGAAGGGAGTGCGGGATGCGAATCTCTCCAGTGACGCATCTGAAAGCGCGCTCTCCCAGATACATCACCCAGCCCCCGACACTCTGCAAAGTGACGCGGCGGGTGAAAAGTGCGAACTCCGGGCCAGAGGGATACCCATCTGTGAACCCCACGGCCAGATGCTCAGAAAGATAGGGAGTCCAGACGACCTCTGCAGCGGTGATCAGCTCCAGCTGAATGCGGGACCTCCTCCAGAGTGCTGTGATGCCACCGACGACCCCTGGGGTAGGTATCCAGGCTGAGGGTCGTGACAGGCCTCAGGCATGGAAGACGCTCGTAGGCCCAGAACTGTGAACAGAAACAAGGCAAGGCTTGAGTAACCGTCAAATGCAGAAAAGAGAAATGAAATGAAGGGAAGTACAGAGGAAGAGAGGGCTCACCAGCAACAAGTGGTAAAAGCCGAGCCAAGCATCTGTCTGTCCCTTCGAACGTAGACGAAGACCATGGAGGAAATAAGCAAAGGTGAAGGACCCCCAGTCATAGTCGTCGATCCGGTCTACATCCCTGACGGCTCCGACGACGCTGAAATGAATGGTAGAGGAGTTGTTCCCTAGGAAACAACCCCTCATAATGGTCAGGAACAGACGTCGGAGCAGAATATCACGAGTGGCTCGATCTGCTGGGAATGGCGTCGCATATATGCCTCCGACAGTGTCAACAGCCAAGGCTCCAAACCGAATGCTGCGGGGCCTTAAAGATCCGGTCATCAGCAGCGAAACCCAATAGAGCTCGGACCTCTGCTGGAGTAATATCAAGATCCAGAGGGACACGAGATCCGGTGAACTCGATACCCGTGATGTACCTCCAATCCCAAGGAGTCAGCACGACCTCACAGTCCAAAAGGTGAAGGGACTGGGTTTGGTGGAACCACCGCTCGGATAGAGCCCTCATATAACCCCAGGGGCACTGACGGGGAATAATGGTGAAGAAATGACGAAAGCCCCAGGAATCCACCACCGCCCGGTAATAACTGTGCAGAGCCGTATAGAGGGAGTAAATGTTAAACCAGTTACCCCTCGGCTGAGTAAACTCGGGCACCTGTGGCAATAAATAATGGGTCAGTCCAGATACGAACGGAAATCGAGAATAAACTCAGAGTAGAATTGAATATACCTCATTAGCAATAAGAGATGCTGAGGGGTGACGACTGAGATCCCGACCCAACAGATCGGGTATCTGCACAGAGGCGCCAGATAGGGCGCGATGAGGAGATGGAGCTGATGTACTGGAAGATGGCCCCTCCACAGCAACATCCGGAAGGACAGCCTCCTCAACATTGGGATGATCGGGCCGGATGACAGCCTCCGCCAGTCGGCGAGCCTGGCGGGTCCGAGGCAAAGCGGGAGCGGGTGCAACCCTGCGACGACGAACGCCAGAGGTCCAAGACGCAGTGGAGCTACTAGGTGCGTCAGGATCCATAGCTGGAATAGAACAGGCGAAAAGGAAGGTAAATTCTATTTTGAATTATGTCAATTTCCTATCCTCATCGTAGAATTAATGCAGCATGATGCATGTTTACTATATATGGATTAAAAAAAAAATCGGCAGAGTTTCGTCTATAAAATGGACATCCCATGCATAGCCAAGCATGTTTTCGATTAATCCAAGCCACAACAGATCAAAATTGCATCTATATGGAGAATTGCAACATGAAAAGGACCATAATGCATGATTTTCTTTCAAAAAGAAGCAACAGATATGTGGGACCGCATCATGAGCATAAAATATGACTTGCGCAGTTGATACATAACATATACATACAAATAATACATGGCATAGCATTTCAAGGCATACATTTATATCTCTAAACATGCAAAATAGCCAAATGTATAGCAAAACATTGACGAAATTGAAAAACGATCGGTCAAAGTGTTACCTGTAACGCGTAGATCGATCTAACCGGAGCGGTTTTTGCAAAAAAGGTTAGAAAACTCGGCAAAAGGGCGTGCAAAGGTTTAAAAATCGCGTGCGGTACGAATGAAAGTGACAGATCTGGGAAGCGGCTGGCCGCCTATATGCCCGATCTTGGCCGCAGATCCATCTGCGACTGGCCGCAGATCCATCTGCGGCTGGGCCCAGTGGCTCCTCCCTTGTCCAATGCAAGCTTAATCGATCCTAAAGTCCATTTAACTCATAATTTGGTAATAAAATACGAGTTTTTGATGAATCGAGTGTCGAACACGGCTTCTCAATTCAACCGAGTGACCGGATACGAGACCCGGCACTCGCAGGACGATCGACCCGCGACGAAACCGGCGATTACGAGAGGGGTGACCGGCGACAAAACCCGGCCCCAACAAGACGATCGACCGACGACGATAACCGGCAATTACGAGATGGGTGACCGGCGACGAAACCCAGCCCCGACAAAACGATCGATCGGCGACGATAACCGGCGATTACGAGATGGGTGACCGGCGACGAAACCCGGCCCCGACAAGACGATCGACCGACGACGAGACACGGCGATTATGAGATGGGTGACCGGATACGAGACCCGGCCCCGACGAGACAATCATCCGCATTGACACCCTTTTTGACACCCTTTTACGAATATTTTGCATGCCTTACATCTTACGTTGCATCATAAGTCATATGTGTTGCATCACGTATGTATTGTCATCCTTGTGCACTGTCATTCATGCATCGAGTGTCTATTCTTTATCCTGTTCATTTCATTTAACATTGCATAAACATGATAAAGAGGGGCAACTGTAGACACCCAAATTTTGTACTTCCTATACTAACCCTGACAGGAGAGCAAAATCGTCAATTGACCAAGCACACGAGAATAAAAGGTGGACATAAAGACGAACACTCAAAGCCACCACTACGGGACGAGATCGAAGCCGACACGACAACAAGCGAATGTTGGGAGTCGGTTACTGATCACTGTGCTTACCCGGATAACATGGCACGTTTCCCAGCGGTTTCCGGACTGCACAATGCAAGCCCTTCAGCGAAAACCAACGATATGGCACGAAAATCGAGACGATGTACGAAAAATGAGAATATCAGCACAGTCAGCCGCAGATCAATCCGCGGCCAAGGACGGAACTCGAGATGACACGGGACTCGAACGCACGAGACTCGAGCACGGCTGGGGGGAGAACCAAGGGCCAGCCGCAGATTGATCTGCGGCTACCCTTGGCAGTCCCTTATCAGGCCATTTAGCATACAGAAACAAGAGAGGAGAATTCAGCAGCGGCAGCAGCTCGGGGAGAAGAAGAAAATAGCAAGAAAATAGCAAAATTTAAGAGAGAAAAGAGTGAGAAATAGTGAGAAATTGTACCCATTTTGTGAGATTACACCTCATATTTTCTACTCTACTCAATACACAAATTCATACATATTGTGGGGATCATTTGCAAGGTGAAAAATCCTTTATTTTAGCATTTTGTTATACCATTTTTGCCAAGCTTTTTGTCATCCGAATTATCTTAAATGTAGCTTTCTTACATGTTATTGTGAAACCATGGATTAGGGACTATTAGTGAGGGTCTCATCGGAATGAAATTCCCCCTAATAGCCCGATGATGTCCGTTTCGTGCAAATTTGAGCTATCACGGTAATGTGTCATCCGTAGTGTATTTCAATTGTTATTGTAAGATATCCTAGAGCATTAGGCATCCCGCGGTTGTTTATTTATGTTGTATCCATTTTGCGGTTGTGCAACAAGTTCGGATGTGAGCCTAGGAACGCGGCCCCGTGGTCCAAATCCGATGATGGACATTTTTGGATGTATGTAATTGGGTAGATGTATTCGTCATTGTAAATATGTAATCGTCGGGCCTTAAAACGATACCAAGTCAGAGGTCGAGTTTAAGGCCCCGAAATAGTGAAACTTGTGATTGTAGGCGTTTGGGGTTATTTTGATGGTTTACATGCCCATGAATAGCCCCGACGCGTGGTTATGCTTGATTGGATTGTGTGACACGAAAAATGATTTCAAAGATTAAACGATGAAGGTTTTTCATTAAAATAAATCAAACTAGGTTATTAGCTTCACGAGGCTTAAAATTGGAAGTGCTAATGAATGTCGATTCCTATTCAAACGAGAAGGTTAAAAAATCGTTTTCAAACATCACCAAAAAATGGTTTTTATGAATAAACTAAACGTTTTATTAAACCTTTGTGCATAGGGTTAAAGAGATCCTAGAAGTTGCCCGTCATCTATGAAAGCGACGTATAGATCTCGATTCCTATTTTGACGAAGGTTTAGGAAACTCTTGTTTTTGCCAAAACGACACCTAATGAAAATCTCATAGTTTTGACAATTAAAATCCAACCTTTCTCATAAAGCTTTCTCGTATAACCCGAAGGACATTCTAAAGCACTCCCAAAACACGACTTTCCATAAAAAACTCCCAAATGATTCTTTCATACAAACTCATCACAATATTCACATAGGCACACACACACACACGCACATATACACATTTCATGAATTAAAGGATAGGAAAGTATCAAGATTGCGGTAACCGTGTTTCACGGAAGTCGGGGGGTGCCTAACACCTTCCCCTCGCTTAAGCAAGCCCCGGAACTCTATGAATCTCGGTTCGCAGACCAATTAATTAGGAGTCACATATGAGCCATCGATTTATAAAAAAAACGAAAACTCGGATGAGTTGGTACATCCATTTCAAATATACCAACTGGCGACTCTAGTTAATTGGCTCATCATAAAAAACGATCTTTCAAACCCCGTCGACATTAATGCCGACCTTTTCCAAAAAATCATTTAATCAAAAGGCAAAAAATTGGAAAAGACGAGAACCGGCGTCGACATGCAATTTCTTTGCAAAATAGGTTACCAAGTAAAAGAGTCCTTTTAAGATTAAAAAGGTTGTTATGACTTATCTTATCCTTATAGGTTTTAGATAGGTATATGTATATATATAAAAAACAAATTATCAATTACACTTTTATTATCTTATTATTATTATTATAACCGGGTATTACATTCTACCCACCTTAAAAAAAAATTTGGTCCTCCAAATTTTCAAATCACAATTCTAAAGGAAACACAAATATCACAGAATCAAGAAATTTATTATTTAATTACTAAACACAATTGATAAAAGAGGTTCATACCTTAATTTTGGTTGCCTGAAAGCTGAAATACACATCCTCAATTTGGTCCTAGGCTTGCCAAGGTTATTTCTTCCTTCTTCCCACCTCCTCTAGGTGGAGGGTTCTTGGGGCATTGTGCAATCCTATGGCCGAAATCTCCACAATGAAAACACGCTCCCGTGTTCCAGCGGCATTCCTTATCTAGGTGGTTCCTACCACACCTCGTACACCTCAGTTTGTTCTCTTGATTCCATTGGTTTCCTTGATTTCCTCTAAATTTAGTGTTCTGCGTATTCAACTTCTTCGTAGGTCCTCCATGGCTCGACTCTCCCCCGGATGGCTCTTCTCTCTTATTATTCTTCCCTTTCTCCATTTCTGCTAAGCCCTTCTCGATTACTAACGCCTTATTGAGCACCGCATCATATGTGGGCAGCTCAAAAGACGCCACTCCATGTCTTATGTCGGCCCGCAATCCATCCTCCAACCTACGTGCTTTCGTCTCCTCATCTGCTACTAAGGTCGGTGCATACTTAGTGAGCTTCGCGAATTCGGCTTCATATTGAGCAACTGTCTTACTCCCTTGTTCGAGCTTGATAAATTCTCTCTCCTTTTGTGCCCAGATCGTTCTAGGAAAGTACTTGTTGGTAAATACTTCCTTGAACATAGTCCATGTGTAGGGTTCGGGATTCCCCTCGTGCTTTCTTCTCTCCATAAGCCACCAATCATACGCCCCACCTTGAAGTTGGTAAACTGCCAATGTCACCTTATTAGCCTCACTACTTCCTAGCAAGTCAAACGCTTTCTCCATTTCTTGAATCCACCTCTCAACGACGGCAGGGTCCGTAGCCCCTTCAAAAATTGGCGGGTTCAATCGCTTGAATTCCGCTACTATGCCACGCTGCCCAGGCTGTTGGTTCTGCACTAGCTGAGCTAAGGTAGTAGCCAGCTGAGTCATACCATCAGCGCTAAAATGGTTGTTAGTAGGGATGTTTCTTCTAGGCGGCATTTTCCTACACAAAAGAAATTCCCACTCAACAACACTATACAAACTAGTAACATAAAGGAATCAAGGTAAAAGCACACACACATAATTGAAATTCAAAAACTCCATATTTATTTAAATCAAAATACCACCACATGTTCATGCTCAAAAAGCAAAGTAACAACCAATTAACAAACGACAAATCAATAAAATCCCTAAACAAAACTCTTCCTAAATTCTAATCTATTACAAAATTTAACGCCACTTGGCGTCCCTCTTCTTCACCATCTCAAGACGTTTGTCGAACTCCTCAATAAATGTGTCCATTGCCTCTTGTGGTTCCGCTGCACCAGGAAAAGTACGACGAACGGCTTCCTTAAGACTTTCACATCCCTTCAAAACATGCCTCGCATATCTATCTCGGTCTTCTAGGGTAATCTCTAACTTTATATCCATCTCCCTCAATGTTCTTCTAAGATGTTTAACCTCGTCCTCTAACTTTGCGATCATGCCACGATCTCTTACTTCATCCTTGAAGTGATGCCTATTCTTTTTAGCTCTTTCTTTCCTCACTCGAGAACTAGGCCCCTGAGGTTTCTCTGACTCTTCATCCCTAATCCCATATTGAGACGATTCACGAACAAACTTATTGGTTGACTTCTTATGGGGTGCAAAATAAATTTTGGGGTCAAAATCTCCAAATCCCTCAGATAAGTCATCTACCATGTTTTGATCACCCATCCTACAATAAAATAAAATACCCAATTAGCCTCAAGAACTAAACCTTAAACAATGCGAAGATTCCTTATCTTATTCTTTATTTAACCTCAAAATTCTTAAATTAGCCAAAACTATAACCCACAGTTAACTCCCAAAATCACTCCTCAGGCAATATGTAGGGTTTTTCAACCCAACACATTGCGAGGGGCCACTACTTTGATACCATCTCTGTAACACTCCAAACCCGTTACAGGCCCGAAGTGCTACACGCCGCAAGCCCAAAGGCCCGCAAGGCAACAATATCAATAGCGCAGCCCAAACAAAATAATTCAATAATAATCTTAAATTAAATCCATCAATAAACATCTTTTAAATCTATTTTGAAATGAAAAACCACCAAATATCAAAATCGAGAATGGAGACGCAGCTCCCCGAAAATAAGAGTCTTATTACAATTTCAACGACAAAAGAAGAAAATATCTTAAACTAGCTCCAACCATCCAAAGCATATCAAACAAGTGTTTCGCTATCAACGATGAGACCTGTAAAAATTTATGAAAGGGGTGAGCGATGAAGCTTAGCAAGTAGCAATCCTCCCTATCTAGCCGAATCAAGTACAATTTGCAAAAAAATACTTTTTCAAAATATCTTTTTGTTCAATAACAATAGTATATATGCTTTCAAAACTAAAACAATTCAAAAATGATTTCAATGTATACAATATATCTTTTAATCCACAGACCTAGCGACTAAGGTTACAATAGCCTTGTAACACGGCCCAAAAGTTCGATAGTGTCAATGTTCACGCACCCTACTAAGGTATCTATAAAAATGCACGCTCCCCAAAGGGCATCTAAAAGGTGCGCGCCTTAGTAGGTCCTATATTAGCTCCGGAACTAAACGTAAACAATAACGGGTTCTATACATAGTCGGACTGAGGATTTCAAAAACATTTCACAATCTCATCGATATTCAAAACTATATTATTTCACAGTTCAAAAATAAATAATCTCATTTCACAGTTCAAAATTAAATACTTGATCCGAAGTTTGAAATAAAGAACATAACATTTTAATTTAAATGGAAGCCTTACATAAAACATAACAATTTTGAAACGGTACATTTAGGCATCCGAGTAATTATTAAGGCATACATAAAAGTAAACTATAATTTTAAAAAACACTAAATAGTTCGAAAAGCCACTTACCTCGATATTGCGAAACACGAAATTAAAACGAACAAATCCTAAATATAAAATTAGGACAAATAAAATCATTAGGATAATTTATCCTAACTCAACCATAATTTAATTCAAATCTTACACATATTTATAATTAATTTTATGCTAGAATTCATAAAGTTTTATTTATTTACCTACTCATATTTATAACTTATAATTTCAAGTGTTGCAATTCAAAATTAATAAAGAAACTCTTGTTTTTTTTCGGTTTAACGATTATCATGATATATATATATATATATATATATATATATATATATATATATATGTACCTTAACTATGTATTAAATAAGACTAAACAACCTGTCATTCCATAGCAGAGAACTCAACAAAAAAAAACAAACTAATACACCCCAGTACTGACCATTAATATATAAGGTATTATTATACTCCTTATATATACATACATGTGCAGTCCCCCATTGACCATGAAGAAGGACATCATATATATTATTACCCGCAGCTACAAATATGGAAAATAAATTTACCGGTAGATACAACAATTGCAATCACCAACACTCTTACAAAACAATTAAGTCGATTACCCCTACGAAAATACATGTACATGAATACTGGTTTCAAAATCTCTTTTATTCAAAAATATGTAAACCCATCACAATTTTAAAGAATTTATTATTATAATATTGATTTAAAAATATAATCATATATATATATATATTATAAGAATCAACTCATAATTGAAAAAGAAGGGTTTAGGTTTACCTTTGAGTTTTCTTCTTCTCTTTTTCTCTGTTCTACAGTACTCCAAAGCCAAATACTTGTTTACGTTCTTTTCTCTCTTTAGTTGTTTAAATATATGCAATTTCTTTGCAAAATAGGTTACCAAGTAAAAGAGTCCTTTTAAGATTTAAAAAGGTTGTTATGACTTATCTTATCCTTATAGGTTTTAGATAGGTATATGTATATATATAAAAAACAAATTATCAGTTACACTTTTATTATCTTATTATTATTATTATTATAACCGGGTATTACAGGTAGTTAGATGCGTTGTGATGTATTTGAATAGTGAACACCAAATCCTGAGGAAATGAAGTACCCGAATTTGGGGATGTCACAACTATGTGTAATGAATTCTCTAAAAGCTTGAGTAAGGAATTTTAAATGAGCATGATGGGAGAATTAAATTTCTTCCGAGGATTACAAATCAAGCAAGGTGAAAAAGGTATTCATATTTCTCAATCCAAATATTGCAAAGAAATGATTAAGAAATTTGGTTTAGAGTTTGTGAAATCTCTTAATACTCCTATGTCAACCACTGATAAATTAACTGCTAATGCAAATGGAAAGAGTGTTGACACAAAGAAATACAGAGGAATGATTGGAAGTCTGCTGTATATCACAGCTAATAGACCTGAAATTTTGTTCAGTGTCTGTAAATGTGTCACATTTCAATCAAATCCTAAGGAATCACATTTAGTTGCAATTAAAAGAATTTTTCGATATATGAAAGGAACCACAGACTTAGGTTTATGGTATCATAAAGGTCAACTATTTGATATTGTCTGTTTCTCATATTCTAACTATGTTGGTCATCATGTTGATCGAAAAAGTACAAGCGACACTTGTCAGTTTCTAGGTAGATGTCAACTAAGCAGAATATATAGTTGTTGCACGTTGTTGTGCACAGATATTGTGGATGAAACAGGCCCTTGTTGATTATAATATAAAATTTAATTGTGTGTCAATATTATGTGATAATACAAATGCTATTAATTTAAGTAAAAATACTGTGTTGCATGCTAGATCAAAACATATAGATGTTACATATCATTTTCTACGTGATCATGTAAACAGTGACATTATTAAACTAGAGCATATTGATATAGATTTAAATATTGCTGATATATTTACTAAAACTTTAAGTTCTGAAAAATTTTGTAAATTACGTATGGACTTAGGAATGCTAGGTATTTCCCCATAATTATTCTTGCATTTTTTAATTATTGATTAGAATTTTTTTTATTTACTTGTATAATTTTTATTATTAATATAAATATATCTTAATATGTATTTATTCAATATCTAAATAGTTAAAACTATTTTTTTTTGAACAATTATATTAAGGACTATATATATATATATATATATATATATATATATATATATATATATTTCATCTTATATATCTATATATTTAATATTTTCTTTAAAAATATTATTATAAATATATTTGTTAAATTATATCTTGCATTTAAATATTCTTTAATAGTATTATTTACCTAAATATATATTACTTATAAGTAATATATATTATTTTATATTTATAAAATATTTTCTTTGAAAATATTATTATAAATATATTATTAATATTTATTAACCTATATTTAATTTTTTTTGTAAAAACTATTTTTTCAAATATATATCAGACTTGATCTGAACCATTTATTTGAACAAACACAAATCTAATAGTAAAGAGCTTTAATCCTTGTACATTGGTATGGGACAATCACAAGCAACCACACGGATTAAGAATTCCACCGTTTGATCATGAATTCAGACTAATCTCAACCTTTGGATTAATCAGGTAATCTCAAATAAAAACACATAATATATATTTTTTTCAAATTCTCTTTCCTCTCCCTCTCTCTTTAACCGATATGTTCTTCTCTCTCTCCCCAAAAACTCTCTCAAACTTTAACTCTTTCTTAGCAAAAAAATTCTTAATTTTGAGTTCAATTTTAAGAAAAATAATCCGATTAAACGATTCTTCAACTTCTAAATCATATATTTACCGATTATTTTCTTTAAAATTTTCCTCAAAATTTCTCATCCAATTGTTTTCATAAAAATTGTTTGTTCTATTTTGATCCTGGTCATGTTCTCTGCTATTGACGAAGCTATTATTGGACTTTCCTTATAATCAATTATGGCTAGCTTCATCAAATGAAACTCCTTCTAACAATTTTTTTAAAATTTCTCATTTTTTAGCCTACTATATTCAATATCAGAATACGCATCCCTCATTTTTTTTAATCCTTCAAAATTAGAACTTCTTTTGAATTATATAAAAAAAAAGGGTTCATCCGTTCATCTTCATAACTTCTTTTGAAACTAGAAATTTTAACTACATCAACCTTAATCATAGTTTTAAAATTAGTTTGTTTTACCACCTCCTACCTTTATTATAAAAATCATTTGTTTGGTTCAGTTTTGCTTTTTTTTTTCATTCAGATCTATAGTTCTCAAAATCATTTACAATCCCTTATTTTTTTTAAAATAAAATAAAAATCTGCATGTATCTCTCTGCATATGTAATACCCAAGAATTTTGTAAATAAAATTAGTAATAAAAATGAGTATGTTTAAAAATTATTTGTGTGCATATATATATATATATGTGTGTGTGTGTGTGTGTGTGTGTGTGTTATGAGCTTCAATAATACAATTTAAATTGAATTAAGCATGTGATAATTGAGAAGTGTAGTAGTGATTGTGATAAGCTTGAATTATAAGCTTAAGTAATATGCCTTGTGTGGCATAATGGCTAAAATGAATTAATTAATTACTTAAAGTAAATTAATTGAGAAGGGATTGATATATATGATAGGCTAATGTGAGCACTTGAATTGTGCCCAATGTGACATATTTAAAAGTGTTAGAAATTATGGTCCAAGTATTGATGTTGCTAGCTTTATGATTGAGCCCATTATGGGAATATAATTGTACAATGTAAGTAGAGTTGTCGATTCCACGAGGAGTAATTAATAAGAACATTAATCCGAGTATTAATCATGCACCAACTCAATTTTATCTAAACAATTGTAATTTCTTATAGAATTAATTAACTAAATAAACTAAATGATTAACGAAGACTTACACAAAATTGAGAGATTAAGGAATCGACTTCCCCCGATTAATCATTTAATTAATATCATTTTTTTTCTTTCATTAAATTGATTATCTAGAATTGCCAACGAAAAATCACTAATAGTTTATATAATCAATTTCCAAATAATTATATAGCATATCTATATGAGTTATAGACAGAGAGGAAACCAAATCGCCTAGACAAGCGAGTTGTCTGACGATGATGCAAGCCAGAAAGTTGTTGACACAAGGCTGTATGGGATACTTAGCCTACATAGTTAATACTCGAAAAGAGAGTCCGAAATTAGAAGAAATATCTGTCGTAAGGGACTTTGTAGACGTCTTCCCAGACGATTTGCCAAGACTTCTGCCAGATAGGGAAGTTGAGTTTGTAATCGATTTGGCGCCAGGAACTGCACCGATATCAAAGGCTCCGTACCGTATAGCCCCAGTAGAGATGAAATAATTGATGGTACAATTGCAAGAACTATTAAATAAGAAGTATATTCAGCCGAGCGTATCACCGTGGGAGCGCCGGTGTTGTTTGTTAAAAAGAAGGACGGCTCGATGCGACTTTGCATTAATTACAGAGAATTGAACAAGGTCACAATTAAGAATAAATACCCGTTGCCAAGAATCGACGACTTGTTTGATCAATTGAAAGGAGATAGATATTTCTCGAAGATAGATTTGAGGAATGGGTATCATCAGTTGAAGGTAAGGAAGGAAGATGTACCGAAGACAGCGTTCAGGACTCGTTATGGTCACTACGAGTTTCTGATGATGTCATTTGGTCTAACGAATGCTCCTGTAGCATTCATGGACCAAATGAACAGGGTGTTTAAGCCGTTTTTGGACAAGTTTGTAGTAGTATTTATCGATGATATCCTAATTTATTCCAAAACCAAAGAGGAGCATACAGAGCATTTAAAATCGACATTAGAAGCGTTAAGAAGAGAGAAGTTGTACGCTAAATTT